>LR738712.1:699057148-699068012 GCA_902687465.1 Secale cereale | reverse complement strand
AACTCATATGTTACAAAGGCATTGCATTTTTTGAACTTATTTGAACTCCAGACTTTTTGTGTGTTCAAAATGCACCATTCAGATCCACATCATCAATTATCAACCCTTTCTGAATTCATTTGGTATTTTTCATTCATTTACTGATTTGTTTTGAGAGCTAAATGACCGCGAAATTGAAAAGCACTACAAAATGAACTCTGAAAAGGTTGAAACTTGGCATGGTATCATCATTTCACCCACATGGCATGTGCAAAAAAGTAGAGAGGGTCACGGCAAAAACTGGATGCACTTCGTGTACAAAATGGACAATCTCTTTCGAGGTATCAGGGTTTCGAACGAAAACTCATATGTTACAAAGGCATTGCATTTTTTGAACTTATTTGAACTCCAGACTTTTTGTGTGTTCAAAATACACCATTCAAATCCACATCATCAATTATCAACACTTTCTGAATTTATTTGGTATTTTTCATTCATTTACTGATTTGTTTTGAGAGATAAATGTCCGTGAAATTGAAAAGCACTACAAAATGAACTCCGAAAAGGTTGAAGCTTGGCATGGTATCATCATTTCACCCACATGGCATGTGCAAAAAAGTAGAGAGGGTCACGGCAAAAACTGGATGCACTTCATGTACAAACTGGACAATCTCTTTCGAAGTATCAGGGTTTCGAACACAAACTTATACGTTACAACAAGGCATTTCATTTTTGAACTTATTTGAACTCCAGACTTTTTGTGGTTCAAAATGCACCATTCAAATCCACATCATCAATGTTAGATAGAAAAAAATTAGATATAGAAATGTTAGTTAGATATAAAATGAAACACCATATAAAAATATTATTTGCATGCTCCCTAGTGGGCCTGCAAGGCCTTGGGCCTCAATTTGCAGGCCCATAAGGGCCTAGCTGACTCACAGGGCAGCGCGGCAAAGTTAGGCCCAGAAGCCTGCATTAGAGAGGAGCTCGAAGGAGCAGCCACAACTGGGTTTATAAACCAGTGCGGCTGCCCTTCGCTCGGTGAGGTGGGACTAAACTTGCCGCACAGCACCTCTGCCAGCGCACGCCTTTAGTACCGGGTCGTGGCTCCACCCGGTACTAAAGGGGTGGCCTTTAGTACCGGTTGGAGCCACCAACCGGGACTAAAGCCTTCAGTTCCCGCCGCTTCGCCTGGCCAAAATTGACCTTTAGTACCGATTGGTGGCTCCAACCGGTACTAAAGGCCTCTCCTATATAAATCGCAATGGCCAAAATTTCAGTTGCTTCTCCCTCAATCTCGCTCCTCTCTCGACGTCGCCGCCGCCCCGCACGCGCCCCGTCCACCGCACCCGTCGCCGCCCCCGGCTCGTCCCGCGCCGTCATCGTTTTTTTTTAACCTTTAGGAGTAGGAGAACCTCCTACTGTGAATTAAATTAAAGAATGGGACATAATGTACGCAAAGTTTACATCGCCATGATTGGGGTAGAGTGAAATCCTACACTATAGAGACTAGGAAAGAGGGAATAAAGTTCTTGTGTTTATCCTTCACCCTATGAGTGAGGAGAGAAAATTCTTCCTTGAATCTTCTCAACCAGGATTCTTTCGAAGGTGTAATACCCCTAAAGTGCTTATTGTTCCTCTCCTTCCAAATACTCCAAGCAGCCAGCAGCAATGTTTCCATGAAGAGGGGCCATCTCCAACCAAGCTTAGCTGCTGATATCTTTTGGAATGTTGTCTCTCCAGCAGTCCAGGAGATACCAAGGGCTCCCCAGCAAGTGGAGCTGAAGGGGCACTCAAAAAATAGATGTCCCAAAGTTTCTTCATCGGGTGAGTCACAAAGAAGACAACTATGATCTTCTCCAATATGATAGTGTCTTCTTTTAAGCATATTGCGAGTGTTTAGCCGATCGATCAGGAGGAGCCAGCCAAAAACTTTATTTTTCATCGTGGCCCTTGATTTCCATATCCACTTGAAGATGTCATGGGCGTGCATGTCTCTGAAGTAAAACTTGTAGTATCCGTGCGCAGAGTAAACACCCGAGCCCCTTGTGTTGGACCAGCTATCCGTTGCTCCATTTAAATTGGTGCTTGCTAGTTGGAGTTGTAGCTCTTTCACTTCGTCAAAAGCTTGTTCAGAGAGTGGTAGATGGAATGTTTGGCTAAGTGAAGATGCAGTTAGGAATTCTTGAACCGAGATGTCCTCATTAATGGTATATGAAAAAGCCCTAGGGAAGGATTCTGCTAGGATGGTGCTTGACCACTGATCCTTCCAGAACAAAACATCAAGGCCATTGTTGACATGAGCACGCGCGACCCCCCTATAAATCGGCATTAGTTTCGTGATATCTCTCCACCAGAATGAGCCACAGGTATCCGAAGAATGTGGAATTCTGGAGCTATAGTACGTGGACCAAATGAGATGGACCCATGGAAGATCATGATGATTGTAAAACTTGTGTAGGTATTTGAGTAGGAGGGCATCACTTTGAACTTTCAAATTCAGAACCCCTAGGCCACCACAGTCCTTTGGTTTGCAAACTAGGTCCCAAGCTGCGAGTGAATTTCACTTGTCACCTTGTTCGGTCTTTTTCGTCCATAGACATTTCCTTCTGATTCTGTCCAAAAGTTCAATGATTTTCGCCGGTAGTTTAAGCGTGCACAGAGCAAATATGATAAGTGATGTGATCACCGAGTTGAGGAGGGAAAGCTTGCCACCGTAGGATATCATATTCAGTGTAGCTGAGAGGCGACGCTCCACTATACAAACTATAGGCATCAAATCTTGAAAGGTAGGCCTTGTTGTTCTCAAAGGCAGCCCTAGGTATGTGAACGGCATTTTGCCAGTGGAACAGCCAAAGATTCTTGCAAGTTCATCACATTTTTCTGCATTGCAATTGATTGGCACCATTGTGGACTTATGGAAATTAATTTTTAGGCCAATAGAATCAGCAAAATCAGTGAGGATATTCTTGACAATCAGAGCTTGGTCAGGGCAGGCCGGAATGATCAAGATCGTGTCATCAGCGTATTGTATCACCGGATAGTCCATTTGTTGGGATCTTGGGAAGGGAAGCTTAATTAGATCTCTTACAAATGCGTCGTTAATGGCAGACTACAATAAGTCTGCTGCAAGCACAAAGAGAAGAGGCGAGAGAGGGTCACCTTGACGCACTCCATATTTACATAGAAATTGCCTACCCGGTGTGCCATTAAGTAGCACAGCAGATTTGCCCGAGCTGAGGATGCATTTAATCTAGTTTAGCCATTTTTCATTGAAACCCATGCTTCTCATGATGTCAATCATTGGCTCATGTTCAATGGTATCAAATGCTTTCGCGAAGTCGAGTTTCAAGAGCACAATCTCCTTTTTGGAGGCTTGGCACTGATGTATGTATTCGAATGCCCAAGCCAAGCAGTCCAGGATTGAACGACCTTTGATGAACCCATATTGGTTACGGTGGACGATCTTGAGAATCACACGTTGTAGTCGGTTTGCCAAGATTTTAGTGAGCACTTTCAAGCAACGGTTCAACAGGGTTATGGGCCGAAAGTCATTAACCGTGGATGGGGAATTTATTTTGGGGATCAGTGTGATGTAGCCATCATTAATACTTTCAAGGTTTAGATTACCATCGAAGAATTGATTGCACATCGACCCAAATGTCTCTATTACCTTCAATATCATATTCCGGACGAATATCATCCTGCATCCTCTTCGTCGACTCAGCGGAGGCCTGCTTGATCAGGGGGGTCATGTTCGGGACTGGGCTCCGCCGGGCTGGTACTGGGAGGTACTTTCTTCCGGGGTCATGTTCGGGACTGGGCTCCATCGGGCTGGTACTGGGAGGTACTTCCTTCCGGGGGGCGCAGCTTGGTGAGGAGCCAACCCGTTGTTGACCCGAACCTTCTCTGGTAGCGGGCGCATGGGCCAGTGACGGTGCGAACGCTTGAGGACCCCGCGGAGGTTGTACGTCACCGTGTCAGCGAGGAGGATGAGCACGTCCATTGCTACATGGTTGCGTTGGAGGGCAGGTTCGACAATACCTGGCAGGTTCTTCAGGGATCTCACTAGAGCTATGATCCTGTGATGGTTCCTTCTCTTTGGGTGTCCACCGCCCGCTCCAATACCCGTCATTCGCTAGGGTTTTAGCTGTATTAATTAGTGATGTTATATGTATGATACTATTCGAGATGCATTAGTGATAATATTCGATGATGTACGGACGCAAGAGATGATTTAATTAGTTCTGCCTATTTGTGGTTTTAGCTGTATTAATTAATTAAACTAGTTGATTGAATTAATTTAACTAGTAAGTGTTTATCAACCTATGTTTCACCTATGAACATAGGAAATGTCCTCTGATAACGAAAACGATTTAGTTATGTGCGAACACTTCGAAGACCAGCGCGGTCTGTGCGACATAAATTTCCTAGTTGATGATAGGCGCTTCAGCATCAAGCTGAATGAGACCTTCGAAGTGGATACAGTAAGTCACAACGATAAGTCTTTTTTCGTAATTTTAAATTTTCACTATTTGCTTCAACTTATAATTTTAAATTTTCACTATTCTACTAGCGTATCCCCTGCCATGCAAGAATTTTTGTCTTGGATAAGATAGGTTTCAGTCATAACAAAACTATGCAGGTAAAGAGAGATTATTTGAAGACCGAGCATGGTTATACCTTCGACGTCAAATTATACAATGCAGACACGTACATCTATTTTGAATGCAAAACATGGCAAGCACTATGCAAGGCTTATGCATTTGAGCCTGATATGCTTATCACCTTTGATATTCGTCCGGAAGATGATATCGAAGGTAATAGAGACATTTGGGTCGATGTGCAGAGGTCTCCAGTTCTACCATTATGTGAGTTTCTCAACCATATTTATGTCTTCGATATTGTATTCATAAATAGCTGACAACTAATTTATACTGACAGCTTATTTTCATTCAAGCAAACATGTCCAGCGCTTGGTAGACAGGACCATCCACTGTCCTGGGGCTGAACTAAACTGCGAGGAGATAAGTCATTATGTTTCATGGCTTGAAGATCTTGATGCTGTCAAGAGAAATTATTCTACTGAATTTGAAAATCTTACTACTCAAAATGTGCGACCAATAGTGCTCGAATTGAACTACGGACACATCTATTTACGCAGGATGGTAATATTTTTACTATTTGTCCTCGGTGCATCTTTTGCATACATTATTTTTCAAGCTAAACTTCATTGCTAAGTATGTTACTATATGATGTTCTTTAACAGGGACTCCCGATGACAGTTGTGCCTCAGTGGATCGGTAATAAAGGTCGCATGTCAATTGTTAGCTTACGGCCAAGACATCCTACATTGCACATGAGTGCATTCATGATTTCTGGCACCGAATAATGCTTAATAGTGAAAGACTATAGCAAAATTGTGAACGATCGCAGAGAAGTACTAGGGGGCAGCAATTAGAAGCGCATCCCATGATTAGGAGACAGGTTCATCTGCATGCTCCAATACGATGAATCAGGAGAGCTACACATGTTCTATGCTATTTTACCTGAGAGAGATCGGCAGGAGTGATTAGCTAGTTCATGCTCTTAGTACTTGTCCTCTCGTGTTTGTGTTCTTCGTCCTGAACTTAATCTCAAAGTGATTTCCTTTGGGGTCTTATGAACGCTTATAATCTCATGACCATGTTGAACTCGATGATATATTTGCTTCTGGTACAAGTGAATGTTTTTTTTAATCTAGAGTTGGCGGTGATTAGATAGCGGTAATGACCATGATGATTAAATAGTAGTAATGACTAGCTACTATGATGATCATTATCTAGCTATATAGTACTATTGTTGGTGATGATATGATGTAGGAGTTTTTATATTAATACGATGATGATGATGATGATGATGATGATGAGTTATTATATCATTTATGAAAGAAATCGCATATTATAATGAGTTGTTAAATCACTAGGAGTATCGCGGCTTAGCTACTTTGAAGTGGATATGGATCGTCCTAAGTGATCAAGTATATTACTTGATCACTTAGGACGATCCATATCCACTTCAAACTAGCTGATCCGTGGTACTTTCACATAGTGATTTAACAACTCATTATAATGTAAAAACAATCTCTGAATTAAATTGATAACACAAAATTAAAGGAAAAATAAAAAATAAAACCAAAACCCCCCAAACCTTTAGTACCAGTTGGTGTTACCAACCGGTACTAAAGGGATCCCCGCCCCCAGCGCTGGCTCGTGCCACGTGGTGGCCCTTTAATGGTGGTTCGTTTTGAACCGGTACTAAAGGGGGGGGGCTTTAGTCCCCACCCTTTAGTGCCGGTTACAGAACCGGCACTAAAGGCCCCTACAAACCGGTGGTAAAGCCCGGTTCTGCACTAGTGCTGATAGATACAGTAAATATGCATATCTAAGATAATGAAGATCATCAATCCCGTGAATGAGATCTATCCTATTAAGAACCTCCCCAATGAGATCAGTCAGCAACACAGCTCGAACGGAAGAATTAGATGGCATGTGTGCAATCCAAAATTAACAATACATTAATTGAAAGTACGAAATTTCCCCTTCATTCATGCTAATTGGCATAACATGTTGCAGGTCAGTGGAAATAGAATGCAAGGAATACATCTCACAGACCTATGCTGAGGGACAATCTATTCTGGGTAGGTCTGATGCTCTGGTGTAACATGTTCCATCCTTCGATACACTAGCCTAACTTGTTGGGTTCCTTGATGGTTCGTGAGAAGAAAGACCGGCCTACCAGGACAAACCTGAGGTGCACAATGACAACAAGTTCCCAACAAATAAGAAAAGCATGCAAAATGATCTATAAAGACTAATGGCGCAAAGGGCAGAGAGCAGTTGTTACCCCATGCCATTCGGTTTGTTGAGCATGATGTCGCCTTACACAATGTCAAACCCGTGCAACACCTACGTCGGTTTGCCCATGGAGTTCCCAATCATGAGCATCTACAACTTCTACATGCTGACTGGGGTGGCGTGCTTGATGGTCACCTTGAACTTCCTCTCCCTCCTTCAATCATACATGTCATGGGGAACCTAATCACCTCATATTGTCATGTCATGTGGCACACTAACTGACTAACTGAGTTTACCTTTGCCCATCTGGACATGGCTTGTTGTCAGTTAAGGTGAACTCAAACTCCTTGGTGTTGAATGGCAGCTCACCGATAGTGTACAGGCTCTTGCGCCCTCCTTGGTAGTACCTATGGCTACCAGCCCTGCCTCCTACCCATGGCCATCGCCATCTCCTTGGTAGTAACCATGGGCACAGCCATCGCCACCAGAACTATGCCCGCTTCCCTATCCTTGGTAGTATTTGGGCCCATGGCCAACCATCGTCAGGATTGTCGTCGCCTGGTCCACCATCATGGCCTCTGTAGTAAGGCCTGACACCATAGTCACCATATCCCGCCTGAGCAGCATCGGCGCTGGCCCGGCCAAAGTCGCACCCTGCTTGACTCGCCATCTCCTCCTCACCAAGCACGACACTCAAGCACGTACTCAAAGTGAAGTGACCCACACGTGTCCGCCAACCAACTCTACCTTGTGGGAGGTGAATGAGAAATAAATCGATCAGAGGGGAAGCACACGGGAGGGGGAAGGCGGGAGCGGAGGTGCCAGGTTGTTGTCGATCTTTTCTTCTACATCTAGTGCCTAGAGAAATAAGGGTCGGTGAGTCAGGATTTGGGTGGAATCGATGGGAAATCAGGGAGTTGCAGCGGGAATCGAGGACGCGGAGCGTTCGGATGATTGGCAGTCCAGGGAGTTTGCTCAACAGAACACTTGATCAAAGACGTTCATATGAGTGGCACACCATTCATGTAATATGGGCAGTAGGTTATGTCTAAGTTGATTTGATCATAGGGTTCTAGTTATCCCTGGTAGAATTTGTTGTGTGGATATAGGGGAATTCATATTTTCTCTTTTAATAGTAGTGGTGAAAAAGTTGAGATTTTTCAGATATCAAGTGGATGTTACACTTTTCAATAATCTGGGGTTGAAATTTTCCATTAATAAGGTGGAAGTTACACTATTCACTAAACTACAATTATGTATTTTCAGAAGTTTATTGAACCTAAAGAAAATTCCAGACAACTAAGAATCAACGATACTATATTGCTTTTTAAGCTACAGTGGTATATTCATTAGTTACCTGTTGAAATGTGTTCTTTAACCTTGAAGGGGTTTACCTTCCTTCCGAGTAGTGCTTTCATTTACAACATAAAATATTTAGCCCCTTATAAAATGATTGTGCTCACTAGTGACCTTTCACGAGTAAAATGCTTAGTGTGTTATTTTGCTATGAACTTGGCTAAAATGTATGCAGGAGTATAAGTTGACATGTAACCAAGTCCATTTCATTTTCCACTTACTACCTTCCAAGACTTACAACCAAACAAATTTGTCAAATATAAATATTTAACAAAGCAATTATCAAAGGAAACATACCATATTCATTTCTTTCTCTATATATTTGGCGATCCATCACTTTGGAAAAAAATTGAAAACTAGAATGCACCACACGTATCTATGCCCGTGCGCACTGAAAAAGAAAGTGTTTAGTTTATCAATAGTCGAAAAACTAAAAGAATGGCACACACTAACCAAGAAGACGTATGGAACAAAAAGGAACATGACTTCGAAGCCCCCACCACCTTCTTCCTTTGAGGTAAGCACACTACTTCGGTTGTATAGTCATTGCCTACCGATAAACTCCCATACTTCATTCTTTTGTTCAAGGAAGGCCATACATCTTCCTTCTTTGGCTGGATCCATATCAGAAAGTTATACGAAAGTTGTGTGCGCAAACAAGTCTGAATTAAGAAGAAGGGAAGCGAGTAGTACACTACCCATTTGATGGAATAACAAGAGTGATGGAGTAAAGAGGGACATGACTTCCAAGCCCCCAAAACCTTCTTCCTTCAAGGTGAGCACTTTACTTTAGGGATGGAATAAACATGGGCATGGCTTGTTATCAAGTAAGGTAAACTCGAACTCCTTGGTGTTGAACGGTAGCTCACCGGCAATGTACAGGCTCTGCGAGCCTCCTTGGTACTACCTACGACCATCATCACCACCTCCTTGGTAGTACCCACGACCACCGCCACCTCCTTAGTAGTAACCACGGCCATAGCCACTGCCACCGGCAATGTCACAGCTTCTCCGTCCTTGGTGGTATCCGAGCCCACGGTTAGTTGCCATCTGGATTATCGCCGCCTGGTACGTCACTGTGGCCTCCATTGTAAGGCCTGGCACCATGGCCACCATGTCTCGCCTGAGTAGCATCGGGGTTGGCCCGGCCACGACTGTGCCCCCTAGACTTGCCATCTCCCCCTCATCAAGCGCAACACTCACACATGTACTCAAAATGAAGCGGCCCACATGCATGCCCCAACCAACTCTACTTTATGGAAGGGGAAAGAGAAAGCAATTGATCGAAGGTGAAGTGCACCAGAGGGGGAGGGGTGAGCAACTGATGGGCCTCTAACCCCTCGTTGGTTACCCCAAGTGGAAGGTGTAAGATGCAGTATGTAGAAGTGTTTTCCCTTAGCAAAGATGCCAAGGATCGAATCCCTAGAGACTCCTAGGTTCAACAAGTAGGTGTCAACTGCTAACGGCGCAAATTAGCAATCAACGTGGACCTGCACACAGATACAAATAACTTTGCTCCCAACGAGTACAGAGAGGTTGTCAATCCCTCCGGCCTTGTAGTTCACAAAGGATTAAAAGCAATGATAGTAGTGATAGATAATGTTTTGCAATAGTAAATAAAAGCGAAAAGTAAATAGCAGGTGTGATCAATGATGGTAATATGGACCGGAGTCTCATGATGTTCACTAGTGATGTCTCTCTCCCAAAAGAAGATAAAACAGCTATGTGAGGTAAACAAATTACAGCTGGGCAATTGACAGGACCACGAACGCAAACCAATGCTGATTACATTGCAAGAAAGGTTGAGGTTCAAAGCATGGGCGGTACGCCAAAGTAAGTAGACCGAAATCCATCAATATCTACTACTAATCATCCACCTTGAGATATCTATCCAGAACATCTCGCTGGTATTAAGTTGCGAGTCCCACCCATAGTGTAAACTCAATGCAACAGACAACTGCATTAAAAGAACTTTGCGTAAAGTAAACAATTCTTGCACCCGCGGGCACAAGCACCGCTGTTTTCCCCCTTGTGGCAACAGCACATCCCCTAGACTCATGTTTCTGTCACTCAAGCTAGTCATCGAGGGGCATGAACCCACAATCGAGCATAACGTTCCCTCTTGGAGTCACTACGTATTACTTGGCCAAAGCAATAAATAACAACGGAGAACATGCAAGAATTACTTATGAACATAAATATAAAAGAGGTAGATCAAATATATTACTCAAGATCAATCTGAACATAATCTCATAATCCATCGGATCCCAGCAAACTCATCATAGCAACAGCATAAGGATTACATATGTGCCTCGATCATGTAGGGCAGCTCACGAGGACTAATTAGTGAAGCACAAGAACGGGAGGAGAACATCACATAGCTACTGGTCATGGACTCATGGTCCAAGGGAGACTACTCACAACTCATCCAGGAGGCGTCCATGGTGGTGGAGAGGCTCCCGATGGTGATCCTCCCCTCCGGCAGGGTGCCTGGAAGAGTTCTCCTGGTGCTCCCGATCTTGGAAGCGGGGGCGGCGGCGGAACAGAGATGAGATCGCGAAAAAGAGTTCCCCTCCCGAGGGTTTCGAGGGACGCTCTAAATATATGCCAAAGGGGGGCACCAGACGGGCTTCGGGGGGCCCAGGCGCCCCCCCCCGGCGCGGCCCAGGGGGGGCGCGCCGCCAGGACGC
>LR738712.1:699034759-699057138 GCA_902687465.1 Secale cereale | reverse complement strand
GCAGTTCTCGTAACGTGAAAACCTGAAATACAAAAACAGCCGAAAACAGAAACTAGCACCGGGGTGCACTGGATTAGTAGGTTAGTCCAAATATGATCAAAAGTGTATGGAAGTGTATGAATATCATAGCAATATCACCCAAAAGTGGCATGGAGCAAGCAGAAATTATAGATACGTTTTGGACGTATCAACATCCCCAAGCTTAATTCCTGCTCGTCCTCGAGTAGGTAAATGATAACAAGAATAATTTCTATGGTGACATGCTATTAACCATATAGGACTTTTTATAGTCATATGACAAAAGCTTACTGAGACAATGATTCTATAGTAATTAAGTTGCCTCATGAGAAAATCACAAATGACTGAAAGTTTTACAACATGACATTGAAGCATCAAATAGATTTGCAATGAACATGATGTGCAAATATGATAAAGTGATATCTAGCTTGCCCCCTTTAGTGATGCAAAATGCAGGGGCACCTTCAAGGTTTAAGTGATGACTAGATACAATGATTTCAAAATAAACGATATCACAATCATGCAAAAGACAATGCTACTTTGGGACAATGCACATTACACTCAGAATGACAATCATGCTCTCAGTAGTTGGTGCTTTTAAAAGAAGGTGGAGACTCAACATAAAAGTAAAAGAATGGTTATGTGTTAGAGCTTTTTATTTTAAAAACATAGAAGCAATTTTGTCAACGGTAGTAGTACTTCATATGTGTCATGCATAAGACATCCTATAAGTTGCAAGCCTCATGCATCGAATACCAATAGTGCTCGCACCTTGTCCTAATTAGCTCGGATTTCCATGGGTTATCATTGCATTACATATGTTTCAACCAAGTGTCACAAAGGGGTACCTCTATGCCACCTGTACAAAGGTCCAAGGAGATAAATCGCATTTGATTTCTCGTTTTTGATATATCTCAACTTGAGGACATCCATACCGGGACAACATAGAAAATAGATGATGGACTCCTCTTAAATGCATAAGCATATTCTCATAAGAGATTGAGGATTAATCCAAGCTAAAACTTCCACCATGATACATGGCTTTGGTTGGCGGCCCAATGTTCTTCTCTAACAATATGCATACTCATTCAACCCATGGCAAATCACCCTTACTTCACACAAGACGAACATGCATAGCAACTCACATGATATTCAACAAAAGTGTGACAGTTGATGGCGTCCCCAGAAACATGGTTACCGCTCAGCAAGCAACTTATAAGAAATAAGATACATAGGCAACATATTCTTTACCACAATAGTTTTTAAGCTACTTTCCCATGAGCTATGTATTGCAAAGTTAGTCTGCTTAGTACAGGTGGAGGTTAGCAAAAGACTGGGAGCGACCAACTAAGAGAGCAATGACGGTCATAATCATGCAGAGCGACAAAGCAATATTGAATCAGGCATGGTAGTTATATCGCTACTCAGAAATAAAAGATCATCAAGGCTTGACAGACTTTCTTTACAGTCTTAAATATGCGTGAGCATACGCCAAGTCAATCAAAATAAATTCTCGAAGGAAGATATTACTAAACCATACCACATCATCGGCAAACAAATCATGTTGGTACTCCAATAACACATTGGGAATCCCCCAGCTATTTGAGATTAACCATAAGAAAACCTGAACTACTAAGCACCATTATGCACGTAGCATCTTTATCATAGACATATTAACCAATGCAACGGAAGCAAACTCTCTTAATAGGGTGAGCATGATAATTAAAGAGAGTTCAAGCAACCAACTAAACAAAAGCTCTTTGAAAAGATAAGCATGAATACTAAGAGCAGAGCATGATAGTAGCTATTAAAAGACAAAGAACACACACAACAAAGATACACATGAAAATTCTATGTTATGTTCTAGGTAGAAGTGGAGCGTGTTTCTCTCCCACATAAAGAAAGCTGAGTTCCGACTCGTTATGAAAAACTAAAAAGAAAAATAAAAGCAAGACGCTCCAAGCATAGCACTTAACACATGAAGTGATAAAAATATAGCGAAACGAAAGACGAACTGATAATGTTGACGGAGAAGGGGATGCACGGGGGCATCCCCAAGCTTAGACGCTTGAGTCTCCTTGAATATTTCTTGGGGGTGCACGGGGGCATCCCCAAGCTTGAGCGCTTGACACTCCTGAATCTTTTTATCATCTTCCCTCGCACACTTGAAAACTCCCTTCATACATAACTCATCATAATCTGATTAGCGAGGTTAGTACCCTTAATAAAATAATTATACCTTGCTGGAAATAAAGATATTCTTGAAGTTCTACTGTTTCTCAAGATTGCCAAAAGGTTTTTGCAAAGAAAAAGCAAGCTCTTGGTTTGCAAGATGAAGGAAAGGCAAAGCAGGACAGAATCTGTGAAAAACAGAACAGCAGGTAGTAATTGATTTGTTTGGGGTACTTCTGCAACTCAAATCAAAAAACTCAGAACAGACGCACGAAAGACAATTATATATAGAATGCTGTCGAAAAAATTCAGACCAAAAAGATGATCTGGTGATTTTATACGAATTTTTCTATCCAAGGACAGAATCTGTTTCCTGGACAGCACCTCACAACTTTTGAACTTTCTAGCAATCAGAGGCTATACTTGGCACAAATATGAAAAGCGAAGATATAATGATGATGCTACAGCAGTAAACAACATCAAGACACAACAAAAGCAAAATATAAAAATGTATTCATTGGGCTGCCTCCCAAAAGCGCTTTCTTTTATGCCTTTAAGCTAGGCATAATGCATATAGATTAAGTTTTATCAAGAGTAAAAGAATAGCTAGCCCATACAACGGACTCAAAAGGTAACTTGATCTTCTTACGAGGGAAGTGTTCCATCCCTTTCTTGAGAGGAAACTGAAATTTTATATTACCCTCTTTCATGTCAATGATAGCACCAACGGTGCGTAAAAAGGGACGTCCCAAAATAATTGGACATGAAGGATCACATTCAATATCCATAATAGTAAAATCAACGGGAACATAATTATCATTAACAACGATAAGAATATCGTCGATCCTCCCCAAAGGTTTCTTTATGGAAGAATCAACGAGACGAACACCAAAAGAACAAGAATCATAAGGTTTCAATTTAAGCATATCATAAAGTCTTTTGGGCATAATAGAAGTACTGGCTACAATATCACATAAAGCATAGCATGAGAAGTTGTTTATCTTAATTTTAATCATAGGATCCCAACCATCTTCTAGCTTTCTAGGTATGGAGGCTTCTACTCTAAGTTTCTCCTCCCTAGCTTTGATAAGAACATTAGTGACGTGCTCCGTGAAGGCAAGATTAAGCGTGCTAGTGTGGGGATCTTTGGCCATTCCTTGTAGAAAGGTGACAACTTCTGAAATACTACAATTATCAAAATCAATTTTATCATTAATGGGCAGAATTGTAGTTTCATCCTCTTTGTTTGAATTGCTCTCTATTATAAGAGTTTGAACATCTTCCCAAGTTTGGGGAAGCTTAGGAGCAATTTTAAACTGAGGCTCATACTCTTTTCCTGGAAGACCATGCCATGGGCATAACCCTCCTTCAAGACTAATATAATCACAAGGTTTATTACTTTTGTAGATCCCGACAGTGGTAATTGGGGTAATGGAAGAAGGGGTGTACTCCTCCCATTTAGTGTTTTTGGTAGAACCCATAATAGCAAGCAAGCAAGATAACTATTTTTGTGATTTTTGATAAAAGATACTAAAGGCAGAAACTGAAATGTAAACTAACAAGACTAAAAAGCAAAGGTAAAAGATAGCGTGCAACTCCCCTATCCTGAAGAGTGGAGTCCCCGGCAACGGCGCCAGAAAATACTCCTTGATGGGCCTCTAACCCCTTGTTGGTTACCCCAAGTGGAAGGTGTAAGATGCAGTATGTAGAAGTGTTTTCCCTTAGCAAAGATGCCAAAGATCGAATCCCCAGAGACTCCTAGGTTCAACAAGTAGGTGTCAACTGCTAACGGTGCAAATTAGCAATCAACGTGGACCTGCACACAGATACAAATAACTTTGCTCCCAACGAGTACAGAGAGGTTGTCAATCCCTCCGGCCTTGTAGTTCACAAAGGATTAAGAGCAATGATAGTAGTGATAGATAATGTTTTGCAATAGTAAATAAAAGCGAAAAGTAAATAGCGGGTGTGATCAATGATGGTAATATGTACAGGAGTCTCATGATGTTCACTAGTGATGTCTCTCTCCCAAAAGACGATGAAACAGCTATGTGAGGTAAACAAATTACAGCTGGGCAATTGACAGGACCACGAACGCAAACCAATGCTGATTACATCGCAAGAAAGGTTGAGGTTCAAAGCATGGGCGGTACGCCAAAGTAAGTAGACCGAAATCCATCAATATCTACTACTAATCATCCACCTTGAGATATCTATCCAGAACATCTCGCTGGTATTAAGTTGCGAGTCCCACCCATAGTGTAAACTCAATGCAACAGACAACTGCATTAAAAGAACTTTGCGTAAAGTAAACAATCCTTGCACCCGCGGGCACAAGCACCGTTGTTTTCCCCCTTGTGGCAACAGCACATCCCCTAGACTCATGTTTCTGTCACTCAAGCTAGTCATCGAGGGGCATGAACCCACAATCGAGCATAACGTTCCCTCTTGGAGTCACTACGTATTACTTGGCCAAAGCAATAAATAACAACGGAGAACATGCAAGAATTACTTATGAACATAAATATAAAAGAGGTAGATCAAATATATTACTCAAGATCAATCTGAACATAATCTCATAATCCATCGGATCCCAGCAAACTCATCATAGCAACAGCATAAGGATTACATATGTGCCTCGATCATGTAGGGCAGCTCACGAGGACTAATTAGTGAAGCACAAGAACGGGAGGAGAACATCACATAGCTACTGGTCATGGACTCATGGTCCAAGGGAGACTACTCACAACTCATCCAGGAGGCGTCCATGGTGGTGGAGAGGCTCCCGATGGTGATCCTCCCCTCCGGCAGGGTGCCGGGAAGAGTTCTCCTGGTGCTCCCGATCTTGGAAGCGGAGGAGGCGGCGGAACAGAGATGAGATCGCGAAAAAGAGTTCCCCTCCCGAGGGTTTCGAGGGACGCTCTAAATATATGCCAAAGGGGGGCACCAGACGGGCTTCGGGGGGCCCAGGCGCCCCCCCGGCGCGGCCCAGGGGGGGCGCGCCGCCAGGGCGCCTGGAGCCCTGGTGCCCCCCCCCCCCGGCTGCCCTTCGGACGCCAGGTAGGTTCTGGAACGCTGATTTTTTATATGATTTTTCTGGATTTTTCCTGGCGGTTCTCGTAACGTGAAAACCTGAAATACGAAAACAGCCGAAAACAGAAACTGGCACCGGGGTGCACTTGATTACTAGGTTAGTCCAAATATGATCAAAAGTGTATGGAAGTGTATGAATATCATAGCAATATCACCCAAAAGTGGCATGGAGCAAGCAGAAATTATAGATACGTTTTGGACGTATCAGCAACGGTGCTTACAGGAAAAAGGGTCGGGAAGGCATGATTCGAGTGGAATAGATTGGAAATCAGGGAGTTATGGGCGAGGGCGTGGAGCATTACGTTGATTGGCAGACCAGAGAGTCTGCTTGACAGAACATTTGATCAGAGACATTGATCTGAGTGCCATACCATTGACGTAATATGAGCAATAGGATATGTTTAAGTTGATTTGATTAGAGGGTTCTTATTATACCGGTTAAAATTTTCTTTGTGTTTTTAGGGGAATTTATGTTTGCTCTTTTAAAAATAGTTGTGATAAAATTTGAGCTTTTTAAGATATCAAGTGGGTGTTACACTTTTCAATAACCTAGTATTGAAATTTTCCATAAAAAGAGGTGGACGTACACTTCTCACTAACTGAAATTATGCCTTTTCATAAGTCTATTGAGCCTGAAGAAAATTCCCAACAACTGAGAATCAACAGTACTATATTTTATAAGTTATAGTGACATACTCTTTAGTTTCCAGCTAAAAGGTTTTCTTTAGACATGATGGGGTTCACCTTCGTTTTGAGTAGTGCTTACATTTAGAAAATAAAATATTTAACCCCCTTACAAAATGATTGCGCTCACTATTGTCCCTTCACGAGTAAAACGCCGTGTCTGCTATGCTGCGATATTGGCTAAAATGTATGCATGTGTATAAGTTGACATGTAAACAAGTCCATTTTATTTCCCAGTTGCTAACTTCTTAACCATACAACCAAACAAAGTAAATATCAAAGCAAACATACCTAATTCCTTTGTTTCTTTTTATATTCTGCAATCCATCACCGAGGAAAAATTTATCGGAAAGTGGAAAGCCACCACACACATCTACGCATCCACGACCACATGCAATAACAAGTAAAGTGTTCAGTTTATCAATAGTCAAGAAACAAAAAGAATGAAACATACTCACCAAGAAGAGGGATGGAACAAAGAGGGGCATGACTTCGAAGTCACCGCCACCTTCTTCCTTTGAGGTGAGCACTTTACTTCGGTTGAGGTCATTGCCTACCGATGAAATCCCATACTTCCTTCTTTTGTTCGAGGGAGGACATACATCTTCCTTCTCCAGTTGGATCCTTGTCAAAAAGTTATAGGAAGGTTGTATGCACAAACAAGTCTGAATTAAGAAGGAGAGCGAGCAGCACATACCCATTTGGGTATTGTCAAATCATAGTCATACTTCTTCGAGTGGGGTGGAGCACCAACATGTTAAGCTACAGCAGTATCTTAGTAAGATAGGCGCCGATTAAGAAACCAAGAAGTCTAGATTATGGAGACTCAATAAGTTTTCTTTGATTTCCTGTGTCTATACTACTTCACTTTTGACTCGGTATACTGTATTTATCCTTCACACTTAATATAAATTTAGAGAATCCGCCTTCACCCTTTGGAGAAAACAAGGTGGTCGGAGAGAAGGAATGGAGATTTATAGAGCTGCGAAGATGCTACACAAAGTGGAAACGGGTGCTAGGAACAGGGTATTCTTATCTATGATGGAGAACTGCTTGGCCCACGATTGAGAGAGAATGGGTAGATACAGAAAATAAGCATATTTAAGATAATGAAGATCGTCAATGTTATGAATGAGATGTGTCCTTGTTAAAACCTCCCCGATGAAATCAGTCAGAGACACAACTCGAATGAAAGCTATCAATGACATGTGTGCAATACAAAATTCACAATACACTAATTGGCAAGTAAGAATATTCCCCATCATTCATGCATCCTAGCATAACGTGTTGCGGGTAAGGGGAAACGGAATGCAAGGAATACATGTGACAGACATATGTTGAGGGACAATCTATTATGGGTATGTCTGTTGCTCCAGTAGAACATGTTCCATCCTTTGATACCCTAGCCTAACATGATGTGCGCCTTGACGGTCCGTGAGAATAAAGACTGGACCACATGGACGAATTTGAGGTGCACAGTGTCAACAAGTCCCCAACAAATAAGAAAACCATGCAAAATGATCGATAAAGACTAATGATGCAAAGGGCTGAGAGCAGTTGTTACCCCATGCCGTTACGTTTGTTAAGCACGATGTTGCCTAACACAATGTCAAACATGTGCAACGTTCGTGCCGTCCATGGAGATCATGGTCATGAGCATCTGCAACTGCTGCAGGCTGACCAGGGTGGCATGCTTGATGACCACCTTGATCTTCCACTCCATCCTACAAACATACATGTCATGGGGAACCTCGTCACCATATATTGTATTGGCGTGCGGCACACTAACAAACTAACTGAGTTTACCTTTGCCCAGATGAACCTGGCTTGTTTTCAGGTAAGGTGAACTCGAACTCCTTGGTGTTGAAAAGCAGCTCGCCGGTAGTGTACAGGCTCTTGCGGCTTCCTTGGTAGTATGTACGGCCACCATCACTGCCTCCTTGGTAGTACTCACAACCACCGCATCTCCTTGGTTGTAACCACGGCCACCGCCGCCACCACCAGAACCGTCACCGCTTCCCTGTCCTTGGTAGTATCCTCGCCCACGACCAACCACCATCGGGATTGCCGCCGCCTGGTCCACGACCGCGACCTTCGTAGTACGGCCCGCCACCGTGGCCGCCATATCCGCCTCACCAACATCGGGGTTGGCCCGGCCACCGTCGCCCCCCCCCCCCATTGATTTGCCATCTCGACCTCACCAAGCGCAGCACTCATGCATGTACTCGAAGTGAAGCGGCCCACACGGGTCCGCCAACCAACTCTACCCTGTGGGAGGGGAAGGAGAAAGAAACAAATCGAAGGGGAAGCGCACGGGAGGGGGAAGGGAGGAGCGGCGGCACAAGGTTACTGTAGATTTGTTCTTCTAGATCTAGTGCCTTCACAAAGAAGGGTCAGTGAGGCATGAGTCGCGTGGAATCGATTGGAAATCAGGGAGTTGTGAGAGAGGATCGGGGATGCGGAGCGTTCAGATGATTGGCAGACCATGGAGTCTGCTCGGTAGAACATTTTATCAGAGACGATGATCTGAGTGGCATACCTTGGAAGTAATATGGGCAGTAGGATATGTTCAAGTAGATTTGATCAGAGGGTTCTGGTTATCCCGGGTACAATTTGATGTGTGGATTCAGTGGAATTTATGTTTCATTTTTTAATAGTAGTGGTGATAAAGCTCAGCTTTTCAGATATCAGGTGGATATTACACTTTTCAATAAAGTGAGGTTGAAATTTTCCATAAAAGAGGTGGAAGTTACACTTTTCACTCAATTGAAACTATGCATTTTTGGAAGTCTATTGATCCTTAAGAAAAATCCAAACAACTAAGAATCAAAAGTAAATATATTTTTCAGCTATAGTGATATATTCTTTAGTTGCCGGGTGAAAGGTGTTCTTTAGCCATAAAGGGGTTCATCTTCCTTTTGAGTAGTGCTTATATTTACAACATAAAATATTTGGTCGATAGTCTCCCGCACGGGTAAAACAGCTTGTATGATGCGCTGCTATGAACTTTGCTAAGATGAATGCATGAGTATAAGTTAACATGTAAGCACGTCCATTTCATTTCCGAGTTACTACCTTCCAAACCATACAGCCAAACAAATTTATCAAATATAAATATTTTACTAAGCACATATCAATCAAAACATACCATGTTCCTTTGTTTCTCTATATATTCGGCGATCCATCACCGAGGGAAAAAATATCGGAAAGTGGAAAGCCGCCACACATATATATGCCCGCGTGCACTAAAATAGAAAGTGTTCAGTTTATCTATTGTCGAGAAACAAAAAAATGACCCGTACTCACCAAGAAGAGGGATGGAACAAAGAGGAACATGACTTCGAAGCCCCCACCACCTTCTTCCTTTGAGGTGAGCACATTACTTCGGTTGTGCTCATTGCCTACCGATAAACTCTCAACCTTACTTATTTTGTTCGCGGGAGGCCGTGTATCTTCCTTCTTAGGTTGGATCCAGGTCAGAAAGTTATAGGAAAACTGTGTGTGCAAACAAGTCTGAATTAACAAGAAGGAGAGCAAGTAGTATACTAGCCATTTGGGTATTGGAAAATCACAGTCATACTTATAAGAGTGGGGTGGAGCACCAACACCTTAAGCACCAGTATGTTAGTAAGATAGAAACCGATAAAGAAAGCGAGAAGTATAGATTATGGAGACTCTCTAACTTTTTCTTTGATTTCTTGTGTGTGTACTACTTCACTTTAGACCACGCATATTGTATGTATCATTCGCCCTTAATTTAAGTTCAGAGAATCCGGCTTCTCCCTCCAGAGAAAACATGGTGGCCAGAGATAAGGTATGTAGATCAATAGAGTTGCTCTAACTTTTAGAATACAACAATGATCAAAACTTCTTTCTCATGGATTAAGTGTTTTAGTAGACAAAGGAAGAAGAACCTGCTACACGAAGTGAAAACCAGTGCTAAAAGTAGGATATTCTTATCTATGAGAGAGAACTGGCAAATACAAAAAATATACATATCTTAAGATAATAAAGATCATCAATGTCGTAATTAGATCTCTCTTGTAATGAGCGTCCCCGATGAAATCAGTGAGTGACATGGCTGGAACGAAAGCAGTCGATGACATGTCTACAATCCAAATTCACAATACATTAATTGGCAACTAAGAATGTTTCCCCATCAGTCATGCATCCTAGCATAACATGTTGCAAGTATGTGGAAACATAATGCAAGAATACATGTCACATACCTATGTTGGGGGACATTCTACTATGGGTAGGTTTGATGCTCTGGTAGAACATGTTCCATCCTTCAATACCCTAGCCTAACTTGATGGGTTGCTTGATGGTCTGTGTGAAGAAAGACTGGCCTACCATGAGGAACCTAAGGTGCGCAGTTACAAAAAGTCCCCAACATGGAAGAAAAGCATGTAACATGCTCAATAACGACTAGTGACGCAAAGTGCATAGAGCAGTTGTTACCCCATGCCATTCCGTTCATTGAGCATGATGTCTCCTAACACAGTATCAAACTGTGCAGCGCCTGCATCGGTATGTCTGTGTACATACTGATCATGATCATCTGCAACTTCTACAGGTTGACCAGGGTGTCGTCCTTGATGGTTACCTTGAACTTCTCTCCCTCCTGCAAACAATCATGTCATGGGGAACCTAATCACCTCATCTTGTCATGTCGTTAGGCACACTAACTGGCAAAATGAGTTTAGCTTTGCCTAGATGGACCTGGCTTGTTATCCGGTAAGGTGAACTCGAACTCCTTGGTGATGAACGACACTCACTGACATTGTACAGGCTCTTGCGGCCTCCTTGGTAGTACCTACGGCCACCATCACCACCTCATTAGTTGTTCCAATGACCATCACCACATTCTTGGTAGTAACCCCGGCCACAGTCGCCACCACCGAAACCGTCACCACTTCCCTAACCTCGGTAGTATTCGCGCCCATGGTCAACCACCATCGGTATTGCCCCCGCCTGGTCCACCTCCGCGGCCTACGTAGTACAACCCACCACTGCGTCCGCCATATCCTGCCTGAGCAGCATTAAGGTTGGCCTGGCCATCGTCGCACCCCCTTGACTCGACATCTCCCCCTCACCAAGCGCACCAATCACGCACATACTCGAAGTGAAGCGGACTACACGTGTGCGCCACCCGACTCTATCTTGTGGGAGGGGAAGGAGAAAGAAACATATCGAAGGGGAAGCGCACAGGAGGGGAAAGGGTGGAGCGGCGACGCAAGGTTGTTGTGGATCCATTATTCTCAATGTAGTGCCTAGAGAAAGAAGGGTCGGCGAGGCATGATTGATGGCTTCTCGCCCCTCGTTGGTTACCCCAAGTTGAAGGTTGAGATGTAGCGTAGCGGCAAATTTCCCTTGGCAAAGGTACCAAGGATCAAATCCCGTGAGACTCCGAGGGTCGACAAGTAGGTGTCAACGGCACCAGAAACTTAGCGGTTGACGGGACCTGCACACAGATACAGATAACTTTGCTCCCAACGAGTACAGAGAGGTTGTCAATCCCTCCGGCCTTGTTGTTTACAAAGGATCAAACACAAGAGATAATAATGATAGCTAAAACTGTAACTAGGAAATAAAAACAGGAAGTAAATAGAAGGTGTGATCAGCGGTGGTAATATGGACCGGGGTCCCATGATGTTCACTATTGATGTCTCTCTCCCAAAAGACGATAAAACAGCAAAGCGAGGTAAACAAATTACAGCTGGGCAATTGACAGGATTATGTGCGCAAACCAATGCTAACTATGCTGCAAAGAAAGGTAGAGGCTCAAAAGCATGGGCGGTACGCCAAGGCAAGTAGACCGAAATCCATCTGCATCTACTACTAATCATCCACCTTGAGATATCTATCCAGAACATCTCGCTGGTATTAAGTTGCGAATCCCACCCAAAGTGTAAACTCAAAGCAACAGACAACTGCATTAAAAGAACTTTGCGTAAAGTAAACAATCCTTGCACCCGCAAGTACAAGCACCGTTGTTTTCTCCCTTGTGGCAACAGCACATCCCCTAGACACATGTTTCTGTCACTCAAGCTAGTCATCAGGGGGCATGAACCCACAATCAAGCATAACGCTCCCTCTTGGAGTTACTACCTACTACTTGGCCAAAGTAATAAACAGCAACGGAGAACATGCAAGAATTACTCAAGAACAAAGATATAAAAGAGGTGAATCAAATATATTACTCAAACACAATCTGAACATAGTCTCATAATCCATCAGATCCCAGCAAACTCAGCAAAGCAACAGCAGAAACATTACATATGTGCCTCGATCATGTAGGGCAGCTCACGAGGTCTAAACCATGAAGAGCAAAGAGGGGAGGAGAACATCACATAGCTACTGATCATGGACCCATGGTCCAAGGTGGACTACTCACGACTCATCCGGGAAGCGTCCATGGTGGTGGAGAAGCTCCCGGTGGTGGTTCTCCCCTCCGGTAGGGTGTCGGGAAGAGTTCTCCTGATGCTCCCGATCTTGGAAGCGCTGCGGCGGCGGAACAGAGGCGAGATCGCGAAAAAAGGTTCTGTCCTCGAGGGTTTCAGGATGAGAAGGATATATAGGCGAAGGGGGCAGCCAGAGGCGGAGCAGGGGCCCCAGGCGCCCCCCTGGCGTGGCCAGGGGTGGGGCCGCGCCAGGTGGCCGCCTGGGCCTCCCCTGGCTCCCCTCTGGCCCATCTTTGGTTCTTCGCGAAGCTTCCTGTACGCTGATTTTTCCTATATTTTTCCTGGAATTTTTGGAGCACTTTTAATATGGGGGAAACCTGAAATAGAAAAACAGCAGAAAACAGGAACTGGCACTGTGGTGCACTGAGTTAATAGGTTAGTCCAAATATGATCAAAAGTGTATGGAAGTGCATCAATATCATAGCATTATCACACAAAAGAAGCATGGAGCAAGCAGAAATTATAGATACGTTTTGGACGTATCTACATCCCCAAGCTTAATTCCTGCTCGTCCTCGAGTAGGTAAATGATAACAAGCATAATTTCTGTGGTGACATGCTACCAACCATATAAGAACTTTTTAAGTAAAGCAGTCAAGGCATGTAATTCAATTCAAGTCATAACAAGCAAGAGTCTATATTAGCATTGTAACAAGCAACATAAGAACATAAAGGTGCAAGAGCTCTCGCTGTCCGTGACTCGAATGTCTCCAAATGGTGTTTGCGTGCAAAAAAGGGGATAGGGATATACGAGAGAGTAAAACATAGTTTTTGTATTGTTGAGAACTTAATCTACTAAAGTTTCACACTTGGTCTTCTTTGGAATCTTATCTTGACTCATCCCCAGACCACTAGCCAGGTACAAGTCAAAATGATCCACTCCCTTTCGATATTTTGAGCACTCATGCAATGGATGAGCGTAAGCAAGAAAGTTGACACTTAGGATGGCAAAGAGAGAAAAATGATGAAGGGGGAAGACAAAAAAGGTGTGAAAGGCTCACATCAATGAGGACAATCATAGGCGAGAGAAAGCCAAATGATAGATATGATGTGAGGAGTAGGGATTGCCATGCAACGGATGCACATATGAGCTAAGGTAATCTCTCCAATGGAACTAGTGGGAGTGCATCCAACTTGCTCGCTCAGAAGACCTAGAGCTCTTTTGAGGAGGCTCATCATTGGAATATACAAGCCAAGTTCTATAGTGTGAAGGTCCCCACATAGCTATATGCATGAATGATAATCTCTATGGAGTACAAGGTATAAGATGAAGTACGAGTGTGGATCTCTCAAAAGGAATAGTAGTGTGCCCCCTTCTCTCTTTTTATTTCTTTTTCTCTTTTTTCTATATTTTTTTATTTTTTTGTGGCCTCAATGGCTGTTTCTATATAACTCTCATTTGTCCTCTTTGGGATCTTTTGATTTTGTCCTCTTTGGGATCTTTTCCTCACTTTAGGGGCAACACTCTATGTATTACAAGAAGTATAGAAGATCTTTCACACTTTACAAAAGTACTCAACATAAAGAAGATGAAACTATCATGATGTCTGCAAATGTATGCCTCTGCCAGTGTAGCAGGATATGCAATGATACTAGCGCGTCATGTAGCAATGATTAGGGCAAGGCCCAACTAGCATGCGGCTCATCGATCAAGCAAAAGCATGTATGACATGAAGATCAAGTCATGAGAAGATGGATGTTGCATGGCAATGTATCTCGGAAAGGCTATGGAAATGCCTTGATAGGTAGGTATGGTGGCTGTTTTGAGGAAGGATATAATGAGGCTTATGATGACAGAGCGTATCGTGCCAAGGATTTGGATGCACCGGCGAAGTATGCGCCAACTCTCGAGGTGAGAAAGGGCAATGCACGGTACCGAAGAGGCTAGAAAAATATGGCTAGGTAGAAGTGTCAACTTTCGAATACTCACATTAGTCCGAAGAACTCATGCACTTATTATCGGTAACTCTCAATCTAATTAGGAGGTTCACAAAGAGACAAGTACCCCGAGGAGGAGTGTATGGGGGTTTGGTTATCCTTGCGCATCCTCGACTCATGGTATGTGAGTGTACTCTAATATTCGATCCCTCCAAAGATTAGTGATCCATCTAGTAGCTAAAGTTCTCAACTATTTGGTAGGTTTTCGAAAATAAACACGGATTGCCCAAAATACGACATCTATCACTAATACACTAAAGCTCTTGACACCAAAAGTTCAGACATTACTCATGGCAATACCTCAAAACTATTGCAAGTTACTACTAAAATTAAATAGCAACCTCAATTACCTACTTTAAGTTAAGACACACAACTCAGTGCAACAGGCAAACTCTCTTAACAAGATAAACATGAAAACTCAAGAGACTTCAGCAACCAACTAAACAAAAGATCTTTAAAAAGAAAAGCATGAAAACTAAGAGCTAAACATGACAGCAGCTATGGAAAGACAAAGAACACACACAGCAAAGATAAGCATGAAAATCCTATGTTGTGTTCTAGGTTGAAGTGGAGCGTGTTTCTCTCCCACACAAAGAAAGCTGGGTTCTAACTTGTTATGAACAGCAAGCAAAGCTAAAGAAAACTAAAAAAGAAACTAAGAGCAAGACGCTCCAAGCATAGCACATAACGCATGAAGTGAAAAAATATAGTGGAACGAAAGACGAACTGATAATTGTTGATGGAGAAGGGGAGGCATGGGGGCATCCCCAAGCTTAGACGCTTGAGTCTTCTTGAATATTTCTTGGGGGTGCATGGGGGCATCCCCAAGCTTGAGCGTTTGACCCTCCTGAATCTTCTTTTATCATCTTCCCTCGCACACTTGAAAACTCCCTTCATACATAACTCATCATAATCTGATTAGCGAGGTTAGTACCCACAATAAAATAATTTTTTCCCTACTGGAAATAAAGATAATCTTGAAGAGCTACTGTTTCTCAAGATTGCCAAAAGGTTTTTGCAAAGAAAAAGCAAGCTCAAGGTTTGCAAAACGAAGAAAAGGCAAAACAGGACAGAATCTGTGAAAAACAGACCAGCAAGTAGTAAATAATTTTTTCGGGGAACTTCTACAACTCAAATCAAAAAACTCAGAACAGACGCTCGAAAGCCAATTGTATAGAGCACGCTGTCAAAACAATTCAGATCAAAAAGATGATCTGGTGATTTTATTCGAATTTTTCTGTCCAAGGACAGAATCTGTTTTCTGGACAGCACGTCACAACTTTTGAACTTTCTTGCAATCGGAGGCTAAACTTGGCACAAAGCTGAAAAGAAAAGATACAATGATGATGCTACTGTAGTAACAAACATCAAGACACAACAAAAGCAAAATAAGACCTAATTCGTTGTGGGCTGCCTCCCAAAAGCGCTTTCTTTTATGCCTTTAAGCTAGGCATGATGCAAAAAGAGAAGATCAAGTTTTATCAAGAGTAAGAGAATAGCTAGCCCGTGTAACGGACTCAAAAGGAACTTAATCTTCTTTCTAGGGAAGTGTTCCATCCCTTTCTTGAGAGGGAATTGGAATTTTATATTCCCCTCTTTCATGTCAATGATAGCACCAACGGTGCGAAGAAAAGGACGTCCCAAAATAATTGGACATGAAGGTTCACATTCAATATCCATAATAGTGAAATCAACGGGAACATCATTGTCATTGACAATGATAAGAACATCGTCGATCTTCCCCAAAGGTTTCTTTACGGAAGAATCAACAAGACGAACACCAAAAGAACAAGGATCAAAAGGTTTCAATTCAAACATATCATACATTCTTTTGGGCATAACGGAGGTACTAGCTCCAACATCACATAAAGCATAGCAAGAGAAGTTATTCAACTTAATTTTAATCATAGGATCCCAACTATCTTCTAGCTTTCTAGGTATGGAGGCTTCTACCCTAAGCTTCTCCTCCCTAGCTTTGATAAGAGCATTAGTGATATGCTCCGTGAAGGCAAGATTAAGTGTGCTAGTGTGGGGGTCTTTAGCCATTCTATGAAGAAAACCAATAACTTCAGAAAGGGTGCAATTATCAAAATCAAGGTCACTACTATCAAGTAAAGTGGTAGTGGTGTCCTTTAGGCTCACTTGTTTGGTAGCTTCTATGGTCATAGGAGTTTCTTCTTCTACGGTTGAGGTCATAGCATCACCATTAATAGGTCCAATGGGACTAGGAGTGCATTGGGTGCTAAGAGTTTGGATATCCTCAACAACTTGGATAGTAGCAACAGTGTGGTGGGTAGGAAGGCTCTTAATCCTATCTTCTTCCTCCTTTTCTCTAACCCATCTCTCTTTAAGTTTAGCCATCATCCTAATGTTTTCATTAATTTGCACTTGAATAGCATTCATAGGAGTGGTCTTCCTCTCCTCAAGAGGAGAAATTCTAATTTTAAGCAACTCTACCTCATGGGCTAAATTGTCTACCTTCGAAGAGAGATTATCTAGTTTGTCTAGTTTTTCTTCTACACTCTTATTGAAGGCCTTTTGGGTAGTGATGAAGTCTTTAAGCATAATCTCTAGTTCAGAAGTGGAGTTCTTGGTGCTAGGATAAGCATTGTTGTTCCCATAGGAATTAGAGGGGAACGGTCTAGGGTTGCTACCAAAATTACTCCTATAAGCATTGTTATTGAAATTGTTTCTAGAGATAAAGTTCACATCTACTTGATCTTGAGCAATCAAAGAATTTAAAGGAACATCATGAGGATCAATAGAAGATTGCTTGGAAAGTAGAGACATGGTCAAGTCAACTTTTTCATTTAGGGAGGAAATCTCCTCGACAGAGTTTACCTTCCTACCTGTTGGAGCGCGTTCGGTGTGCCATTGGGAATAATTGGTCATCATCTCGTCGAGAAGCTTCTTGGCAGCACCAAGTGTAGTTGACATAAAGGTTCCTCCCGCGGCCGAATCTAACAAGTCCCGCGAGGTAAAGTTCAAGCCTGCATAAAAAGTTTGGATAACCATCCAAGTAGTCAAACCATGAGTAGGGCAGTTCTTGACAAGAGATTTCATGCGTTCCCAAGCTTGGGCAACGTGTTCATTATCCAATTGTTTAAAATTCATTATGTTACTCCTTAGTTGGATAATTTTAGCAGGGGGATAGTACTTCCCAATAAAGGCATCCTTGTACTTGTCCCAAGAATCTATACTATTCCTAGGCAAGGATTGAAACCAGATTTTATCTCCTCCTCTCAAGGAGAAAGGAAAAAGCTTAAGCTTAACAATATCACCATCTACTTCTTTGTACTTTTGCATATCACAGAGCTCAACAAAATTATTTAAGTGCAAAGCAGCATCATCTCCAGCACCGGAGAATTGATCTTTCATAACTAGGTTCAGCAAAGCAGGTTTAATCTCATAAGAAGGTGCTGAAGTGGCAGGTGTAGCAATAGGCGTGCAGATAAAGTCACTGTTGTTATGACTAGTGAAGTCACACAACTTGGTGTTCTCGGTGGAACCCATAGCAGCAGCAAGCAAGATAACTATTTTTGTGATTTTTGGTAAAGGACACTAAAGCAAAAACTGCAAGGTAAACTAACAATACTAAAAAGCAAAGATAAAAGATAGCGTGCAACTCCCCTATCTTGAAGAGTGGAGTCCCCGGCAACGGCGCCAGAAACTTGCTTGATGGCTTCTCGCCCCTCGTTGGTTACCCCAAGTGGAAGGTTGAGATGTAGCGTAGCGGCAAATTTCCCTTGGCAAAGGTACCAAGGATCGAATCCCGTGAGACTCCGAGGGTCGACAAGTAGGTGTCAACGGCGCCAGAAACTTAGCGGTTGACGGGACCTGCACACAGATATAGATAACTTTGCTCCCAACGAGTACAGAGAGGTTGTCAATCCCTCCGGCCTTGTTGTTTACAAAGGATCAAACACAAGAGATAATAATGATAGCTAAAACTGCAACTAGGAAATAAAAACAGGAAGTAAATAGAAGGTGTGATCAGCGGTGGTAATATGGACCGGGGTCCCATGATGTTCACTAGTGATGTCTCTCTCCCAAAAGATGATAAAACAGCAAAGCGAGGTAAACAAATTACAGCTGGGCAATTGACAGGATTATGTGCGCAAACCAATGCTAACTATGCTGCAAAGAAAGGTAGAGGCTCAAAAGCATGGGCGGTACGCCAAGGCAAGTAGACCGAAATCCATCTGCATCTACTACTAATCATCCACCTTGAGATATCTATCCAGAATATCTCGCTGGTATTAAGTTGCGAATCCCACCCAAAGTGTAAACTCAAAGCAACAGACAACTGCATTAAAAGAACTTTGCGTAAAGTAAACAATCCTTGCACCCGCAAGTACAAGCACCGTTGTTTTCTCCCTTGTGGCAACAGCACATCCCCTAGACTCATGTTTCTGTCACTCAAGCTAGTCATCAGGGGGCATGAACCCACAATCAAGCATAACGCTCCCTCTTGGAGTTACTACCTACTACTTGGCCAAAGCAATAAACAGCAATGGAGAACATGCAAGAATTACTCAAGAACAAAGATATAAAAGAGGTGAATCAAATATATTACTCAAACACAATCTGAACATAGTCTCATAATCCATCAGATCCCAGCAAACTCAGCAAAGCAACAGCAGAAACATTACATATGTGCCTCGATCATGTAGGGCAGCTCACGAGGTCTAAACCATGAAGAGCAAAGAGGGGAGGAGAACATCACATAGCTACTGATCATGGACCCATGGTCCAAGGTGGACTACTCACGACTCATCCGGGAAGCGTCCATGGTGGTGGAGAAGCTCCCGGTGGTGGTTCTCCCCTCCGGCAGGGTGCCGGGAAGAGTTCTCCTGATGCTCCCGATCTTGGAAGCACTGCGGCGGCGGAACAGAGGAGAGATCGCGAAAAAGGGTTCTGTCCTCAAGGGTTTCGGGACGAGAGGGATATATAGGCGAAGGGGGGCAGCCAGAGGCGGAGCAGGGGCCCCAGGCGCCCCCCTGGCGCGGCCAGGGGTGGGGCCGCGCCAGGTGGCCGCCTGGGCCTCCCCTGGCTCCCCTCTGGCCCATCTTTGGTTCTTCGCGAAGCTTCCTGTACGCTGATTTTTCCTATATTTTTCCTGGAATTTTTGGAGCACTTTTAATATGGGGGAAACCTGAAATAGAAAAACAGCAGAAAACAGGAACTGGCACTGTGGTGCACTGAGTTAATAGGTTAGTCCAAATATGATCAAAAGTGTATGGAAGTGCATCAATATCATAGCAATATCACACAAAAGAAGCATGGAGCAAGCAGAAATTATAGATACGTTTTGGACGTATCAATGATTCTGGTGGAATTGATTGCAAATCAGGGAGTTGTTGGCGGGGATTGGGGACATGGAGTGTTAGGATGATCGGCAGACCAGGGAGTCTGCTTAGCAGAACATTTGACCAGAGACGTTTATCCGAGTGGCATACCATTGACGTAATATGGGCAGTAGGATATGTTTAAGTTCATTTGATCGGAGGGTCAGGTTATCTCGGGTACAATTTGTTGTGTGGAGTTAGTGGAATTTATGTTTTCTCTTCTAATAGTAGTGGTGATAAAGTTGAGCTTTTCCAGATATCAAGTGGATGTTACACTTCTCAACCGCTTGTACTTTTCCATAAAAAGAGGTGGAAGTTATACTTTTCACTAAACTGAAATTATGCCATTTCAGAAGTCTATTGAGCCTTAAGAAAATTCAAAACAATCAACAGTACTATATTTTTTAAGCTACGGTGAATTATTCATTAGTTAACAGCTGAAAGGTTATATTTAACCGTGAAGGGATTCACCTTCCTTTAGAATAGTGCTTACATTTACAACATAAAATATTTAGACCCACTATATAATGACTGAGCTCACTAGTGTCCCTTCACGAGGAAAACGCCTTGTGTGTTGTGCTGCTATGAACTTGGCTAAACTGTATGCAAGCATATAAGTTGACATGTAAGCAAGTCCATTTCATTTCCAAGGTACTACCTTCCAAACCATATAACCAAACAAATTTGTTAAATATAAATATTTAACAAAGCAAATATCAATGAAAACATACCTGATTCCTTTGTTTCCCTATATATTCGTGAGCCATCACCAAGGAAAAAAATATTGGAAAGTGGAAAGCCACCACACATGTCTATGCCCGCGTGCACTAAAATAGAAAGTGTCCAGTTTATCGATAGGCGAGAAACTAAAGAATAACACATAATCACCAAAAAGAGGGATGGAACAAAGAGGCACATGACTTTTAAGCCCCGACCACCTTCTTCCTTTGAGGTGAGCCCTTTACTTCGGTTGTGGTCATTGCCTACCGATAAACTCCCATACTTCCTTCTTTTGTTCGAGGGAGGCCATACATCGTCCTTCTTTGCTTGAATCTAGGTCAAAAAGTTATAGGAAGGTTGTGTGCGCAAACAAGTCTGAATTAAGAATAAGGGGAGCGAGCATTACACTACCAATTTGGGTATTGGTAAATCACAGTCATACTTCTTAGAGTGGGATGGAGCACCAGCACCTTAAGTTGCACCAGTATCTTAGTAAGATAGACATCGATTAAGAAACTGAGAAGTTTGGATTATGGAGACTCTCTAAGTTTTCTTTGATTTAATATGTATGTACTACTTCACTTTAGACCCGGCATATTGTATGTATCCTTCGCCCTTCAAACAAAACATGGTGGGCGGAGACAAGGTACGTAGACTAATAGAGTTGCCTTTACCTTGAAAATACATCCTTGATCAAAACTTGGTTCTCATGGATGAAGTCTTTGAGTGGACAAAACAAGAAGAAGCTGCTACACGAAGTGAAAACCGGTGCTAAGAGCAGGATATTCTTATCTATGAGAGAGAACTGCTTGGTCCATGATGAGATAGAACTGGTAGATTTAGAAAATATGCATATCCTAAGATAATCAAGGTCATCAATGCCATGAATGAGATCTCACCTATTAAGAACCTCCCAGATGAAATATGTCAATGACACAACTTGAACGAAAGCAGTCGATGACATGTCTGCAATCCAAAATTCACAATACATTATTTCACAAGTAAGAATGTTTCCCCATCATTCAAGAATCCTGGCATAACATGTTCCGGGCCAGTGGAAACATAATGGAGGGAATACATGTCACAGACCTATGCTGAGGGACAATCTACTCTGGGTAGGTCTGATGCTCTGGTAGAACATGTTCCATCCTTCGATACCCAAGCCTAACTTGATGGGTTCCTTGAAGGTCTGTGAGAAGAAAGATCGGCCAACCATGACGAACCTGAGGTGCACAGTGACAACAAGTCCGCAACAAATAATAAAATCATGCAAAATGATCGATAACGAATAATTGCGCAAAGGGCAGACATCAATTGTTACCCCCATGTCGTTTAGTTCATTGAGCATGATGTTTCCCAACACAATGTCGAGCATGTGCAACTCGTGCGCGAGTATGTTCGTGGAGATCACGTCCATGAGCATCTGCAATTGCTGCAGGCTGACCAGGGTGGCATGCTTGATGGTCACCTTGAACTTCCTCTCCCTCCTGCAAACATGCATGGCAAGGGGAACCTGATCACATCATCTTATCATGTTGTGCGCCACATGGACTAACTAATTGAGTTTAACTTTGCCCATATGGACCTAGCTTTTTGTCACGCAAGGTGAACTCGAACTCCTTGGTGTTGAATGATAGATCAGAAGCAGTGTACAGGCTCTTGTGGCCTCCTTGATAGTATCTACAGCCACCATCATTACCTCATTGGTAGTACCCACGGCTACCTCATCTCCTTGGTAGTAACCACAGTCACGGTCGTCGCCACCGACAACGTCACCGCTTCCCTCTCCTTGGTAGTATCTGCGCCCAAGGCCAGCCGCCATCGGGAGCGGCGCCGCCTAGTCCACCACCATGGCCTCCGTAGTACCGCCTACCACCGCGACCACAATATCTCGCCTGAGCAGTCGGGGTTGGGTCTGCCACTGCCGCACCCCCCCCCCCCTC
>LR738712.1:699007478-699034681 GCA_902687465.1 Secale cereale | reverse complement strand
CCCCCTCGACTCGCCATCTCCCCCTCACCAAGCGCAACACTCAAGCACATACTCGAAATGAAGTGGCCCACACGTGTGCGCCAACCAACTCTACCTTGTGGAAGAGGAAGGAGAAAGAAATGGATCAGAGGGGCAGCGCACGGGAGGGGGGAGGGAGGAGCGACGATGCAAGGTTGTCGCGGATGTGTTCTTCTCGGTCTAGTGCCTAGATAAAGAAGGGTCGTGGAGGCATGATTTATGTGGAATCAATTGGAAATCAAGGAGTTGCGGGCGAGGATCGGGACGCAGAGTGTTAGGATGATTGGAAGACAAGGAGTCTGCTCGATAGAACATTTGATCAGAGATGTTTATTTGAGTGGCATACCATTGACCTAATATGGGCATTAGGATATGTTTAAGTTGATTTGATCGGAGGATTCTGGTTATTCCGGGTACAACTTGTTGTCTGGATTTAGGGGAGTTTATCTTTTCTCTGTTAATAGTAGTGGTGATAAAGTTGAGCTTTTTCAGATATCAAATGGATGTTACACTTTTCGGTAAACTGGGTTGAAATTTTCCATAAAAGAGGTGAAAGTTACACTTTCACTAAACTGAAATTATGCCTTTTCAGAAGTCTATTAAGCCTTAAGAAAATTTCAAACAAGTGAGAATCAACGGTACTATATTTTTTAAAGCTACAGTGATATATTCGTTAGTTGCCATCTTAAAGATTTTCTTTCGTATGTGTCTAGGACACATCTAGATGTGCCCTAGTTATTGCATATCTAAGTGAATCAATCAAACTAAAAAAAGCAAAAGAAAATGCTTGCACAAATATTAGCATAGAATCAGTAACATAGGACTTAGATGTGCAATACTTAGAGCACATCTAGATGTATTTTGGCAAATCTGTATTCTTTAACCATGAAGGGGTTCACCTTCCTTTCGAGCGGTGCTTACATTTACAACATAAAATATTTAATCCCCTTATAAAATGATTGCGCTCACTAGTGTCCCTTCACGGGTAAAACGCCTTGTGTGTTGCCTTGCTATGAACTTGGCTAAAATGTATACACAGATGTATAAGTTGGCATGTAAACCACCACACATTTCTAATATATTTAATATAATATGGTATCTACCTATGTTACTCTAATCCCTCTCTTTTCTTTAATTATTGGGCAGTGACAGGCGCCGGTGTGCCAGCTCAAATTTGGGCTGGTCACTGCGCATTCGCTCTATTCCTTTGTATGCAACTGCTCAGTTTGACCCTTCCCTTGTGACGTCTTCTTCACTCAACCCGTTCACGAGAGAAAATAAAGGGGAAATCCTAACACTCCCCCACACGTCGCTTCCATGTCCCAACTATCTGTTGGGGAACATAGCAGAATTCAAAAAAATTCCTACGCTTCACCAAGATCAATCTAAGGAGTCATCTAGCAACGAGCATAAAGGAGTGCATCTACATACCCTTTGTAGATCGCGAGCGGAAGCGTTCAAGAGAACGTGGATGATGGAGTCGTACTCGTCGTGATCCCTATCACCGATGATCCTAGCACCGAACGGACGGCACCTCCGTGTTCAACACACGTACGGTGCAGCGACGTCTCCTCCTTCTTAATCCAGCAAGGGGGGAGGAGAGGTTGATGGAGATCGAGCAGCACGACGGCGTGGTGGTGGATGCAACGGAAAAACTGCAGGGCTTCGCCAAGGACCTGCGGGAGGAGGGAGATGTGTAACGGGGGGAGAGAGGCGCCAGGGGCTGGGGTGCAGCTGCCCTCTCTCCCCCCATTATATATAGGGGCCAGGGGGCGCCGGCCCTAGGAGATGGGATCTCCTAGGTGGGGGCGGCGGCCAGGGGGTGGCTTGCCCCCCAAGCCAAGGGGGGCGCCCCCGACCCCTAGGGTTCCCAACCCTAGGCGCAGGTGGGAGGCCCAAGGGGGTGCGCCAGCCCACTATGGGCTGGTCCCCCTCCCCCTACGGCCCATGTGGCCCTCCGGGATGGGTGGCCCCACCCGGTGGACACCCGGGACCCTTCTGGTGTCCCGGTACACTACCGGTGACCCCCAGAACTCTCCTGACGGCCGAAACTGGACTTCCTATATATAATTCTTTACCTCCGGACCATTCTGGAACTCCTTGTGAAGTCCGGGATCTAGTCCGGGACTCCGAACAACATTCGGGTTACCATGTGCATATATCTCTACAACCCTAGCGTCACCGAACCTTAAGTGTGTAGACCCTACGGGTTCGGGAGACACGTAGACATGACCGAGACGACTCTTCGGTCAATAACCAACAGCGGGATCTGGACACCCATGTTGCTTCCTACGTGTTCCTCGATGATCTCATCAGATGAACCACGATGTCAAGGATTCACTTAATCCCGTATGCAATTCCCTTTGTCTATCGGTATAGTACTTGCCCGAGATTCGATCGTCGGTATACCGATACCTTGTTCAATCTTGTCATGGCAAGTCTCTTTACTCGTTCCGTAATACATCATCCCGTGACTAACTCCTTAGTCACATTGAGCTCATTATGATGATGTCTTACCGAGTGGGTCCAGAGATACCTCTCCGCCATACGGAGTGACAAATCCCAGTCTCGGTTCGTGCCAACCCAACAGACACTTTCGGAGATACCCGTTGTGTACCTTTATAGCCACCCAGTTACGTTGTGACGTTTGGCACACCCAAAGTATTCCTACGGTGTCCGGGAGTTGCACAACCTCGTGGTCTAAGGAAAAGATACTTGACATTGGAAAAGCTTTAGCATTACGAACTACAACGATCTTGTGCTAGGCTTAGGATTGGGTCTTGTCCATCACATCATTCTCCTAATGATGTGATCCCGTTATCAATGACATCCAATGTCCATGGTCAGGAAACCGTGACCATATGTTGATCAACGAGCTAGTAACTAGAGGCTTACCAGGGACACGTTGTGGTCTGTGTATTCACACATGTATCACTGTTTTCGTATAATACAATTCAAGCATGAATAACAAACAATTATCATGAACAAGGAAATATAATAATAACCATTTTATTATTGCCTCTAGGGCATATTTCCAACAGTCTCCCACTTGCACTAGAGTCAATAATCTAGTTACATTGTGATGAATCGAACACCCATAGAGTTCTGGTGTTGATCATGTTTTGCCCGTGGAAGAGGTTTAGTCAACGGATCTGCGACATTCAGATCCGTATGCACTTTACAAATATCTATGTCTCCATCTTAAACATAATTCCGGATGGAGTTGAAACGACGCTTGATGTGCTTGGTCTTCTTGTGAAACCTGGGCTCCTTGGCAATGGCAATGGCCCTAGTGTTGTCACAGAAGAGAGTCATCGGGCTTGACGCACTTGGAATGACTCCTAGGTCGGTGATGAACTCCTTCATCCAGACTCCTTCCTGCGCTGCTTCGCAAGCAGCTATGTACTCCGCTTCACATGTAGAATGCGCCACGACGCTCTGCTTGCAACTGCACCAGCTGACTGCCCCTCCATTCAAATATACACGTATCCGGTTTGTGACTTGGAGTAATCCAGATCTGTGTTTAAGCTAGCATCGACGTAACCCTTTATGACGAGCTCTTCGTCACCTCCATAAACGAGAAACATATCCTTAGTCCTTTTCAGGTACTTCAGGATGTTCTTGACCGATGTCCAGTGTTCCATACCGGGTTCACTTTGGTACCTCCCTACCAAACTTATGGCAAGGTTCACATCAGGTCTGGTACACAGCATGGCATACATAATAGAACCTATGGCTAAGGCATAGGGGATGACACTCATCTTTTCTCTATCTTCTGCCGTGGTCGGGGATTGAGCCGTGCTCAATCTCATACCTTGCAATACAGGCAAGAACCCTTTCTTGGACTGATCCATATTGAACTTCTTCAATATCTTGTCAAGGTATGTGCTTTGTGAAAGACCAATGAGGCGTCTCGATCTATCTCTATAGATCTTGATGCCTAATATGTAGGCAGCTTCTCCAAGGTCCTTCATTGAAAAACTCTTATTCAAGTAGGCCTTCAGGCTTTCCAAGAATTCTATATCATTTCCCATCAGCAATATGTCATCCACATATAATATGAGAAATGCTACAGAGCTCCCACTCACTTTCTTGTAAATACAGGCTTCTCCCCAAGTCTGTATAAAACCAAACGCCTTGATCACATCATTAAAGAGAATATTCCAACTCCGAGATGCTTGCACCAGCCCATAGATCGAGCGTTGGAGCTTGCATACCTTGTTAGCATTCTCGGGGTTGACAAAACCTTCCGGCTGCATCATATACAGCTCTTCCTTGAGGAAGCCATTAATGAATGCTGTTTTGACGTCCATTTGCCATATCTCATAATCATAGAATGCGGCAATTTCTAACATGATTCGGATAGACTTCAGCATCGCTACGGGAGAGAAAGTCTCGTCGTAGTCAATCCCTTGAACTTGTCGATAACCTTTAGCGACAAGTCAAGCTTTATAGATGGTCACATTACCATCCGCGTCAGTCTTCTTCTTAAATATCCATTTATTTTCTATGGCGTGCCGATCATCGGGCAAGTCCACCAAAGTCCATACTTTGTTTTCATACATGGATCCTATCTCATATTTCATGGCTTCAAGCCATTTGTTGGAATCCGGGCCCGCCATCGCTTCTTCATAGTTCGAAGGTTCACCATTGTCTAACAACATGATTTCCATGACAGGGTTCCCGTACCACTCTGGTGCGGAACGTGTCCTTGTGGACCTTCGAAGTTCAGTAGTAACTTGATCTGAATCTTCATGATCATCATCATTAACTTCCTCCCCTGTCGGTGCAGGCACCTCAGGAACAATTTCCTGCGCTGCGCTACTTTCCGGTTCGGAACGGGTGATTGTCACCTCATCAAGTTCTACTTTCCTCCCACTCACTTCTTTCGAGAGAAACACTTTCTCCAGAAAGGATCCATTCTTGGCAATGAAGACCTTGCCTTCGGATCTGAGGTAGAAGGTGTACCCAATCGTTTACTTTGGGTATCCTATGAAGACGCATTTTTCCGATTTGGGTTCGAGCTTTTCAGGTTGAAGTTTCTTGACATAAGCATCGCAACCCCAAACTTTCAGAAACGACAGCTTAGGTTTCTTGCCAAACCAAAGTTCATACGGTGTCGTCTCAACGGATTTTAGCGGAGCCCTATTTAAAGTGAATGCGGCAGTCTCTAAAGCATAACCCCAAAAAGATAGCGGTAAGTCGGTGAGAGACATCATAGATCGCACCATGTCCAACAGAGTACGATTTCCACGTTCGGACACACCATTACGCTGAGGTGTTCCGGGCGGTGTTAATTGTGAAACAATTCCACAGTTTCTTAGGTGTGTGCCATATTCATGACTTAAATATTCACCGCCACGATCCGATCGTAAGAACTTTATTTTTCTGTCACGTTGATTCTCAACCTCAATCTGAAATTCCTTGAACTTTTCAAAGGTCTCAGACTTGTGTTTCATTAAGTAGACATACCCATATCTACTTAAGTCATCTGTGAGGGTGAGAACATAACGATAGCCTCCGCAAGCTTCAACACTCATTGGACCGCACACATCGGTATGTATGATTTCCAATAAGTTGGTCGCTCGCTCCATTGTTCCGGAGAACGGAGTCTTGGTCATCTTGCCCAAGAGGCATGGTTCACACGTGTCAAATGATTCATAATCAAGAGACTCCAGAAGTCCATCTGCACAGAGCTTCTTCATACGTTTGACGCCAATATGACCAAGGTGACAATGCCACAAGTATGTGGGACTATAATTATCAACTTTACATCTTTTGGCATTCACACTATGAATGTGTGTAACATCACGTTCGAGATTCATCAAGAATAAACCATTGACCAGCGGGGCATGACCATAAAACATATCTCTCATATAAATAGAACAACCATTATTCTCAGATTTAAATGAGTAGCCATCTCACATCAAACGAGATCCAGATACAATGTTCATGCTCAAAGCTGGTACTAAATAACAATTATTAAGGTTTAAAACTAAGCCCGAGGGTAGATGTAAAGGCAGCGTGCCGACGGCGATCACATCGACCTTGGAACCATTCCCGACGCGCATCGTCACCTCGTCCTTCGCCAGTCTCCGCTTATTCCGCAGCTCCTGCTTTGAGTAACAAATGTGAGCAACTGCACCGGTATCAAATACCCAGGAGCTACTACGAGCACTGGTAAGGTACACATCAATAACATGTATATCATACATACCTTTGACGTTGCCGGCCTTCTTATCTGCTAAGTATTTGGGGCAGTTCCGCTTCCAGTGACCCATTCCCTTGCAATAAAAGCACTCAGTCTCAGGCTTGGGTCCATTCTTTGGCTTCTTCCCGGCAACTGGCTTACCGGGCATGGCAACTCCTTTGCCGTCCTTCTTGAAGTTCTTCTTACCCTTGCCCTTCTTGAACTTAGTGGTTTTATTCACCATCAACACTTGATGCTCTTTCTTGATCTCCACCTCCGCCGATTTCAGCATTGAATACACTCCGGGAATGGACTTCTCCATCCCTTGCATATTGAAGTTCAACACGAAGCTCTTGTAGCTAGGTGGGAGCGACTGAAGGATTCTGTCAACGACCGCTTCGTCTGGGAGATTCATTCCCAACTGAGCCAAGCGTTTGTGCAACCCAGACAATTTGAGTATGTGCTCGCTGACAGAACTATTCTCCTCCATCTTACAATTGTAGAATGCGTTGGAGACGTCATATCTCTCAACTCGGGCATGAGCTTGGAAAACCATTTTCAGCTCTTGGAACATCTCATATGCTCCGTGGTGCTCAAAACGCTTTTGGAGCCCCGATTCTAAGCTGTAGAGCATGCCGCACGGAACCAGGGAGTAATCATCACAACGCGACTGCCAAGCATTCATAACATCTTGGTTTGTCGGGGCTGGAGCGTCACCTAGCGGTGCTTCTAGGACATAAGTTTTCTTGGCAGCTATGAGGATGATCCTCAGGTTATGGACCCAATCCGTATAGTTGCTACCATCGTCTTTCAGCTTGGATTTCTCTAGGAACGCGTTGAAGTTGAGGGTGACATGAGCGTGGGCCATTTGATCTACAAGACATATTGTAAAGAATTTAGACTAAGTTCATGACAATTAAGTTCATCTAATCAAATTTAATGAACTCCCATTCATATAGACATCTCTCTAGTCATCTAAGTGAAACATGATCCGAATGGACTAGCCCGTGTCCGATCATCACGTGAGACGGACTAGTCATCAACGGTGAACATCTTCATGTTGATCGTATCTTCTATATGACTCATGTTCGACCTTTCGGTCTTCCGTGTTCCGAGGCCATGTCTGTACATGCTAGGCTTGTCAAGTGAACCCTAAGTGTATTGCGTGTGTAAATCTGGCTTACACCCGTTGTATGCGAAAGTTAGAGCCTATCACACCCGATCATCACGTGGTGCTTCGGACCAACGATCCTTAGCAACGGTGCACAATTAGGGGGAACACAATTCTTGAATTTTTTTTGTGAGAGATCATATTATTTACTATCTTCGTTCTAAGCAAATAAGATGCATAAACATGATAAACATCACATGCAATCAAATAAAGTGACATGATATGGTCAATATCATTTTGCTCCTTTGATCTTCATCTCCGGGGCTCCATGATCATCTTTGTCACCGGCATGACACCATGATCTCCATCATCATGATCTCCATCATCGTGTCTTCATGAAGTCGTCTCGCCAAATATTACTTCTACTACTATGGCTAACGTTTAGCAACAAAGTAAAGTAATTACATGGCGTTATTCAGTGACACGCGGGTCATACAATAAATAAGACAACTCCTATATGGCTCCTGCCGGTTGTCATTCTCATCGACATGCAAGTCGTGATTCCCTATTACAAGAACATGATCAATCTCATACATCACATATATCATTCATCACATCTTCTTGGCCATATCACATCACATAGCACATGCTGCAAGAACAAGTTAGACGTCCTCTAATTGTTGTTGCAAGTTTTTACGTGGCTTCTATAGGTTTCTAGCAAGAATGTTTCTTACCTACGCCAAAACCACAACGTGATATGTCAATTTCTATTTACCCTTCATAAGGACCCTTTTCATCGAATCTGATCCGACTAAAGTGGGAGAGATAGACACCCGCCAGCCACCTTATGCAACTAGTGCATGTCAGTCGGTGGAACCAGTCTCACGTAAGCGTACGTGTAAGGTCGGTCCGGGCCGCTTCATCCCACGATGCCGCCGAAACAAGATTGGACTAGTAGCGGCAAGAAAATTGAACAAATCTATGCCCACAACTTGTTTGTGTTCTACTCGTGCAAGATGCTACGCAAAAACCTAGCTCATATGCCACTGTTGGGGAACGTAGCAGAATTCAAAAAAATTCCTACGCTTCACCAAGATCAATCTAAGGAGTCATCTAGCAACGAGCATAAAGGAGTGCATCTACATACCCTTTGTAGATCGCGAGCGGAAGCATTCAAGAGAACGTGGATGATGGAGTCGTACTCGTCGTGATCCCTATCACCGATGATCCTAGCGCCGAACGGACGGCACCTCCGCGTTCAACACACGTACGGTGCAGCGACGTCTCCTCCTTCTTGATCCAGCAAGGGGGGAGGAGAGGTTGATGGAGATCCAGCAGCACGACGGCGTGGTGGTGGATGCAACGGAAAAACTGCAGGGTTTCGCCAAGGACCTGCGGGAGGAGGGAGATGTGTAACGGGGGAGAGAGGCGCCAGGGGATGGGGTGCGGCTGCCCTCACCCCCCCCCCCCACACACACTATATATAGGGGCCAGGGGGGAGCCAGCCCTAGGAGATGGGATCTCCTAGGGGGGCGGCGGCCAGGGGGTGGCTTGCCCCCCAAGCCAAGGGGGGCGCCCCCCACCCCTAGGGTTCCCAACCCTAGGCGCAGGGGGGAGGCCCAAGGGGGTGCGCTAGCCCACTATGGGTTGGTCCTCCTCCCCCTACGGCCCATGGGGCCCTCCGGGATGGGTGGCCCCACCAGGTGGACCCCCGGAACATTTCCGGTGGTCCCGGTACACTACCGGTGACCCCGAAACTCTCCTAACGGCCGAAACTGGACTTCCTATATATAATTCTTTACCTCCGGACCATTCCGGAACTCCCCGTGTGAAGTCCGGGACTCCGAACAACATTCGGGTTACCGTGTGCATATATCTCTACAACCCTAGCGTCACTGAACCTTAAGTGTGTAGACCCTACGGGTTCGGGAGACACGTAGACATGACCGAGCTGACTCTCCGGTCAATAACCAACAGCGGGATCTGGATATCCATGTTGGTTCCTACGTGTTCCTCGATGATCTCATTGGATGAACCACGATGTCAAGGATTCACTTAATCCTATATGCAATTCCCTTTGTCTATCGGTATAGTACTTGCCCGAGATTCGATCGTCGGTATACCGATACCTTGTTCAATCTCGTCATGGCAAGTCTCTTTACTCGTTCCGTAATCCATCATCCCGTGACTAACTCCTTAGTCACATTGAGCTCATTATGATGATGTCTTACCGAGTGGGCCCAGAGATACCTCTCCGTCATACGGAGTAACAAATCCCAGTCCTGGTTCGTGCCAACCCAACAGACACTTTCGGAGATACCCGTTGCGTACCTTTATAGCCACCCAGTTACGTTGTGACGTTTGGCACACCCAAAGTATTCCTACGGTGTACGGGAGTTGCACAACCTCATGGTCTAAGGAAAAGATACTTGACATTGGAAAAGATTTAGCATTACGAACTACAACGATCTTGTGCTAGGCTTGGGATTGGGTCTTGTCCATCACATCATTCTCCTAATGATGTGATCTCGTTATCACTGACATCCAATGTCCATGGTCAGGAAACCATGACCATCTGTTGATCAACGAGCTAGTAACTAGAGGCTTACCAGGGACACGTTGTGGTCTGTGTATTCACACATGTATCACTATTTCCGTATAATACAATTCAAGCATGAATAACAGACAATTATCATGAACAAGGAAATATAATAATAACCATTTTATTATTGCTTCTAGGGCATATTTCCAACACCATCGTGCTCGTAGCAGACGAGCTCCCACGAGGTTTCCTCCGTTGCCAGCCAGGCAGTGTTGTAGTTGCAAGCAGCAAAAAATATAGGCATCGCCATGGATGGGGTTGCAGCAATAAAAATCTCGATCTCCTTCCCCAGCAAATCTCGGGACGCCTACAACACCTTTGTTGAAAAAACACCCTTGCACCGTCGCTGCAGCTCGCCGCCGTTTTTGGTTGCAGCTCTTATTCACACCGACATGAAAGCAGCAAACATCGACATCGGTAATAGCAAAAATTGATAGCGGTTGTAGCAAAAAAATACATAGTCACGGGTCTCGGCAACCTCATGAAAATGAATATAACAAATCGACAACACCATAGTAGAAAAAATCAAAATGGTTGTAGCAAAAAGTGGTACAAGGGTGCCAGCAAAACAAAGACATGGCAGAAAAAAGTTGGTCAGTTTCCAGCAAAAATCGAAGATGGTTGTAGCAAAAATGGTATGCTGATTCCATCAACTAAACAAACATGGTAGCAAAACTTTTGGTTGGTTCCAATAAAAACCCAAAGAATGTGGTAGCAAATTTTAAAGCTGGTTCCAATAAAAAAGAACTTGGTTCCAGCAACAAAAAAAGAACTCGCCCGGATTTTCACCACTTTGCCACCGTAGCTCCAACATCCTCAACGCTGGGTCGCCGGCCGCCGCGAGTCTCTGGCGTTCGTATTCGTCATCTCCGGCACCGGTGGATGCTATTGCAGAACCTGTCGTCTCACCTCCAACTTGTGGTCGGCGTCTCCAACACGCTACGGGAGGGAGGGGAGTAGAAAGCCACAAGCACTAGTGTGAGCTCTGTTGGTTGTAGCTCCACCAACCCGCGGTTGCAGCTACTCGTCGTTGTTCGCCCCCCGTAGATCGCCGCCGATTGCATCCAATGCCGCCTCCGCACAGATGTGCTACTACTCTGCTCAGGACGCCAGTGGTCGCTGTTGCCGGCACTAGTGGTGGCCTCGTAGCATCCCCCGGTATTCACTACCCCGTCGCCTTCTCCGATACAACTCTGGCGATCCTAGTCACGAAAAAGTGTGGATGGGAGAGAAGAAGTTGTGTTGCGTGCGGGGAAGAATGAGAATGAATGGCTGAGAATCTCCCATGAAGAGATAAGGGTAGGCGCAGGGTAAATAGCGGTCAGCACGCCAACGTGTCCACACCTGTGGAGCAATACATGGGACAATGTATGTGTTCCATTCAATGACGCGCGAGACCGGCCGAAGTTTCGGCCAGCGCGCCATGTACAAGCGTTTTCTTTAATTTTTTACCACATCAATGTGTTTGCTATTGCCAAGTGCATGATACTAGCTAAGATACCATCACTAGAGCGAGCCTAAGAAAGAAAAGTGTTCAGTTTATTGATCATCGGGAAACTAAAAGAATGACACATACTCACCAAGAAGATGGATGGAACAAAGAGGGACATGACAAGGAACAGTTGGGTTCACATTGTTGTTGCTAAGGGCATCTCCAGTCGTTTGGCCTTCCCAAGGCCATTTTTTCACCGGCGAGAGGTGAGCTAGTGGAAGTTTTCGATTTGCTGCTTTTTAATTCCCGGTCGATCCCCAACGCCATGTCTTTTCCTTGCTTCCGATTGGTGCACGCCGCATGCTGGTCTTGATCCATCCGTCGTCAGATCCAATAGCCCCACAGTCAGCCGTGCAAAAGAGTACCGCCGACATCCCCAGCTACTCCCCAGGCGGCTGGGTTTGGGGTGGATTCGCCAATGCTATTTTTGGCCAAATCCAGCGAAAAACAAGCCCTTGGGGGCATGACTGCGGCATATTATTCTTTTCGTCGGTGTCAAAAAAGTGGTCCTAGGAGGCCTGTTGGGGGCGGCCGGAGACTCTCTAACCTGCATTATGGTGTGTTTAATGTATAATCTGTTATGGAAAATAGCAACCAAACTAGAGATAAGTTGGTTAGAAATATATTGAAGATAGGGAAGTTGCCACTTACTGAATCAACAAAGCTTGATTGGGTTAGGCAGGTTTTGATGCCAATCTAAAGTCACATCTAGCCAAACAATTAGTGGGAACAGCTGAAGACCGCAAGGTAACAGACTGAATCAATGGGAAGAGCTGAAATCTCAATGGGCACAGTGCAAATGATAAATCAGAATCTTGGAAGAAACTACTGGGTATCATGAGGTTCATTGGGAAAAGGGTTTATGAATCTCCGAAACACCCGATGACCCATAAACATAAACATCGCAAAAGTAAGAGAAACATTAACCACACGTTTAAATAGAAATGACAAAGCACCAAACCCTACCGCAACCCTCCGCAAACTTGGTACTATTAAATATTAGTCATTCTCTACCATCAGCATCAGCAAAACACATTCACTAAAGCTAGCAAGTCATTTGCAGAGACAAGCTTTACAGATAAAACAGTGTACATAACATAACAGAATCTACATTCAGCATTGGCAATCTCCACCACATGAAGAAGTTCCTGGCGCCTCCCGTGCTTAAACATTTTGCCATGCATAGCAGAGTTAATAAAAGGAATAAGAAATCCACACACAAAATTCCCAGTCATGTTTCCTGCTCCGATCTTTCCAGAATGGCAGGACAGATCTGCATCAGACCACGAAAAAACAACAGCATGCAGGTTGACATTTTCAACACGTTGTTCGGCCCACCTTCATAACAAGTTTTGGGGGGGGTGCTCCATCACAATAACTCATTTCATACCGGAGGGGTCTGCCTAAATAATATTAATCTTTATCTTCCTAGGCGGTGTTCCAAGTTTTGAGTTGTCGGTTCCAGCTTTCCCTTTATTATCAGAAGGTTTAAGGATCTGGAATGAGCATGTTAGTGAATCATCTATGCTCATCATGGCACCAGCATTGTCGAACTCGCCACAATAGTTGGGTGCAGAGAATATGGTTACGAGCTGACGCTTTGCAAAGAATTCATATCCATCCTCCACCACCTGTGCATAGAAGATTCGGTGTTAAGAAAGTAAATGATAAACAGAGGCAACTTTGCAAGGATAAGAATTTTCCAATAGCGAAGATCCACTGAGAATAACTTTTCCACAGAAAGAGGTGGAAGTTACACATTTCACAAAACTGAAATTATGCCTTTTCAGAAGTCTACTGAGCCTTAAGAAAACTCTGAACAACTGAGAATCAACTAGGTTTTATCTTTTTAAGCTAAAGCGATATATTTGTTAATTTCCAGCTAAAGTAGTGCTTGCATTTCCAACATAAAACATTTATTCCCCTTATAAAATAAATGCCCTCACTAGTGTCCCTTCACGAGTAAAATGCCTTGAGTGTTGCGCTGCTATGAACATGGCTAAAATGTATGCAGGCCTATATGTTGACACGTAGGCAAGTGCATTTCATTTCCCAGATACTACCTTCCATACCGTACAACCAAACAAAATTTTCAAATATAAATATTTAACAAAGAAAACATCAATGAATACATACACGATTCGTATGGTTCTTGATATATTCGGCGATCCATCACTGAGGACAAAAATATCAGAAAGTGGAAAGCCACCACACATATCTACGCACACGTGCACCAAAATATAAAGTGTTCAGTTTATTGATAATAGAGAAACTAAAAGAATGACACATACTCAACAAGAAGAGTGATGGAATAAAGAGGGACTTGACTTCGAAGCCCCCAAAACCTTCTTCCTTCGAGGTGAGCACTTTACTTCAGGGATGGAATAAAGATGGGCATGGCTTGTTATCAAGTAAGGTAAACTCGAACTCCTTGGTGTTGAACGGTAGCTCACCGGCAATGCACGGGCTCTGCCAGCCTCCTTGGTTCTACCTACAACCGTCATCACCACCTCCTTGGTAGTACCCACGACCCGTGCCACCTCCTTGGTAGTAAACACGGCCATAGCCGCTGCCACCAGCAATGTCACTGCTTCTCCTTCCTTGGTGGTATCCGAGCCCATGGCCAGCTACCATCAGGATTATCGCAGCCTGGTACCATGACCACCACTGCGGCCTCCATTCTAAGGCCTGGCACCGCGACCACCATGTCTCGCCTGAGCAGCATCGGGGTTGGCTCGTCCACGACTATGCCCCCCCGACTCTCCATCTCCCCCTCATCGAGCGCAACACTCACACACGTACTCGATATGAAGTGGCCCACATGCGTGCCCCAACCAACTCTACTTTGTGGAAGGGGAAAGGGAAAGCAACAGATCGAAGGGGAAGTGCACTAGAGGGGGAGGGGTGAGCAACGGTGCCTAGAGAAAAAAGGGTCAGGAAGGCATGATTCGAGTGGAATAGATTGGAAATCAGGGAGTTGTGGGCGAGGACGTGGAGCATTACGATGATTGCAGACGAGGGAGTCTGCTCGGCAGAACATTTGATCAGAGACATTGATCTGAGTGTCATACCATTGACGTAATATGAGCAATACAATATGTTTAAGTTGATTTGATTAGAGGGGTCTGATTATACCAGTTAAAATTGTCTTTGTCTTTTTAGGGGAATTTGTGTTTGCTCTTTTAACAGTAGTGGTGATAAAAGTTGAGTTTTTTAAGATATCAAGTGTGTGTTACACTTTTCAATAACCTGGTGTTGAAATTTTCCATAAAAAGAGGTGGACGTACACTTTTCACTAACTGAAATTATTCCTTTTCAGAAGTCTATTGAGCCTTAAGAAAATTCCCAACAACTGAGAATCAACAGTACTATATTTTATAAGTTATAGTGACATACTCTTTAGTTTCCAGCTAAAAGGTTTTCTTTAACCATGATGGGGTTCACCTTCGTTTTGAGTAGTGCTTACATTTAGAAAAGAAAATATTTAACCCCCTTACGAAATGATTGTGCTCACTATTGTCCCTTCACGAGTAAAACACCGTGTTGTCTGCGCTGCTATGATATTGGCTAAAATGTATGCATGTGTATAAGTTGACATGTAAGCAAGTCCATTTGATTTCCCAGTTACTAACTTCCTAACCATACAACCAAACAAAGTAAATATCAAAGCAAACATACCTAATTCCTTTGTTTCTCTTTATATTCTACAATCCATCACTGGGGAAAAAATATCAGAAAGTGGAAAGCCACCACACACATCTACACATCTACGACCACATGCAATAACAAGTAAAGTGTTCAGTTTATCAATAGTCAAGAAACAAAAAGAATGACACATACTCACCAAGAATAGGGATGGAACAAAGAGGCGCATGACTTCGAAGTCACCGCCACCTTCTTCCTTTGAGGTGCGCACTTTACTTCGATGGAGGTCATTGCCTACCGATGAAATCCCATACTTCCTTCTTTTGTTCGTGGGAGGACATACATCTTCCTTCTCTGGTTGGATCCATGTTAGAAAGTTATAGGAAGGTTGTATGCACAAACAAGTCTGAATTAAGAAGAAGGAGAGCGACAAGTACATACCCATTTGGGTATTGTCGAATCATAGTCATACTTCTTCGAGTGGGGTGGAGCACCAGCACGTTAAGCTGCAACAGTATCTTAGTAAGATAGACACCAATTAAGAAACCAAGAAGTCTAGATTATGGAGACTCTCTAAGTTTTTCTTTGATTTCCTGTTGTCTGTACTACTTCACTTTTGACTTGGTATATTGTATTTATCCTTCTCACTTAATTTAAGTTCAGAGAATATGCCTTCAACCTTCGGAGAAAACATGGTGGTCGGAGAGAAGGAATGTAGATTAATAAAGTTGCGAAGCTGCAACACAAAGTGGAAACCGGTGCTAGGAATAGGGTATTCTTATCTATGATGGAGAACTGCTTGGCCCACAATTGAGAGAGGACGGGTAGATACAGAAAATAAGCATATTTTAAGATAACGAAGATCGTCAATGTGATGAATGAGATGTATCCTGGTTAAGACCTCCCTGATGAAATCAGTCAGAGACACAACTCGAATGAAAGCTATCAATGACATGTGTGCAATACATTAATTGGCAAGTAAGAATATTCCCCATCATTCATGCATCCTAGCATAACGTGTTGCAGGTAAGGGGAAACAGAATGCAAGGAATACATGTGACAGACATATGTTGAGGGACAATCTATTCTGGGTATGTCTGTTGCTCCAGTAGAACATGTGCCATCCTTTGATACCCAAGCCTAACATGATGTGTGCCTTGATGGTCCGTGAGAATAAAGACTGGACCACATGGACAAATTTGAGGTGCACAGTGACAACAAGTCCCCAACAAATAAGAAAAACATGCAAAATGATCGATAAAGACTAATGATGCAAAGGGCACAGAGCAGTTGTTACCCGATGCCATTACGTTTGTTGAGCACAATGTTGCCTAACACAATGTCAAACACGTGCAACGCATGCGCCATCCATGGAGATCATGGTCATGAGCATCTGCAACTGTTGTAGGCTGACCAGGGTGGCGTGCTTGATGATCACCTTGATCTTCCACTCCATCCTACAAACATACGTGTCTTGGGGAACCTCGTCACCTCATCTTGTATTGGCGTGCGGCACACTAACTGACTAACTGAGTTTACCTTTTCCTAGATGGACCTGGCTTGTTTTCTGGTGAGGTGAACTCGAACTCCTTGGTGTTGAAAAGCAGCTCACTGGTAGTGAGGCTCTTGTGGCTTCCTTGGTAGTACGTACGGCCACCATCACTGCCTCCTTGGTAGTACTCACCGCCATGGGATCTCCTTGGTTGTAACCACGGCCATGGCCGCCGCCACCTAAACCGTCACCGCTTCCCTATCCTTGGTAGTATCCTCGCCCACGACCAACCGCCATAGGGATTGCCGCCGCCTGGTCCACCACCGCGACCTTCATAGTACGGCCCGCCACCGTGGCCGCCATATCCTCCTCACCAACATCGGGGTTGGCCCGGCCACCGTCCCCCCCCCCTTGATTCGCCAACTCCACCTCACCATCATGCATGTACTCGAAGTGAAGCGGCCCAGACAGGTCCGCCAACCGACTCTACCATGTGGGAGGGGAAGGAGAAAAAAACAAATTGAAAGGGAAGTGCACGGGAGGGGGAAGGGAGGAGCGGCGGCGCAAGGTTACTGCGGATTTGTTCTGCTAGATCTAGTGCCTAGACAAAGAATGGTCAGTGAGGCATGAGTCGCGTGGAATCAATTGGAAATTAGGGAGTTGCGATAGAGGATCGGGGATGTGGAGCGTTCAAATGATTGGCAGGTCATGGAGTGCGCTCGGCAGAATATTTGATCAGAGACGTTGATCTGAGTGGCATACCTTTGAAGTAATATGGGCAGTAGGATATGTTCAAGTTGATTTGATCAGAGGGTTCTGGTTATCTCGGGTACAATTTGATGTGTGGATTTAGGGGAATTTATGTTTCATTTTTTAATAATAGTGCTGATAAACTCAGCTTTTCAGATATGAGGTGGATTTTACACTTTTCAATAAAGTGGGGTTGACATTTTCCGTAAAAGAGGTGGAAGTTACACTTTTCACTCAATTGAAATTATGCATGTTTGGAAGTCTATTGAGCCTTAAGAAAAATCCAAACAACTAATATCAAAAGTAAATATATTTTTAAGCTATAGTGATATATTCTTTAGTTGCCATGTGAAAGGTGTTCTTTAGCCGTGAAGGGGTTCACCTTCCTTCTGAGTAGTGCTTATATTTACAACATAAAATATTTGGTCGCTAGTGTCCCTTCACGGGTAAAACAACTTGTATGATGCACTGTTATGAACTTTGCTAAGATGAATGCAGGAGTATAAGTTAACATGTAAGCAAGTCCATTTCATTTCCCAGATACTACCTTCCAAACCATACAGCCAAACAAATTTATCAAATATTAATATTTTACTAAGCACATATCAATCAAAACATACCATGTTCCTTTGTTTCTCTATATATTCGGTGATCCATCACGGAGGGAAAAAATATCGGAAAGTGGAAGGCCACCACACATATATACGCCCGCGTGCACTAAAATAGAAAGTGTTCAGTTTATCTATAGTCGAGAAACAAAAAGAATGACCCGTACACAACAAGAAGAGGGATGGAACAAAGAGGAACATGACTTCGAAGACCCCATCACCTTCTTCCTTTGAGGTGAGCACATTACGTCGATTGTGGTCATTGTCTACCGATAAACTCTCAAACTTACCTATTTTGTTCAAGGGAGGCCATGCATCTTCCTTCTTTGGTTGGATCCAGGTCAAAAAGTTATAGAAAAATTGTGTGTGCAAACAAGTCTAAATTAAGAAGAAGGAGAGCAAGCAATACACTACCCATTTGGGTATTGGAAAATCACAGTCATACTTCTTAGAGTGGGGTGGAGCACCAACACCTTAAGCACCAGTATGTTAGTAAGATAGAAACCGATAAAGAAAGCGAGAAGTATAGATTATGGAGACTCTCTAAGTTTTTCTTTGATTTCTTGTGTGTGTACTACTTCACTTTAGACCAGGCATATTGTATGTATCCTTCGCCCTTAATTTAAGTTCAGAGAATCTGGCTTCTCCCTCCAAAGAAAACATGGTGGCCAGAGATAAGGTATGTAGATTGCTACCTCTTGAGCATGCGTTGGTTTTCCCTTGAAGAGGAAAGGGTGATGCAGCAAAGTAGCGTAAGTATTTCCTTCAGTTTTGAAACCAAGGTATCAATCCAGTAGGAGACAACGCTCAAGTCACCTAGTACCTGCACAAACAATCAAGAACCTTGCAACCAACACGATAAAGGGGTTGTCAATCCCTTCACGGCCACTCGCAAAAGTGAAATCTAATAAAGATAGTAAAGTAAATATTTTTGGTATTTTTGTCGTATAGATTGGAAAGTAAAGATTGCAAAATAGTAAACGAGATGCGAAGTAAATAAGGGAGATCCAATATAATAGGAAAGAGACCCGGGGGCCCATAGGTTTCACTAGTGGCTTCTCTCAAGATAGCATGTATTACGGTGGGTGAACAAATTACTGTTGAGCAATTGATAGAAAAGCGCATAGTTATGAAGTTGTCTAAGGCAATGATCATGAATATAGGCATCACGCATGTGTCAAGTAGACCGAAAAGATTATGCATCTACTACTATTACTCCACACATCGACCGCTATCTAGCATGCATCTATAGTATTAAGTTCATAAGAACGGAGTAATGCATTAAGCAAGATGACATGATGTAGATGGATAAACTCAAGCAATATGATATAAACCCCATCTTTTTATCCTCGATGGCAACAATACAATACGTGCCTTGCTGCCCCTGATGTCACTGGGAAAGAACACAGCAAGATTGAACCCAAAGCTAAGCACTTCTCACATTGCAAGAAATATCAATCTAGTAGGCCAAACTAAACTGATAATTCGAAGAGACTTGCAAAGATATCAAATCATGCATATAAGAATTCAGAGAAGAACCAAATAATATTCATAGATAAACTTGTTCATAAATCTACAATTCATCGGATCTCGGCAAACACACCGCAAAAAGTATTACATCGAATAGATCTCTAAGAGAATCGGGGAGAACTTTGTATTGAGAATCAAAGAGACAGAAGAAGCCATCTAGCTAATAACTATGGACCTGAAGGTCTGTGGTAAACTACTCATGCTTCATCAAAGAGGCTATGGTGTTGATGTGGAAGCCCTCCGTGATCGATTCCCCCTCCGCCAGATCGCTGGAAAAGGCCCCAAGATGGGATCTCACGGGTACAGAAGGTTGCGGCGGTGGAAAAGTGGTTTCATTTTTCTCCCCGGTGTTTCTAGGGTATAAGAGTATATATAGGCGGAAGAAGTACATCGGTGGAGCTATGAGGGGCCCATGAGGGTGGGGGTACGCACCTACCCCCCCCCCCCCTGGGCGCGCCCTCTTGCCTCGTGGCCTCCTTGTGGAGTTCCAGACTTCTACTCCAAGTCTTCTGGGTTGCTTTCGGTCCAAGAAAGATCATCGCGTAACTCTAAAATAGACAAAAAACAGAAACTAGCACTGGGCCTCTGGTTAATAGGTTAGTCCCAAAAATAATATAAAAGAGCATAATAAAGCCCATTAAACATCCAAAACAGATAATATAATAGCATGGAACAATCAAAAATTATAGATACGTTGGAGACGTATCAAGCATCCCCAAGCTTAATTCCTGCTCGTTCTCGAGTAGGTAAATGATAAGAATAGAATTTTTGATGTGGAATGCTACCCAACATAATTATCAATGTAATTTTCTTTATTGTGGCATGAATGTTCAGATCCGAAAGATTCAAGACAAAAGTTTAATATTGACATAAAAATAATAATACTTCAAGCATAATAACAGAGTAATCATGTCTTCTCAAAATAACATGGCCAAAGAAAGTTCATCCCTACAAAATCATATAGTTTGGCTATGCTCCATATTCGTCACACAAAATATTAAAATCATGCACAACCCCGGTTTCAGCCAAAAAATTGTTTCATACTTTAGTATTCTCAAACTTTTTCAACTTTCACGCAATACATGAGCGCGAGCCATGGACATAGCACTATAGGTGCAATAGAGTGGTAGTTGTGGAGAAGACAAAAAGGAGGAAGATGGTCTCACATCAACTAGGCGTATTAATGGGCTATGGAGATGCCCATCAATAGATATCAATGTGAGTGAGTAGGGATTGCCATGCAACGGATGCACTAGAGCTATAAATGTATGAAAGCTCAACAAAAGAAACTAAGTGGGTGTGCATCCAACTTGCTTGCTCATGAAGACCTAGGGCATTTTGAGGAAGCCCATTGTTGGAATATACAAGCCAAGTTCTATAATGAAAATTCCCACTGGTATATGAAAGTGACAAGACAAGAGACTCTCTATCATGAAGATCATGGTGCTACTTTGAAGCACAAGTGTGGAAAAAGGATAGTAGCATTTCCCCTTCTCTCTTTTTCTCTCATTTTTTCATTGGCTTCTTTGGCCTTTCTTTTTTTTCATTGGCTTCTTTGGCCTTTCCCCTTTTTTTCTCACACGAGACAATGCTCTAATAATGATGATCATCACACTTCTATTTCTTTACAACTCAAGGATTACAACTCGATGCTTAGAACAAAATATGACTCTATATGAATGCCTCCGACGGTGTACCGGGATGTGCAATGAATCAAGAGTGACATGTATGAAAAAACTGTGAAGGGTGGCTTAGCCACAAATACGATGTCAACTACATGATCATGCAAGGCAATATGACAATGATGAAGCGTGTCATAATAAACAGAACGGTGGAAACTTGCATGGCAATATATCTTGGAATGGCTATGGAAATGCCATAATAGGTAGGTATGGTGGCTGTTTTGAGGAAGGTATATGGTGGGTGTATGGTACCAGCGAAAGTTGCGCGGCACTAGAGAGGCTAGCAATGGTGGAAGGGTGAGAGTGCGTATAATCCATGGACTCAACATTAGTCATAAAGAACTGACATACTTATTGCAAAAATCTACAAGTCATCAAAGACCAAGCACTATACGCACGCTCCTAGGGGAAGGGTTGGTAGGAGTTAACTGATACGTCTCCAATGTATCTATAATTTTTTATTGTTTCGAGCTATTATATTATCCTTCTACGATGTTTTATGGGCTTTTATATACACTTTTATATGATTTTTGGGACTAACCTATTAACCCAGAGCCGAGTGCCAGTTTCTGTTTTTCTCTTGTTTTAGAGTATCGCAGAAAAGGAATATCAAATGGAGCCCAATTGACTTGAAACTCAACGGAGGTCGTTTTTGGACCAGAAGAAGCCCAGGAAGTGCCGGAGGGGGACCAGAAGGTTCTCGGGCTGCCCACGAGGGTAGGGGCGCACCCCCTGCCTCGTGGACAGCCCGGTGACCCCCTTTACTTGTCCCTGACTCCAACACCTCCTATATATACTGAAACCTCCGGAAAGTAACCTAGATCGGGAGTTCCTCCACCGAAAGCCTCTGTTGCCACCGAAAACCAATCTAGACCCTGTTCCGGCACCCTGCCAGAGGGGGAACCCCTTTCCGGTGGCCATCTTCATCATCCCGGCGCTCTCCATGACGAGGAGGGAGTAGTTCACCCTCGGGGCTGAGGGTATGTATCAGTAGCTATGTGTTTGATCTCTCTCTCATGTTCTTGAGATGGCATGATGTTGATGTATCACGAGCTTTGCTATTATAGTTGGATCTTATGTTGTTTCTCCCCCTCTACTCTCTTGTAATGGATTGAGTTTTCCCTTAGAAGTTATCTTATCGGATTGAGTCATTAAGGATTTGAGAACATTTGATGTATGTCTTGCATGTGCTTATCTGTGGTGACAATGGGATATCACGTGATCCACTTGATGTATGTTTTGGTGATCAACTTGCGAGTTCCGTGACCTTGGGAATCTATGCATAGGGGTTGGCACACGTTTTCATCTTGACTCTCCGGTAGAAACTTTGGGGCACTCTTTGAAGTTGTTTGTGTTGGTTGAATAGATGAATCTGAGATTGTGTGATGCATATCGTGTAATCATGCCCACGGATACTTGAGGTGACAATGGAGTATCTAGGTGACATTAGGATTTTGGTTGATTTGCGTCTTAAGGTGTTATTCTAGTATGAACTATAGGATGGATCGAACGGAAATAATAGCTTCGTGTTATTTTACTACGAACTCTTGAATAGATCGCTCAGAAAGGATAACTTTGAGGTGGTTTCGTACCCTACAATAATCTCTTCGTTTGTTCTCCGCTATTAGTTACTTTGGAGTGACTCTTTGTTGCATGTTGAGGGATAGTTATATGATCCAATTATGTTATTATTGTTGAGAGAACTTGCACTAGTGAAAGTATGAACCCTAGGCCTTGTTTCAAAGCATTGCAACACCATTTATGCTCACTTTTATCATTAGTTACCTTGCTGTTTTTATATTTTCATATTACAAAAACCTATATCTACCATCCATATTGCACTTGTATCACCATCTCTTTGCCGAACTAGTCCACCTATACAATTTACCATTGTATTGGGTGTGTTGGGGACACAAGAGACTCTTTGTTATTTGGTTGCAGGGTTGTTTGAGAGAGACCATCTTCATCCTACGCCTCCCACGGATTGATAAACCTTAGGTCATCTGGTTGAGGGAACTTTGCTACTGTCCTACAAACCTCTGCACTTGGAGGCCCAACAACGTCTACAAGAAGAAGGTTGCGTAGTAGACATCAAGCTCTTTTCTGGCGCCGTTGCCAGGGAGGTTAGTGCTTGAAGGTATATCTTTAGATCTTGCAATCGAATCTATTAGTTTCTTGTTTTATCACTAGTTTGGTCTATAAAAGAAAACAACAAAATGGAATTAAGGTTGCCTCATATGCTTCATCTTTTTAATATCTTTCGTGAAAAATAATGGGAAGGAAAATTGTGCTCAAGTACTAGAATAAGAATTACATAGAATGAGTGGCATAAAATATGTGCATGATGAGCATGATTGCAATGTTGTTAGTATGAATTCTTTGAATACCCATAATGCTAATGATATGCAAAGCCGCAATCTTGGGGATTCTATGTTTGATGATGATATGTTTAGTCCCCCAAGTTTTGATGAGCAAATTGATTATAATGAAAGCATGCCTCCTATTTATGATGATTATTGTGATGACATGTATGCTATAAAAAATAAACATAGCCATGAAACTTGTCATCATGATTTTAATTTTCAATTGGATTATGCTTCACATGATAGTTATTTTGTTGAGTTTGCTCCCACTACTATGAATGAGAAGAATTTTGCTTATGTGGAGAGTAGTAAAATTTCTATGCAAGTAGATCATGAAAAGAATGCTTTATGTGCTGGTTATATGGTTGAATTAATTCATGATGCTACTGAAAATTATTATGAGAGAGGATCATATGCTTCTACATATTGCAATAATATCAAGTTTCCTCTCTTTGTGCTTAAAATCTTGGAGTTATGCTCGTTTTCCCTTCCTATGCTAGTTGATTATCGTTCCCATAAGTTGTTTGCTCACAAAATCCCTATGCATAGGAAGTGGGTTAGACTTAAATGTGCTAGTCATATTCTTCATGATGCTCTCTTTATGTTTCAATTCTTATCTTTCATGTGAGCATCATTGAAATCATCATGCCTAGCTAAAAGGCATTAAAGAAAAGCGCTTGTTGAGAGACAACCCAATATTTAACCCTACTGTTTTTGTGTTCTCACATGATTATGCTACTGTATTAATCATGTTTTATAGCTTTCTTTCAATAAAGTGCCAAGTAGAACCTTTGGGAAGACTTGGGTGAATGTTAATGTGATCTTGCTGTAAAAACAGAAACTTTGCGCTCACGAGATTAGCTGCCATTTTTTACTGGAGAGTGCTTTTACGTTGATTATTTTTGCAGAAGATTAATAGACAAATTCCTCAGGTATACCAATTTATTTCAGAATTTTTAGAGTTACAGAAGTATTCGAAAGTTGCAGATTGCTACAGACTGTTCTGTTTTTGACAGATTCTGTTTTCTATGTGTTGTTTGCTTATTTTGATGAATCTATGAGTAGTATCGTAGGGTATGAACCATAGAGAAGTTGGAATACAGTAGATATTACACAAATATGAATTTAGAATGAGTTCATAACAGTACCTAAGTGTTGGTTTTATTTTCTTATACTAACGGAGCTTACGAGTTTTCTGTTAAGTTTTGTGTTGTGAAGTTTTCAAGTTTTGGGTAAAGATTCGATGGACTATGGAATAAGGAGTGGCAAGAGCCTAAGCTTGGGGATGCCCAAGGAACCCCAAGGTAAAATTCAAGGACAACCAAAAGCCTAAGCTTGGGGATGCCCTGGGAAGGCATCCCCTCTTTCGTCTTCATTCATCGGTAACTTTACTTGAGGCTATATTTTTATTCACCACATGATATGTGTTTTGCTTGGAGCGTCATTTTATTTTAGTTTGTTTTGATTGTTGTTTGAATAATATCCCAAGATATGAAATTCTTAAATGTTAGAGAGTCTTCACATAGTTACATAATTATTCGACTACTCGTTGATCTTCACTTATATCTTTCGGAGTAGTTTGTCGTTTGCTCTAGTGCTTCACTTATATCTTTTTAGAGCACGGCGGTGGTTTTATTTTGAAGAAATAGATGAACTCTCATGCTTCACTTATATTATTTTGAGAGTCTTTAGAACAGCATGGTAATTGGCTTGGGGTATGAATTTAGTCCTAATATGATAGGCATCCAAGATGAGTATAGTAAAAACTTTCACATAAAGTGCACTGAATACTATGAGAATTTTGATACTTGATGATTGTTTTGAGATATGAGGATGGTGATATTAGAGTCATGCTAGTAGAGTACTTGTGAATTTGAGAAATACTTGTGTTAAGGTTTGCAAGTCCCGTAGCATGCACGTATGGTAACCGTTGTGTGACAAATTTGAAGCATGAGGTATTTCATTGAGTGTCATCCTTTGTGTGGAGGTCGAGATCGCGCGATGGTTAACTCCTACCAACCCTTCCCCTAGGAGCATGCGTGTAGTACTTTGTTTTGATGACTTGTAGATTTTCGCAATAAGTATGTGAGTTCTTTATGACTAATGTTGAGTCCATGGATTATACGCACTCTCACCCGTCCACCATTGCTAGCCTCTCTAGTACCGCGCAACTCTCGCCGGTACCATACACCCACCTTATACCTTCCTCAAAACAGCCACCATACCTACCTATCATGGCATTTCCATAGCCATTCCGAGATATATTGCCATGCAACTTTCCACCGTTCTGTTTATTATGACATGCTTCATCATTGTTATATTTCCCTGCATGATCACGTAGTTGACATCGTATTTGTGACAAGGCCACCATGCATTATTTTTATACATGTCACTCTTGATTCATTGCACATCCCGGTACACCGCCGGAGGCATTAATATAGGGGCATACTTTGTTCTAGTATCAAGTTGTAATATCGAGTTGTAAATCAATATAAGTGTGATGATCATTATTATTAGAGCATTGTCCCAAAGAAAAAAAGAAAAAAAAAAGAAATCATGATAGGCCAAAAAGAAAGAAAAGAAAGGCCCAAAAAAGGAAAAGAAAAAAAAGGAAAGAAAAAGAAAAGAAAAGGGACAATGCTACTATCTTTTTCCACACTTGTGCTTCAAAGTAGCACCATGATCTTCATCATAGAGAGTCTCTTGTTTTGTCACTTTCATATACTAGTGGGAATTTTCATTATAGAACTTGGCTTGTATATTCCAATGATGAGCTTCCTCAAATGCCCTAGGTCTTCATGAGAAAGCAAGTTGGATGCACACCCACTTAGTTTCTTTTGTTGAGCTTTCATACATTTATAGCTCTAGTGCATCCGTTGCATGGCAATCCCTACTCACTCACATTGATATCTATTAATGGGAATCTCCATAGCCCATTGATATGCCTAGTTGATGTGAGACCTTTTTCCTCCTTTTTGTATTCTCCACAACCACCACTCTATTCCACCTATAGTGCTATATCAATGGCTCACGCTCATGTATTGCGTGAAAGTTGAAAAGGTTTGAAAAAATTTAAGTATGAAACAAATGCTTGGTTGAAACCGGGGTTGTGCATGATTTGAGTATTTTGTGTGACGAAGATGGAGCATAGCCAAACTATATGATTTTGTAGGGATGAACTTTCTTTAGCCATGTTATTTTGCGAAGACATAATTGCTTTGTTAGTATGCTTGAAGTATTATTATTCTTATGTCAATATAGACTTTTGTCTTGAATATTTCAGATCTGAACATTCATGCCACAATAAATAAAATTACATTGAGAATTATGTTGGGTAGCATTCCACATCAAAAATTCTGTTTTTATCATTTACCTACTCGAGGACGAGCAGGAATTTAGCTTGGGGATGCTTGATACGTCTCCAACGTATCTATAATTTTTTATTGTTCCATGCTATTATATTATCCTTCTAGGATGTTTTATGGGATTTTATATACACTTTTATATGATTTTCGGGACTAACCTATTAACCCAGAGCCCAGTGCCAGTTTCTGTTTTTCTCTTGTTTTAGAGTATCGTAGAAAAGGAATATCAAAGGGAGCCCAATTGACCTGAAACTCAGCGGAGGTCATTTTTCGACCAGAAGAAGCCCAGGAAGTGCCGGAGGGGGACCAGAAGGTTCCCGGGCTGCCCACGAGGGTAGGGGCACCTCCCCCCCCC
>LR738712.1:698986456-698997463 GCA_902687465.1 Secale cereale | reverse complement strand
CGACTCGCCATCTCCCCCTCACCAAGCGCAACACTCATGCACATACTCAAAATGAAGTGTCCCACATGCGTGCGCCAACCAACTCTACCTTGTGGAAGAGGAAGGAGAAATAAACGAATTAGAGGGGGAGTGCACGGGAGGGAGGAGGGAGGAGCGGCGGTGCAAGGTTGTCGCGGATGCGTTCTTCTCGGTCTAGTGCCTAGATAAAGAAGGGTCATGGAGGCATAATTTAGGTGGAATCGATTGGAAATCAAGAAGTTGCGGGCGAGGATCGGGGACGCAAAGTGTTAGGATGATTGGCAGACAAGGAGTCTGCTCGATAGAACATTTGATCAGAGACGTTGATTTGAGTGGCATACCATTGACCTAATATGGGCATTAGGATATGTTTAAGTTGATTTGATCGGAGGATTCTGGTTATTCCGGGTACAACTTGTTGTGTGGATTTAGGGGAGTTTATGTTGGTTTTGTTAATAGTAGTGGTGATAAAGTTGAGCTTTTTCAGATATCAAATGGATGTTACACTTTTTGGTAAACTGGGGTTGAAATTTTCCATAAAAGAGGTGAAAGTTACACTTTTCACTAAACTGAAATTATGCCTTTTCAGAAATCTATTAGGCCTTGAGAAAATTTCAAACAAGTGAGAATCAACGGTACTATATTTTTTAAGCTACAGTGATATATTTGTTAGTTGACACTTAAAGATTTTCTTTCGTATGTGTCTAGGACACATCTAGATGTGCCCTAGTTATTGCATATCTAAGTGAATCAATCAAACTAAAAAATGCTTGCACAAATCTTAGCATAGAAACAATAACATAGGACTTAAATGTGCAATACTTAGAGCACATCTAGATGTGCTTTAGCAAATCCGTATTCTTTAACCATGAAGGGGTTCACCTTCCTTTCGAGCGGTGCTTACATTTACAACATAAAATATTTAATCCCCTTATAAAATGATTGCGCTCACTAGTGACCCGTCACGGGTAAAAACACCTTGTGTGCTGCCTTGCTATGAACTTGGCTAAAATGTATATGCAGAAGTATAAGTTGGCATGTAAACCACCACACATTTCTAATATATTTAATATGATATATATCTACTATGTTACTCTAATCCCACTCTTTTCTTTAATTCTTGGGCAGTGATAGGCGCCGGTGCGCCAGCCCAAATTTGGACCCTGTCACTGCGCATTCGCCCTATTCCTTTGTATACAACTGTTCGGTTTGACCCTTCCCTTGTGACGTCTTCTTCACTCCACCCGTTCGCGAGAGAAAATAAAGGGGAAATCCTAACACTCCCCCACATGTCGCTTCCATGTCCCAACCATCGTGGTCGTAGCAAACGAGCTCCCGCGAGGTTTCCTCCGTTGCCAGCCAGGCAGCGTTGTAGTTGCAAGCAGCAAAAAAACAGTCATCGCCATGGATGGGGTTACAGCAAAAAAATCTCGATCTCCTTCCCTAGCAAATCTCGGGACGCCTACAACACCTTTGTTGAAATTGTTAGAATTATTGGGATCTAAACCATCTATTATATCCAATAATTTCTAGGAAAATCCCATAGGCCCATGTGGCACGTTCATGCATGACAAGAAAGAAGTTAAAATATTTGCGCTAGTGGAAAATGAAACCGAATGGTGGTGAATGATGACATTCATCTCCTCATTGATGGCATCAATATTTTAGTTTCGGTTTCATTTCTTCATTAGTACATTGGTTTCTTCATACCGTGCGTGCTAGCATATTTTGTCATGCAAGAATTTGAAATGATTTGCCTACTAATGGGAGACGAAACTGACCACTTAATACGATTTTTAGTGTGTCTGTTTCTCCTCTCCTTAATGAGAATTAGTGTGTCTATTTCAGTTTCATCTCGTTACTCCTATAAGAGGTCGCTCCTCTTCCCAACGAGACACAACTCTTCGCATTGTTCCAAAGCATTGCACCGCCTACCTCTTTCCCATCTCACTTCCTGGCGTACACCGGAGAGTGAGACAGTAGGCCTCCGAAACCCCGCCTCTTGTGATCCGGTACGGGAGACGGGCGATCAGGTTTTTGGGGAGCGTCCTTACGCGACTGCTGGAGTCTTGTTCATCGTGGCTGCGAACGACAACATAACTGACGACGACTTCTTCCCCGACGTCAATGACCTCTTCAGCGACATGACGATCGGGACATCTGCACCTTCTGCTACTGCGCCGTATGCCATCTTATCCTCACTGTTAGGGCTAGCATTTGGTTTATTGCTAATAGCAATTGACATGGATATGATGCATTTTGCTTATGATTTTGATTGCATGAATAGTCTCAACGAATTGTTGCTAGTTTCTAGTTTCATCAATATATTGCTATTCATGTTTTATCCATTATTTTTCTGGATTAAACTAAACGAGAAAATGCCTAATAATTCAACAATCCAAAAACCTGATATGTGTAGGCAATTTTCTCCTATTGTTTTTGCTGCAACTCTCAAGCCCACACCATTTGAGGGCGTGAACTATAAGAGGTGGCGTGCGAGGGCAGTTCTTTGGCTTACCACCATGAACTGTTTTCACGCCTCTAAAGGCAAGCCAGAGGGAGAGCTGACTGCTGAGCAGGAGCAAGCTTTCCAGGCTACAGACACCCTCTTTAGAGGTGCTGTCTTGAGTGTTCTTGGCGACAAGATTGTCGATCCATTCATGACCATCATGGTCGGTAAAGATATGTGGGATGCGCTTGAAGCCAAGTTTGGAGTCGCAGACGCAGGAAGTGAGTTGTATATCATGGAACAGTACCATGACTACAAGATGACTGATGACCGCTCCGTTGTTGAGCAGGCTCATGAGATTCAGTCGCTCACTAAAGAACTTGAGCATCTCAATTTTGTGTTACCGGACAAATTCATTGCCGGAGGCATCATTGCCAAGCTTCCTCCTTCATGGAGGAATTTTGCTACCTCTCTGAAGCATCAGAGGCAAGAGTTTACTGTTGTCAATCTAATTGTTGTCAATCTAATTGGCACTCTTGATGTAGAAGAGAAGGCGAGGGCAAAAGACACACGTGCTCGTTTCCATGAGGGGAATTCCAGTGCCAATTTGGTACAAAAGAGAAATTTCCAAACCCACAAACCCAAGAACAAAAACTATGCGGGCAAAGGAAAATTTGATGGCAAGTACAAAGCCCCACAATCTGTCAACTTCAAGAAGAAGAAGGATACTTATAAGAAGAAAGGAAAGTGCCATGTATGTGGCAGTGAAGAACATTGGGCTTCATCCTGCAAGGACCGCTGGGACATGCGTCAGAATGAGAACAATAGCAAGACAGCTAATGTTGTAATTGGCGATGTTGACATGAAAGATGTCGGGTATGGTAAATTTCCTACCATTCTTTCAGTATGTCATTCTCCAGATTGGTGGATTGACACCGGTGCCAATGTACATGTGTGTTCTGACATAAACATGTTTTCTTCTTATCAGGTCGCAAGAACTACACCTGTGCTGATGGGAAACGGGACACATGCTTCTGTTCATGGTGTTGGTACGGTCGATCTGAAGTTTACTTCGGGAAAGATCGTGCGACTGAAGAACGTGTAGCATGTCCCTGATATAAATAAAAATCTTGCCAGCGGTTCTCGTTTGTGTCGAGATGGTTATAAATTGGTATTTGAGTCCAATAAGGTTGTAGTATCTAAGTGTGGACAATTTGTTGGGAAGGTCTATGAGAGCGGAGGCTTGTTCCGCTTATCTTTGTCAGACTTTTGCACTAAAGTTATTAATCATGTTTGCAGTGAAACCGAATCAAATGTTTGGCATTCACGACTTTGTCATATTAACTTTGGTGTCATGACGCAGCTAGCAAATTTGAGTTTAATCCCAAAATTTACAATTGTCAAAGGTTCTAAGTGTCAAATTTGTGTGCAAGCAAAGCAACCTCGCAAGCCTGATGCGACTATTGAGGCGAGGAATTTGGCACCACTTGAACTCATACACTCAAATCTTTGCGAGATGAATGGTGTGTTGGCAAAAGATGGAAAAAGATATTTCATGACTCTAATCGATGACTCTACTAGATATTGCATGATATATTTGTTGGAAACAAAAGATGAGGCTTTGCACTACTTTAAAATCTATAAAGCCGAAGCAGAGAATCAACTCGATCGAAAGATCAAAAGGTTTAGGTCGGATCACGGTGGAGAGTATTTTTCCAACAAGTTCAATTTATTTTGTGAGGAACATGGTATAATACATGAGAGGATGCCTCCCTACTGTCCCCAGTCAAACAGGGTTGCCGAACGAAAGAACCGACCTCTAACTGATTTGGTTAACGCCATGTTAGATACAGCGGGACTTTCCAAGGAATGGTGGGGAGAGGCTTTGATGACTGCAAGTCATGTCCTAAATAGAGTTCCCACGAAGAATAAAGAGATTACCCCGTTTGAAGAATGGGAAAGGAAAAGGCTTAAACTTTCCTACTTACGAACTTGGGGTTGTTTGGCGAAGGTCAATGTACCAATTACCAAGAAGCGTAAGCTTGGGCTAAAAACAGTTGATTGCGTTTTCCTGGGTTATGCTTTCCATAGCATTGGCTATAGATTTCTAGTGGTGAAATCTGAGGTACTTGACATGAATGTTGGTACCATCATGGAGTCGAATGATGCGACTTTCTTTGAGGATATTTTTCCTATGAAGGATATGCCTAGCTCATCTAGTCAGAGGTTAGAGACAACTCCTGGACCTACTGTTCCATTGGAACATTCCGAGAAGAAACACACAAATATTCCCGAGGAGGATGACAATGAAGCTCCTAGAAGGAGCAAGAGACAAAGGACCACAAAGTCATTTGGTGAAGATTTCATTGTGTACCTCGTGAATGATACTCCCACTTCTATTTCAGAAGCTTATGCATCTTCTGATGCTGACTACTGGAAAGAAGATGTGCGTAGTGAGATGGATTCTATCATGGCTAATGGTACATGGGAGATCACTGATCGTCCTTATGGGTCTAAACCTGTAGGGTGTAAGTGGGTGTTTAAGAAAAAGCTTAGGCCCGATGGTACAATTGAAAAGTACAAAGCATGACTTGTTGCCAAGGGCTATACCCAAAAAGAAGGTGAAGATTTCTTTGATACTTATGCGCCTGTGGCCAGATTGACCACCATTCGAGTACTACTCTCATTGGCCACCTCACACAATCTTCTCGTTCATCAAATGGACGTTAAGACAGCTTTCCTAAATGGAGAGTTGGAGGAGGAAATTTACATGGAACAACCCGATGGTTTTGTAGTAGATGGTCAGGAAGGGAAAGTGTGTAAATTATTGAAATCTTTGTATGGTTTGAGACAAGCACCTAAGCAGTGGCACGAGAAGTTCGAAAGAACTTTGACATCTACGAGCTTTGTTGCAAACGAAGTCGACAAGTGTGTGTACTATCGCCATGGTGGGGGCGAAGGAGTTATATTATGTTTGTATGTTGATGACATACTTATATTTGGAACAAATCTCAAGGTCATTCAGGAAGTGAAAGATTTTATGAATCAAAACTTTGAGATGAAAGATCTTGGAGTAGCTGATGTTATCTTGAACATCAAGCTTTTAAGAGGTGGTGATGGTGGGATCACTCTCTTGCAGTCTCACTATGTGGAGAAGATTCTGGATCGCTTTGGATATTCAGATTGCAAACCTTCTCCGACACCTTATGATCCGAGTGTTTTAATTCGGAAGAATGAAGGAGAAAAAAGGATCAATTGAGATATTCTCAAATCATTGGCTCGCTTATGTATTTAGCTAGTGCTACGAGGCCTGACATCTCGTTTTCTGTGAGCAAACTAATCCGGTTTGTTTCAAACCCGGGAGATGTTCATTGGCATGCACTTGAGAGAATAATGCGCTATCTGAAAGGTACTGTGAGTTATGGGCTTCACTATGCCGGGTATCCAAGAGTACTTGAAGGTTATAGTGATGCAAATTGGATATCTGATGCTGATGAGCTTAAAGCGACAAGTGGTTATGTGTTTACACTTGGTGGTGCTGCTGTTTCCTGGAAGTCTTCCAAGCAGACCATCTTAACAAGGTCAACAATGGAATCAGAACTCACAGCATTAGACACAGCAACAGTTGAAGCAGAATGGCTTCGAGAACTTTTGATGGACTTGCCGGTGGTTGAAAAACCAATACCAGCTATTCTAGTGAACTGTGATAATCAAACAGTGATCGTCAAGGTAAACAGTTCTAAGGATAATAAGAAGTCATCAAGACATGTGAGAAGGAGACTGAAATCTGTCAGGTTCATGAGAAACTCCGGAGTTATAGCATTGGACTATATAAACACATCGAAGAATCTGGCAGATCCCTTCACAAAGGTTTATCACGAAATGTAATATACAATGCATCGAAGGAGATGGGATTGAGACCCACTACATAAGTTGTTCATGGTGGTAACCCATTCTTTGTGATCGGAGATCCCGTGAATTAGAATTGGCGAGACAAACTATTGGATAACTGAGAGGAGAATATTTATTTGACAAAAATCTACTCCGTTATGATGCGTCACGGTCTGTGAGTTAGATTGTTAAACGTCGCGGTCTGTGAGAGTTGGGTGTTCTCTAATAAACTCATGAAGAGGCCTCGGAGTATGACGTATATGCTCCTACCCGCGGGAAAGTTTTCATCGGTCTAGTATCGGTCAAGGCTTTTACGTGAAACTTGTTTGCGCAAAACTTGCAGTTCAAGGCGTAGTCCACTGTTCAAGTTGTGAACGAGTGTACCGTGGAGTTCTAGGTGGAAGTTCAACTTAACAGTCTCCACCGAAACACCGGTATATAAACAATGTTTTGGAACCATAGGCAAACTTGATGCGCCTCTAGGATCTGGTGGGGGGTTGTTAGAATTATTGGGATTTAAACCATCTGTTATATCCAATCATTTCTAGGAAAATCCCATAGGCCCATGTGGCACGTTCATGCATGACAAGAAAGAAGTTAAAATATTTGCGCTAGTGGAAAATGAAACCGAATGGTGGTGAATGATGACATTCATCTCGTCATTGATGGCATCAATATTTTGGTTTCGGTTTTATTTCTTCATTAGTACATTGGTTTCTTCATACCATGCGTGCTAGCATATTTTGTCATGCAAGAATTTGAAATGATTTGCCTACTAATGGGAGACGAAACTGACCACTTAATACGATTTTTAGTGTGTCTTTTTCTCCTCTCCTTAATGAGAATTAGTGCGTCTATTTTAGTTTCATCTCGTTACTCCTATAAGAGGTCGCTCCTCTTCCCAACGAGACACAACTCTTCGCATTGTTCCAGAGCATTGCACCGCCTACCTCTTTCCCATCTCACTTCCTGGCGTACACCGGAGAGTGAGACAGCAGGCCTCCGAAACCTCGCCTCTTGTGATCCGGTACGGGAGACGGGCGATCAGGTTTTTGGGAAGCGTCCTTACGCGACTGCTGGAGTCTTGTTCATCGTGGCTGCGAACGACGACATAACTGACGACGACTTCTTCCCCGACGTCAACGACCTCTTCAGCGACATGACGATCGGGACATCTGCACCTTCTGCTACTGCGCCGTATGCCATCTTATCCTCACTGTTAGGGCTAGCATTTGGTTTATTGCTAATAGCAATTGACATGGATATGATGCATTTTGCTTATGATTTTGATTGCATGAATAGTCTCAACGAATTGTTGCTAGTTTCTAGTTTCATCAATATATTGCTATCCATGTTTATCCATTATTTTTCTGGATTAAACTAAACGAGAAAATGCCTAATAATTCAACAGAAAACACACCCTCGCACCGTCGCTGCAGCTCGCCGCCGTTTTTAGTTGAAGCTCTTATTCACACCGACATGAAAGCAACAAACATCGACATCGGTAATAGCAAAAATTGATAGCGGTTGCAGCAAAAATATACATAGTCACGGGTCTCGGCAACCTCATGAAAATGAATGTAACAAATCGACAACACCATAGTAGCAAACATCAAAATGGTTGTAGCAAAACGTGGTACAATAGTGCCAGCAAAACAAAGACATGGCAGAAAAAAGTTGGTCAGTTTTCAGCAAAAAACAAAGACGGTTGTAGCAAAAATGGTATGCTGGTTCCATCAACTAAACAAACATGGTAGCAAAACTTTTGGTCGGTTCCAATAAAAACCCAAAGAATGTGGTAGCAAATTTTAAAGCTGGTTCCAATAATAAAAACTTGGTTCCAGCAAAAAAAAACTCGTCGGGATTTCCAGCACTTTGCCACCGTAACTCCAACATCCTCAACGCTGGGTCGCCGGCCGCCGTGAGTCTCAGGCGTTTTATTCGTCATCTCCGGCACCGGTGGGTGCGGTTGCAGCACTTGTCGTCTCGCCTCCAACCTTGTGGTCGGCGTCTCCAACACGCGGCGGGAGGGAGGGGTGTAGAAAGCCACAAGCACTGGTGTGAGCTCTCTTGGTTGTAGCTCCACCAACCCGCGATTGCAGCTACTCGTCGTTGTTCGCCCCCCGCAGATCGCCACCGGTTGCATCCACAGCCGCCTCCGCACAGATGTGCTACTGCTATGCTCGGGACGCCACTGGTCGTTGTTGCCGGCACCAGTGGTGGCCTCGTAGCATCCCCCGGTATTCACTACCCCGTCGCCTTCTCCGATACAACTCTGGTGATCCTAGTCACGAAAAAGTGTGGATGGGAGAGAAGAAGTTGTGTCGCGTGAGGGGAAGAATGGGAATGAATGGCTGAGAATCTCCCGTGAAGAGATAAAGGTAGGCGCAGGGTAAATAGCGGTCAGCACGCCAACGTGTCCACACCCGTGGAGCAATACAAGGGACCATGGATGTGTTCCATTCAATGACGCGCGAGACCGGCTGAAGTTTCGGCCAGCGCGCCATGTACAAGTGTTTTCTTTAAATTTTTACCACGTCGGTGTGTTTGCTATTGTCAAGTGCATGATACTAGCTAAGATACCATCACTATAGCGAGCCTAAGAAAGGAAAGTGTTCAGTTTATTGATCATCGAAAAACTAAAAGAATGACACATACTCACCAAGAAAAGGGATGGAACAAAGAGGGACATGACAAGGAACAGTCGGGTTCAGATTGTTGTTGCTAAGGGCATCTCCAGCCGTTTAGCCTTCCAAAGGCCATTTTTTCACCGGCGAGAGGTGAGCCGGCGGAAGTTTCCAGTTGGGGCTTTTTTATTCCCAGCCGGTCCCCAACGCCATGTCTTTTCCTTGCTTTCGATTGGTGCAAAAAAAAGAAGACAGAGAGATCCAATAGGCCCACAGTCAGTCATGCAAAAGAGTATCACCGACATCTTCAACTGCTCCCCAAAAGGCTGGGTTTGGGGTGGATTCCCCGATGCTATTTTTGGTTAAATCCGGCGAAAAACAAGTCCTTGGGGGCATGACTGGGGAATTTATTTTTCTTTTGCTGGTGTCAAAAAAGTGGTCCTAGGAGGCCTGTTGGGGGGACGGCTAGAGACGCTCTAACCTGCATTATGTTGTGTTTGATGTATAATCTGTTATGGAAAATAGCAACCAAACTAGAGATAAGTTGGTTAGAAATATATTGAAGATAGGGAAGTTGGCACCGACTGAATCAACAAAGCTTGATTGGGTTAGCCAGGTTTGGATGCCAATCTAAAGTCACATCTAGCCAAACAATTAGTGGGAACAGCTGAAGACCGCAAGGTAACAGACTGAATCAATGGGAAGAGCTGAAATCTCAATGGGCACAGTGCAAATGATAAATCAGAATCTTGGAAGAAACTGCTGGGTATCATGAGGTTCATTGGGCAAAAGGGTTTATGAATTCTCCGAAGACCCATAAACATCAACATCGCAAAAGTAAGAGAAACATTAACCACACGTTTAAATAGAAATGACAAAGCACCAAACCCTACCGCAACCCTCCGCAAACTTGGTACTATTAAATACCAGTCATTCTCTACCATCAGCATCAGCAAAACACATTCACTAAAGCTAGCAAGTCATTTGCAGAGACAAGCTTTACAGATAAAACAGCGTACATAACATAACAGAATCTACATTCAGCATTGGCAATCTCCACCACAGGAAGAAGTTCCTGGCGCCTCCCGTGCTTAAACATTTTGCCACGCATAGCAGAGTTAATAAAAGGAATAAGAAATCCACACACAAAATTCCCAGTCATGTTTCCTGCTCCGATCTTTCCAGAATGGCAGGACAGATCTGCATCAGACCAAGAAAAAACAACAGCATGCAGGTTGACATTTTCAACACGTTGTTCGGCGCACCTTCATAACAAGTTTTGGGGGGGGTGTGCTCCATCACAATAACTCATTTCGTACCGGAGGGGTGTGCCTAAATAATATTAATCTTTATCTTCCTAGGCGGTGTTCCAGGTTTTGAGTTGCCGGTTCCAGCTTTCCCTTTCTTATCAGAAGGTTTAAGGATCTGGAATGAGCATGTTAGTGAATCATCTATGCTCATCATGGCACCAGCATTGTCGAACTCGCCACAATAGTTGGGTGCAGAGAATATGGTTACGAGCTGACGCTTTGCAAAGAATTCATATCCATCCTCCACCACCTGTGCATAGAAGAATCAGTGTAAGAGAGTGAATGGTAAACAGAGACAACTTTGCAAGGATTAAGAATTTTCCAATAGCGAAGATCCACTGAGAATAGCTAACCTAGAGTTATATGACTTGCAGTAAACCAAGCTAACTCAATGTACTTATTGCAGAAGCGGTTAAAATATCAGCATTTGTGAACTGAATTAAGTTCAAAATTGCATGAAGAAGACTACCATACATTGCATAAAGTCTTAACCAAGTTTATGACCCATGGCCTCAACACACTAAATGGCAGATAATGACTTGCTGTGTCCAATATCACATGATAAATTCACCCTAAAGACATGCACGCACCTCATCAACAATATGTAAAAAAGTTCTCTTGCAACTAATAAGAAGTGTATTTTGCAATATCAATACAGAAATTAGCGGGTGCACTTCATTTTCCACAAAATACATGTTTAAATGTGTGTGTG
>LR738712.1:698914174-698983602 GCA_902687465.1 Secale cereale | reverse complement strand
GGGGTGGGGAGGGAGGGGGCAACGGAAAGAAAAAGGAAACGCGTAGAGAGGCGCGGGCGGGGGTGGGGGGTGGGGGTGGGTCGAGATATTATTGTTGCGTGGTTTGGAAACCGAACCTGCGGACGCGGAGGGCGGCAGTCAGGGCCGGACGTGTCACTGACTTGGACTGGCTCTAGGGCGGGCTAGAGCCCGGTCGGCACGGCCTGTCCTCCTCATCTAGAGAGCTTTGTTTTTTTCTTCCGTCATCTAGAGAGCTAGGACTAATAAATTTTGAAAGTTTTAAGGTCAACTCCACCGTGCGACCCTATCCTGTCCGTCCCCGTCCGTTTGGGGTAAAACGAACAAACCAGACGACCCAGCGCGCGGGCGCAAACGGACTTTTGTCCGCTTTCGACCCATCCGCGGCTCAAGTTTGCGCCGGTTTTGGGGTGAAACAGACAGCGCGCGGACGGGCGGGACGCGCGCGTTTGTCCTCCCCTGGCCCGCCTGTCGGTGAGAGAAACCAAATCCCCTCCCCCCATTTGGCGCCATTTCCACAAACCCTCCCACATCCCTCCCGCCCGCCCCCTTTCTCTCCCGTCCATGGCCGACGCCCCGCTGAATTCCGGCGGCCTAGTCGTCGACCCGCCCACAAAGGTGAAGAAGAAGGCGGCCAAGGTGCCAAGGAAGCCGCGGTCGGAGTGCACGCCGGAGGAGATCGTCAAGTTGGACGCGGAATCAGCGGAGAGCGGTCGTCAAGGCCAATGCCGCCGCGGCCAAGTTCGCCGCCCAGCGAGATGCGTTGGAGGCCGCGCGGTGCAAGACCGCGGTCGACGAGAAGGAGGACCTCGTCAACAAAGCGCACACCCTCCTCATGCTTGGCATGGGCCGTCCGGCCGGGTTCCCTGCCGCGGCCGTCGGCCCCGCGAGCACAGGCTCGTCGGTCGCCCGGCCTCCGCACTGCCAGTCGCCGACGTCGCGGAACGCGCCCATGTCGCACGGCTTTCCTCCGCCAAGGCAGGACAGCCAGACCCGTTTCTCGGGGTCGCCGGACGTGGGCTTGTTCGCGCCGTCCACACCGCGTCCTTCGGCCGCCATCGACCCCAACGTCGCGCCTGGGTCCAGCAGGGGCGGCCGGGCGTCCGTCGAGATGCAAAGAAAGCCAGCACGGGCACCATGCCGGCCCCCGCGTCTTGTTTGACGGAATGCCAACACCAACGCCAACGGTCGACGACCCCTTGTACAACCAGTACATGGAGGACGTGATCTTCGAGGGTGGGAATCACCATGCCTACGACCCCGAGGAGACCCAAAGTCAGGATGGCCGCGCCCAATACGTGCCCGATGAAGAGGCCGACGACCGTGCTGACTACGACCATGGTGACTCGTGGCATGAAGACGATGACATCTATGTCGAAGGTGATGGTGATGAAAAAGATGTCAATGAGGTTGATATTAGTGGCGAGCCATTGTTCATCGACGAGCTCACACAAAGAGCGGAAGCACAAAAGAAGAGGAAGAGCATTCGCACGGGTTCATATACACAAGATGAGGACAAGTTGATTTGCCAAGCTTGGATAGAGATTAGCCAAGATCCGAGGACCGGCGCGCAACAAAAGGGCATTGTTTTTTGGACGAGAGTCCACAAAACATTCCATGAAAGGAAGATGTTCGAGCCCTACCAATTTACAAGCAACCGTGGCATCGGCTCGATTCAAAAGAGGTGGTTGTTCATCCAACAAGAGTGCAACAAGTATCAAGCCGCATTTGAGAGCGTTGAAGCACGGCCTGTGAGTGGTCTCGGCGTTGGGGACATGGTATGCTCTCTTCTTCCTAGCCCTTTCCTTGCTACGGCCATGAGACTTCGGCCTTGTATATGTTTGCATGTTCACTTGTTGTTGATCATGTGGTGTAGGCATTTCAATCTTTGGAGGCATTCAAGGCCCGGCCCAATGACAAGCCATTCACTCTTACGCATTGTTGGACGATCATCAACAATTGCCCTAAGTTCAAGGACCAATACCGTGAACTACAAAGGAAGAGAGGACTGAAGACGGCCAAGTTCGCCGGAGGTGGAGATGGCGAGGCGTTGAAGAGGCCGAGGGGATAGACCAACTCCAAGGTTGATGACATACGTGATGCCTCATCCATGGCATTGCATGACACTTTGCATGACATGATGTCCCAAAAGGATGTGAGGGACGAGAAGAAGCGGCAAAGCAAGGACGAGCAAATGAAGCAATACCTAGACCTTCAAAGAAAGAAGCTTGAGATGGAGGAGGCGGCCAAGAGGAGGAAGATCGACATGGAGGAGGCGGCCCGGCAAAGGCAGCTCGACATCGAGGCCACCAATGCCGCCACCAAAGCGAAGGAGGTGGCCCTTGCGATCATGAGCGTGGACTTGTCGAAGATGAGCGAGAAGACGAGGGCCTGGTTCGAGGCCTAGCAAAAGGAGATGCTCGACGCCGAAGGCCTGAACTAGGTCGTTTGATCGGCGTGGCCGTTCTTTTTGGAGGCTGGCATGGGTGCCACCCGCCCGCTGGGCCGCTGGCAGTGTGCCGGCGAGAAAACATTCATTTTGGTGGCCAGATATGTTGCTGGCCGTTGGTTGTGTTGCCGGCGAGGACAACTATTCATTTGGAGGCTGGTTGTGTTGCCGGCCGCTGGCTGATGCTGACGCTGGACGTGTAGGCTGCTGGCTCTGTTGCCGGCGTGATGAACCGGGGCCGCTGGCCTGAACTAGGGCTTGGCATTCGAAACGTTGCTTTTGGTTTTTTAAATAGACGCAGACAGGATGGGGCAAATGGATGCGGCTGCGCGCTGGGCGCACGGCCACCGCATCCCAGGACACGCCCGGACACGACCCCAAATCCCTACCCAAACGGACAGAATCAGTACAAAACGGGCGTCTGTTTGGGGTCGCGCAGTGGAGTTGGCCTAACGGACTCCGAGAACAACTCCAACGCGCCGAGCGTTATTCGGCCAGCGCGTTCATTTGAGTCGAAACAAACAAAAAATGCCTAAGAGCAACTTCAACGGGCCAACCCAAACAGATGGTGCATTTGTCCGCTTTTTGTTCGTTTGGGTCGGCCGCCCGCCCGGCGTCCACCCAGTTTTTCATTTGGGTCGGCAGCGCGCCCAACACATCGACCCATTTCATGTTCGCACTTAATTTTTTGAAAAAATAGGTCCGCGGCCGATCATGCCAGCGCCAATGTCTCATGCCGGCACCATGCGAGTGCCGGCATACAATGTCGGCTTCGGAAAATATCATCGCAGTTCATGCTGGCGCACTCACCAGCACACAAAAAATGGGTGGGACTTGAGTTCGACCACGCTATCGCGGCTCACGTGGTCATGCCAGCACACCTGTCGGCATACAAAAAAGATGGCGCTCGCCGCCATAGATCACTCGTCGTCGAACTTGAGCATGTCGGCATGCATCTTCTCGAACCACGACCTCTTCCTTGGCGACACGGTGTTGAGCTCCACCTTCATGATCTCCACCCCGGTCATCATGCTCGCGAGAGCCACTTCTTTCGCCTTGGTCTTGGCGTTGGCGGCCTCGATCTCTAGCATATTGGCTTGCTTCTCCGCCTCCAACTCGAACATCTTAGCTTGCTTCTCCGCGTCCATCTCAAGCCTCCTCCTTTGGATCTCCATGAAAGCGTCCATTTGCTCCGCCTTGAACTTCTGGCGCTCCTCCTCCCGTGAGTCCTTCTTATTCATCATGCCCTCCACGCTTGCGATCAAGGCGTTGGATGCTGCATCCCGCTTGTCCTCCTTCTTGGAGTTGGTCTTCCCCCGCGGCCATGCGGCTCGCCCTCCCCCAACATCCTCCACGGCTTGCTTCCCCCCACGCGACTTGAGTGAGGCATATTGCGCCTTGAACTTCCTCTCATCCTTGATGACCCGAAAGCAATGGGAGAGGTTGAAGCACTTGCCATTATGTTGAACCTTGAATGCCTCCAAAGCTTGAAATGCCTACAAAATATTTCCATGCAAGCATATGGGCAATTGATATGCAAATGAACACGCAAGCACGAACTTGATGACACAGAAGAGGGCGGCTTGCTAACATATATACCATGTCTTGCATGCTGATGCCGCTCACGGGGCAGGCCTTGACGCTCTCAAGAGTGGCGCAAAACTTGTTGCACTCTTGTTGGATCACCCTCCATCGCTTAGAAATGGACACCCACCCGTGCGTGCTCACAAATTGGTAAGGCGGAAACTTCTTGCGCTCGTGAAACTCTCGGTGGACACGAATCCAAAAGGTTGAATGCTTTTGCTTGGCGCCTATCTTGGGGTCTTGTCCAATGTCTCGCCAACACTCGCAAAGAAGCTTGTCCTCGGCCACCGTGTATGTCTTCGTGCGCTTGCTCTTGCGCTTCGGCTTAGGACCGGCGGCTTGGTTGGTGAGCTCGTACTCGAACAAGGGCTCCACTTCGATGTCGCACTCGTCCTCTTCCTCTAGCCTATAGTCGTCCGGGAACTCGTGGTCGAGTGAGAAGCAGTCCAGGTCGATGCCGACCTGATCACGCATGAAGGCCGCCTGATCGGGATCATAGGCGCCGGCCGGCGTGAACGCCCCGCGGCCGTCCTGGCTTTGTGTCTCGTCGGGATCATAGCCAGCGGCTGGCGCACCGCCCTCATAAATGAGGTTCTGCATGTAGTTCTCGTCGCTAGCGGGCGACATTCCCTCGAACAGGTTGCGGGCGTCTTGGAGCACGCTGGCCGGCGTCTGCCGCACACGTTTCCTGGTGCCGCCGGATGACGAGCCACCTGCCACCAGGGTGGCGTTGAGGTCGATGGGCGCGGGCGCGGGCGTGGAAGGTGCGACCACGCTCACGTCGGGTGAGCACTCACTGGAGAGGCGGGAGGTCTGCGGGTAGACGTGGAAGTCTGACACCGGGTTGCAAGCCGACGCGCAGGGCGAGTCGGGCAGCACCATCCGAGGAAACGCTGACGAGCCGGTGCTAGCCGAGGTGACGCAGCTTGGACGAGGCCGTGCTGGCCAGGGTTTAACCCTAGCATGTAGAGCGCCTCCCTTGTTATCTGGGCGACATGGACGTTGGTGACCTCCTGCTGCGCGGCGGCGAGGACGGCGGCCTCACCCCTCGCGTCTGCGGCGTGCCTCCGGCCCTTCCTCTTGGGCGACTCCCTTGCCCATTGGTCGGGCGTCAGCGGCTTCTTTGGCTTGGTCACGACGGCGTTCTTGCGCGGGGCACGAGGCTTGCCTTTCCCAGAGGGGGCAGGGGAGGCATCGAGGTCGATGGTGTCGTCCATGGAGGGTGTGGGGCGGGAGCGCGCGGGCGGGAGGGTTTTTGGGGTAAATGGGGGGAAATGGTGGTGGTTGTCACCGACCGGCGGGCCCGGGGAGAGGAGTAGGCGCGCGCGCGTCCTTCTCATGTCCGCGCAGATGCAAATCCGGCTCAAAATTGGGTTGGAAATGGGTCGGCATGCGGACGCCAAGCGGACGCTCGTCCATTTGGGTCGGCGCGTTGGGCCACATTTTGTGTCCGGTCGACCCAAACAGACGGCGGCGGACGAAATGGGCCGCCCCGTTGGAGTTTCTCTAAGCGTCCAACATAAACGGACAGATGGGGCTTTATTAATTTAGATTCAGACGAACAATCTCTTTTCGAAAAAATAAACATATAGGTGTCTGTCGCGATCCATTTTCGACTCACATTTGGGCTGGGTTTGCGTCAACGTGGTCACGTTGCGGACGCGTGCGACGCCCACCCTTGTCCTTTCCTTGGCACACCCATCGGTGACACATCGACCATTCTCCCCCTAACACTCGACACCGCCGGCCACGCCGCCCTCGCCGCTCACTTCCCCAGCCTTCGTTCTCTTGGACACAACCCACGCCACCACCCATCTCCACCCACTTTCCCCACATCCACTCTTGGTGGTGTCTATGGCCTCTTCTCGCCATCGTCGTAGCACAGGAAGGCACAGTTTGGCAGCAACCTTCGCCACCATGGTCGCCGACCTCACGCTTCACGGATGACGGCACCGCCCTCGCCTCTAGTTCGACAGGCCTACAGCTTGTGCAGGGAGGGACGGTGTTCTTCACCGACCGCTACCCCACCATGCCCGCAAGGTACCATGGATAGTGGGGATGAGTTATTTTTCAATAACTTCATGACTTCATCGAACGATTCAACCTCGTATGATTAGAATTTTGTTGTGGCGACTATGGTCGTCACTGACCACATTGCTAGGCAGCGAATGAGGTTTAAGGGATCAATTCCATGCCATTATTCGGCATTGAATGACAACAGAGAGAGTGGCCGTTGCCTACTCTTCACCGATTATTTTCAGTGCATGTCCCCACTCTACAATCCCAAACTTTTTTGGCACTGCTTTCAGATGGTGAGACATATGTTCAATCGTATTCGGGAGGGAGTGGTGGCTTATGATGAATCGGGCTTCACATGATCTCTGGATTTGGCACTCTTTTTCGGCATGCCTGGTGACAAACCAAAGCTTGATGATAGCCCAAGTATGCAACCAACATCAGTGAAAGAGTAGTTTTTGCAAACATGGGTGGCGTTATCGGTGTCATGCAATCACAACTACCACAGAGGGGCATGTGGCCATCACTTTATAGTGAGGAAATCCTTGATGCGACTGTGGTTATAGAGGATGGCCTGAGGACAACTTTGCATCTCGGCTCTACTTGCGGACACCAGATCTTAGTAGCCTCGGATCTGGATGTGACTCACTATATTGAATGAGATAGGCGAAGCTTGTCGACTATTCCCCACTGATGGTCTAAAACCATCTAATGGAGTTGGGATTTGGTCATGAAGATGTATTGGTGAGGAAGGTGGAAGTATGGATCCCTACTTGGAGTGCATTTTTAACTTTCTTATCATCCATCGTTTGTGTCCTTGTGAGTAGCATCTCATGCACAGAGCGGTATCGAAGGTTACACGTCATGACTTTGTACACACTACCAGAAAAACATGCGATGCCGACGGCCACCGTCGACATAGATGTTCATATCCCGATGGCCCAGCTAAAGCCGTCGGCGTAAAAAGGCCGTCGGCGTATATCCATCTAAGCCGACGGCTCCCATCGGCTTAGATCAGCTGTCGGCGTCGCAGTAAATATGCCTACGGCGGCCGACGGCATAGGTGAGGCCGTCGGCATAGTATGTGGGTCATACGTCTCCAACGTATCTATTTTTTTATTCCATGCTATTATATTATCCTTCTAGGATGTTTTATGGGCTTTTATATACACTTTTATATGATTTTTGGGACTAACCTATTAACCCAGAGCCCAGTGCCACTTTCTGTTTTTCCCTTGTTTTAGAGTATCGCGGAAAAGGAATATCAATTGGAGCCCAATTGACCTGAAACTCAACGGAGGACGTTTTTGGACCAGAAGAAGACCAGAGAGTACCGAAGGAGGACCAGAAGGTCCACGGGCTGCCCACGAGGGTGGGGGCGCCCCCCTGGGCGCGCCCCTGCCTCGTGGATAGCCCGGAGACCCCCTTTAATTGTCCCCGACTCCAACACCTCCTATATATACTGAAACCTTCGGAAAATAACCTAGATCGGGAGTTCCACCGCCGAAAGCCTCTGTTGCCACTGAAAACCAAGCTAGACCCATTCTGGCACCCTGCCGAAGGGGGGAATCCCTCTTCGGTGGCCATCTTCATTATCCCGGCGCTCTCCATGACAAGGAGGGAGTAGTCCACCCTCGGGGCTGAGGGTATGTATCAGTAGCTATGTGTTTGATCTCTCTCTCTCTCTCTCTCTCACGTGTTCTTGAGATGGCACGATCTTGATGTATCGCGAGCTTTGCTACTATAGTTGGATCTTATGATGTTTCTCCCCTTCAACTCTCTTATGATGAATTGAGTTTTCCCTTTGAAGTTATCTTATTGGATTGAGTCTTTAAGGATTTGACAACACTTGATGTATGTCTTGCATGTGCTTATCTGTGGTGACAATGGGATATCACATGATCTACTTGATGTATGTTTTGGTGATCAACTTGTGGGTGCCGTGACCTTGGGAATATATCCATAGGGGTTGGCACACGTTTTCATCTTGACTCTCCGGTAGAAACTTCGGGGCACTCTTTGAAGTTCTGTGTGTTGGTTGAATAGATGAATGTGAGATTGTGTGATGTATATCGTATAATCATGCCCACGGATACTTGAGGTGACAATGGAGTATCTAGGTGACATTAGGTTTTTTGTTGATTTGTGTCTTAAGGTGTTATTCTAGTACGAACTCTATGATAGATCGAACGGAAGGAATAGCTTCATGTTATTTTACTACGGACTCTTGAATAGATCGATCAGAAAGAATAACTTTGAGGTGGTTTCGTACCCTACAATAATCTCTTCGTTTGTTCTCCCCTATTAGTGACTTTTGAGTGACTCTTTGTTGCATGTTGAGGGATAATTATATGATCCAGTTATGTTATTATTGTTGAGAGAACTTTCACTAGTGAAAGTATGAACCCTAGGCCTTGTTTCAAAGCATTGCAATACCGTCTATGCCCACTTTTACCACTTGCTACCTTGCTGTTTTTATATTTTCTTTTTACAAAAACCTATATCTACCATCCATATTGCACTTGTATCACCATCTCTTCGCCGAATTAGTGCACCTATACAATTTGCCATTGTATTGGGTGTGTTGGGGACACAAGAGACTCTTTGTTATTTGGTTGCAGGGTTGTTTGAGAGAGACCATCTTCATCCTACGCCTCCCACGGATTGATAAACCTGAGGTCATCCACTTGAGGGAAATTTGCTACTGTCCTACAAACCTCTGCACTTGGAGGCCCAACTGTTAGGGATCGGTGCAGAAAATCAAAAAAATTCCTACGCATCACCAAGATATATCTATGGAGATTACTAGCAACGAGAGGGGAGTGCATCTTCATACCTTTGAAGATCGCGATGCGGAAGCGTTGCAAGAACGCGGTTGGGGGAGTCGTACACGAAGCGATTCATATCGCGGTCGAATCCGATCTAAGCGCCGAACAACGGCGCCTCCGCGTTCAACACACGTGCAGCCCGGTGACGTCTCCCGCGCCTTGATCCAGCAAGGGGAGAGGGAGAGGTTGGGGAAGACTCCATCCAGAAGTAGCATGATGGCGTGGTGGTGGTGGAGGAGCATGGCACTCCAGCAGGGCTTCGCCAAGCACCGCGAGAGACGAGGAGGGAGAGGGGTAGGGCTGCGCCAAGAGGGAGAGGGACTCGTGCATCTGGCAGCCCCGAAACCTCACATATATATATAGGGGGAGGGGAGGGGCTGCGCCCCCATCTAGGGTTCCCCCCCTAGGGGTGGCGGCAGCCCTAGATCCCATCTGGGGGGCGGCGAGGAGGGGGAGAGAGGGGGGCGCCCCTAGGGTGGGCCTTAGGGCCCATCTGCACCTAGGGTTTGCCCCCTCTCCTCTCCCTTGCGCCCTGGGCCTTGGGGGGCACACCAGCCCACCTAGGGCTGGTCCCTTCCCACACTTGGCCCACGCAAGCCCGATACGTTACCGATAATACCGAGAACAATTCCGGTGACCAAAACGAGACTTCCCATATATAAATGTTTACCTCCGGACCATTCTGGAACTCCTCGCGACATCTGGGATCTCATCCAGGACTCCGAACAACATTCGGCAACCACATACTACATTCCCTATAACCCTAGCGTCATCGAACCTTAAGTGTGTAGACCCTACGGGTTCGGGAACCATGCAGTCATGACCGAGACATATCTCCGGCCAATAACCAACAACGGGATCTGGATACCCATGTTGGCTCCCACATGTTCCATGATGATCTCATCGGATGAACCACGATGTTAAGGATTCAATCAATCCCGTATACGATTCCCTTTGTCTAGCGGTATAGTACTTGCCCGAGATTCGATCGTCGGTATACCGATACCTTGTTCAATCTCGTTATGGCAAGTCTCTTTACTCGTTATGTAACACATCATCCCGTGACTAACCCCTTAGTCACATTGAGCTCATTACGATGATATATTACCGAGTGGGCCCAGAGATACCTCTCCATCATACAGAGTGACAAATCCCAGTCTCGGTTCTTGCCAACCCAACAGATGCTTTCGGAGATACCCGTAGTGTACCTTTATAGCCACCCAGTTACGTTGTGACGTTTGGCACACCCAAAGTATTCCTATGGTATCCGGGAGTTGCACAACCTCATGGTCTAAGGACCAGATACTTGACATTGGAAAAGCTTTACCATACGAACTACACGATATTGTGCTAGGCTTAGTATTGGGTCTTGTCCATCACATTATTCTCCAAATGATGTGATCCAGTTATCAATGACATCCAATGTCCATGGTCAAGAAACCGTAACCATCTATTGATCAACGAGCTAGTCAACTAGAGGCTTACTGATACGTCCAAAACGTATCTATAATTTCTGCTTGCTCCATGCCTCTTTTGGGTGATATTGCTATGATATTTATACACTTCCATACACTTTTGATCATATTTGGACTAACCTATTAACTCAGTGCACCCCAGTGCCAGTTTCTGTTTTCGGCTGTTTTTGTATTTCAGGTTTTCACGTTACGAGAACTGCCAGGAAAAATCCAGAAAAATTATATAAAAAATCAGCGTTCTAGAACCTACCGTGCGCCCGAAGTACAACCGGGGGGGCCACCAGGGCTCCAGGTGCCCTGGCGGCGCCCCCCACCTGGGCCGCGCCGGGGGGCGCCTGGGCCCCCCGAGGCTCCGCTGATGCCCCCCTTTGGCATATATTTAAAGCGTCTCCCGAAACCCTCGAGACGGGAACTCTTTTTCGCGATCTCATCTCTGTTCCGCCGCCGCCGCCGCTTCCAAGATCGGGAGCACCAGGAGAACTCTTCCCGACACCCTGCCAGAGGGGAGGATCACCACCGGGAGCTTCTCCACTACCATGGACGCCTCCCGGATGAGTTGTGAGTAGTCTCCCTTGGACCATGGGTCCATGACCAGTAGCTATGTGATGTTCTCCTCCCGTTCTTGTGCTTCACTAATTAGTCCTCGTGAGCTGCCCTACATGATCGAGGCACATATGTAATCCTTATGCTGTTGCTATGATGAGTTTGCTGGGATCCGATGGATTATGAGATTATGTTCAGATTGTGTTTGAGTAATATATTTGATTCACCTCTTTTATATTTATGTTCGTAAGTAATTCTTGCATGTTCTCAGTTGTTATTTATTGCTTTGGCCAAGTAGTAGGTAGTGACTCCAAGAGGGAACGTTATGCTTGATTGTGGGTTCATGCCCCTCGATGACTAGTTTGAGTGACAGAAACATGAGTCTAGGGGATGTGCTGTTGCCACAAGGGGGAAAACAACGGTGCTTGTGCCCGCGGGTGCAAGGACTGTTTACTTTACGCAAAGTTCTTTTAATGCAGTTGTCTGTTGCTTTGAGTTTACACTATGGGTGGGACTCGCAACTTAATACCAGCGAGATGTTCTGGATAGATATCTCAAGGTGGATGATTAGTAGTAGATGCAGATGGATTTCGATCTACTTACCTCGGCGTACCGCCCATGCTTTGAACCTCTACCTTTCTTGCAACTTAGTCAACATTGGTCCTGTCAATTGCCCAGCTGTAATTCATTTACCTCACATAGCTGTTTTATCGTCTTTTGGGAGTGAGGCATCACTAGTGAACATCATGAGACTCCGGTCCATATTACCATCATTGATCACATCCGCTATTTACTTTCCCGCATTTTACTTACTATTGCAATTATATCTATCACTACTATCACTTGCGTTTGATCCTTTGTAAACTACAAGGCCGGAGGGATTGACAACCTCTCTGTACTCGTTGGGAGCAAAGTTATTTGTATCTGTGTGCAGGTCCACGTTGATTGCTAATATCTGGCGCCGTTAGCAGTTGACACCTTCTTGTTGAAACTGGGAGTCTCAGGGAAATCGATCCTTGGTATTGCCAAGGGAAATCTTCTGCTACACTGCATCTCTAACCTTCCACTTGGTGTAACCAACGAGGGGCGAGAAGCCTAGCAAAGCAATTTCTGGTGCCGTTGCCGGGGACTCCACTCTTCAGGATAGGGGAGTTGCACGCTATCTTTTACCTTTGCTTTTAGTCTTGTTAGTTTACCTTTCAGTTTTGCTTTAGTATCTTTTATCGAAAATCACAAAAATAGTTATCTTCCTTGCTTGCTACTATGGGTTCCACCGAGAACACCAAGTTGTGTGACTTCACTAGTCACAACAACGATGACTTTATCTGCACACCTATCACTACACCTGCCACTTCAGCACCTTCATATGAAATTAAACCTGCTTTACTGAACTTAGTCATGAAAGAACAATTCTCCGGTGCTGGAGATGATGCTGCTTTACACTTAAACAATTTTGTTGAACTTTGTGATATGCAAAAGTACCAAGAAATAGATGGTAATATTGTTAAGCTTAAGCTTTTTCCTTTCTCCTTGAGAGGAGGAGCTAAAATTTGGTTTCAGTCTTTGCCTAGAAACAGCATAGATTCATGGGACAAGTGCAAAGATGCTTTTATTGGAAAATACTATCCACCTGCTAAAATTATCCAACTAAGAAGTAACATAATGAATTTTAAACAATTGGATAATGAACACGTTGCCCAAGCTTGGGAATGTTTGAAATCTCTTATCAAGAACTGCCCTACTCATGGTTTGACTACTTGGATGGTTATCCAAACTTTTTATGCAGGCTTGAACTTTACCTTGCGGAACTTGTTAGATTCGGCCGCGGGAGGAACCTTTATGTCAACTACACTTGGTGCTGCCACAAAACTTCTCGATGAGATGATGACCAACTATTCCCAATGGCACACCGAACGCGCTCCAACAGGTAGGAAGGTAAACTCTGTCGAGGAGATTTCCTCCCTAAATGAAAAAGTTGACTTGATCATGTCTCTACTTTCGAAGCAATCTCCTATTGATCCTCGTGATGTTCCTTTAAATTCTTTGATTGCTCAAGAACAAGTAGATGTGAACTTTATCTCTAGAAACAATTTCAACAACAATGCTTATAGGAGTAATTTTGGTAGCAATCCTAGACCGTTCCCCTCTAATTCTTATGGGAACAACAATGCTTATCCTAGCACCAGGAACTCCACTACTGAACTAGAGATTATGCTTAAAGATTTCATCACTACCCAAAAAGCTTTTAATAATAGCGTAGAAGAAAAATTAAACAAACTAGGTGATCTCTCTTCAAAGGTAGACCATTTAGCCAATGAGGTAGAATTGCTTAAAATTAGAACTTCTCCTCTTGAGGAGAGGAAGGTCACTCCTATTAATGCTATTCAAGTGCAAATTAATGAAAATATTAGGATGATGGCTAAACTTAAAGAAAGATGGGCTAGAGAAAGGGAGGAAGAAGATAGAATTAAGAGCCTTCCTACCCACCACACTGTTGCTACTATCCAAGTTGTTGAGGATATCCAAACTCTTAGCACCCAATGCACTCCTGGTCCCATTGGACCTATTAATGGTGATGCTATGACTATAGAAACTACCAAACAAGTGAACCTAAAGGACACCACTACCACTTTACTTGATGCTAGTGACCTTGATTTTGATAATTGCACTCTTACCGAAGTTATTGATTTCCTTCACAAGATGTCTAGAGATCCCCGCACTAGCACGATTAACCTTGCCTTCACAGAGCATATCACTAATGCTCTTATCAAAGCTAGGGAGGAGAAACTTAGAGTAGAAGCCTCCATATCTAGAAAGCTAGAAGATGGTTGGGATCCTATGATAAAAATTAAATTGAATGACTTCTCTTGCTATGCATTATGTGATGTTGGAGCTAGTACCTCTGTTATGCCCAAAAGAATATATGATATGCTTAAATTGAAACATTTTGATTCCTGTTCTTTTGGTGTTCGTCTCGTTGATTCTTCCATAAAGAAACCTTTGGGGAGGATCGACGATGTTCTTATCGTTGTCAATGGCAATTATGTTCCCGTTGATTTCACTATTATGGATATTGAATGTGATCCTTCTTGTCCAATTATTTTGGGACGTCCCTTTTTGCGCACCGTTGGTGCTATCATTGACATGAAAGAGGGTAATATAAAATTTCAGTTTCCTCTCAAGAAAGGGATGGAACACTTCCCTCGAAAGAAGATCAAGTTACCTTTTGAGTCTGTTATACGGCCTAGCTATTCTTTTACTCTTGATAAAACTTGATCTATATGCATTATGCCTAGCTTAAAGGCATAAAAGAAAGCGCTTTTGGGAGGCAGCCCAATGAATAAATTTTATTTTGCTTTTGTTGTGTCTTGATGTTGTTTACTACTGTAGCATCATCATTGTATCTTTGCTTTTCAATTTTGTGCCAAGTATAGCCTCTGATTGCTAGAAAGTTCAAAAGTTGTGAGGTGCTGCCCAGGAAACAGATTCTGTCCTTGGATAGAAAAATTCGTATAAAATTATCAGATCATCTTTTTTGTCTTAATTTTTTCGACAGCGTGCTCTATATAATTGTCTTTCGTGCGTATGTTCTGAGTTTTTTGATTAGAGTTGCAGAAGTGTCCCGAACAAATCATTTACTACCTGCTGTTCTGTTTTTCACAGATTCTGTCCTGTTTTGCCTTTCCCTCATTTTGCAAACCTAGAGCTTGCTTTTTCTTTGCAAAAACCTTTTGGCAATCTTGAGAAACAGTAGAACTTCAAGAATATCTTTATTTCCAGCAAGGTACAATTATTTTATTATGGGTACTAACCTCGCTAATCAGATCATGATGAGTTATGTATGAAGGGAGTTTTCAAGTGTGCGAGGGAAGATGATAAAAAGATTCAAGAGTGTCAAACGCTCAAGCTTGGGGATGCCCCCGTGCACCCCCAAGAAATATTCAAGGAGACTCAAGCGTCTAAGCTTGGGGATGCCCCCGTGCATCCCCTTCTCCATCAACATTATCAGTTCGTCTTTCGTTCCACTATATTTTAATCACTTCATGTGTTATGTGCTATGCTTGGAGCGTCTTGTTTTTAGTTTTCTTTAGCTTTTCATAACGAGTCGGAACTCAGCTTTCTTTATGTGGGAGAGAAACACGCTCCACTTCTACCTAGAACATAACATATAATTTTCATGTCTATCTATGCTGTGTGTGTTCTTTGTCTTTTAATAGCTACTATCATGTTCAGCTCTCAGTTTTCATGCTTATCTTTTCAAGGAGCTTTTGTTTAGTTGGTTGCTTGAACTCTCTTTAGTTATCATGTTTATCTTATTAAGAGAGTTTGCTTCCGTTGCACTGGTTGATATGTCTATGATAAAGATGCTACGTGCACGATGGCGCTTAGTAGTTCATGTTTTCTTATGGTTAGTCTCAAATAGCTGGGGGGGTTCCCAATGTGTTATTGGAGTACCAACATGATTTGTTTGCCTATGATGTGGTATGGTTTAGTAATATCTTCCTTCAAAGAATTTATTTTGATTGACTTGGCGTATGCTCACGCATATTTAAGACTGTAAAGAAAGTCTGTCAAGCCTTGATGATCTTTTATTTCTGAGTAGCGATATAACTTCCATGTCTGATTCAATGTTGCTTTGTCGCTCTGCATGATTATGACCGTCATTGCTCTCTTAGTTGGTCGCTCCCAGTCTTTTGCTAACCTTCGCCTGTACTAAGCGGACTGACTGCTTGTGCATCCACATCCTTTTAATCCAGTTATGCCATATGAGTCCACCATATCTTCCTACATGGTATTTACCTGCCATTCCTAACGGAGACTTGCATGTGCCATCTCGAAATTATTCAAAGAAAAAGCATTCCTATTTTGTGCCTCTGTTGTAAGTCCATTAGGAAGTAGTAGTTAATTCATGATCTTTTTAAGTTGGACAAGCTTCACCCCGGGATTGCATGTATAATGTGCAAACCCATAATACGAGAAGGAACTGGCATTGAGTGCGCCCGGCTCAAAAAGATAATATAACAAAGAAACCCTCCTTCACGCTTTGTTCATGAGAAATCAGAAAACTTTGGCAGTGATAAACAAAGGAGATTAAGAGGATGTGATCGTCCTCATTCGGGAGCCGTTCCTCGAAACTTGTCCATCTCAAGAAGTGATTGAGTTATCTGCTAGCATTCGTTGACGAAACATGCATGATCTAAAAAAAATTATTATTACCTCTGTTTTAAAACCAAGAGCTCTGGTACATGTTTTGTCTTTGTTTCCGATTACGGGTTTTCAACCTTGCCTACAAAAGCCACGGTTCGAGAGTCTCCACCTTCTTTTAAAGCACCAACTACTGAGAGCATGATTGTCATTCTGAGTGTAATGTGCATTGTCCCAAAGTAGCATTGTCTTTTGCATGATTGTGATATCGTTTATTTTGAAATCATTGTATCTAGTCATCACTTAAACCTTGGAGGTGCCCCTGCATTTATGTTTTGCTTCACTAAAGGGGGGCAAGCGAGATATCACTTTATCATATTTGCACATCATGTTCATTACAAACTATTTGATGTTTCAGTATCATATTGTAAAACTTTCAGTTCTTTGTGATTTTCTCATGAGGCAACTTAATTACTATAGATTCATTGTCTCAGTAAGCTTTTGTCATATGACTATGAAAAAGTCCTATATGGTTAATAGCATGTCACCACAGAAATTATTCTTGTTATCATTTACCTACTCGAGGACGAGCAGGAATTAAGCTTGGGGATGTTGATACGTCCAAAACGTATCTATAATTTCTGCTTGCTCCATGCCTCTTTTGGGTGATATTGCTATGATATTTATACACTTCCATACACTTTTGATCATATTTGGACTAACCTATTAACTCAGTGCACCCCAGTGCCAGTTTCTGTTTTCGGCTGTTTTTGTATTTCAGGTTTTCACGTTACGAGAACTGCCAGGAAAAATCCAGAAAAATTATATAAAAAATCAGCGTTCCAGAACCTACCGTGCGCCCGAAGTACAGCCGGGGGGGGGGGCACCAGGGTTCCAGGCGCCCTGGCGGCGCGCCCCCCGGGCCGCGCCGGGGGGGCGCCTGGGCCCCCCGAGGCTCCGCTGATGCCCCCCTTTGGCATATATTTAAAGCGTCTCCCGAAACCCTCGAGACGGGAACTCTTTTTCGCGATCTCATCTCTGTTCCGCCGCCGCCGCCGCTTCCAAGATCGGGAGCACCAGGAGAACTCTTCCCGGCACCCTGCCGGAGGGAAGGATCACCACCGGGAGCTTCTCCACCACCATGGACGCCTCCCGGATGAGTTGTGAGTAGTCTCCCTTGGACCATGGGTCCATGACCAGTAGCTATGTGATGTTCTCCTCCCGTTCTTGTGCTTCACTAATTAGTCCTCGTGAGCTGCCCTACATGATCGAGGCACATATGTAATCCTTATGCTGTTGCTATGATGAGTTTGCTGGAATCCGATGGATTATGAGATTATGTTTAGATTGTGTTTGAGTAATATATTTGATTCACCTCTTTTATATTTATGTTCGTAAGTAATTCTTGCATGTTCTCCGTTGTTATTTATTGCTTTGGCCAAGTAGTAGGTAGTGACTCCAAGAGGGAACGTTATGCTTGATTGTGGGTTCATGCCCCTCGATGACTAGTTTGAGTGACAGAAACATGAGTCTAGGGGATGTGATGTTGCCACAAGGGGGAAAACAACGGTGCTTGTGCACGCGGGTGCAAGGACTGTTTACTTTACGCAAAGTTCTTTTAATGCAGTTGTCTGTTGCTTTGAGTTTACACTATGGGTGGGACTCACAACTTAATACCAGCGAGATGTTCTGGATAGATATCTCAAGGTGGATGATTAGTAGTAGATGCAGATGGATTTCGGTCTACTTACCTCGGCGTACCGCCCATGCTTTGAACCTCTACCTTTCTTGCAACTTAGTCAACATTGGTCCTGTCAATTGCCCAGCTGTAATTCGTTTACCTCACATAGCTGTTTTATCGTCTTTTGGGAGAGAGACATCACTAGTGAACATCATGAGACTTCGGTCCATATTACCATCATTGATCACATCCGCTATTTACTTTCACGCATTTTACTTACTATTGCAATTATATCTATCACTACTATCACTTGCGTTTGATCCTTTGTAAACTACAAGGCCGGAGGGATTGACAACCTCTCTGTACTCGTTGGGAGCAAAGTTATTTGTATCTGTGTGCAGGTCCACGTTGATTGCTAATATGTGGCGCCGTTAGCAGTTGACACCTTCTTGTTGAAACTGGGAGTCTCAGGGAAATCGATCCTTGGTATTGCCAAGGGAAATCTTCTGCTACACTGCATCTCTAACCTTCCACTTGGGGTAACCAACGAGGGGCGAGAAGCCTAGCACTTACTAGGGACATGTTGTGGTCTATGTATTCACACATGTATTATTGTTTTCGGATAATACAATTAAAGCATGAACAATAGACAATTGTCATGAACAAGGAAATATAATAATAACCATTTTATTATTGCCTCCAGGGCATATTTCCAACAGTCTCCCACTTGCACTAGAGTCAATAATCTAGTTACATTGTGATGAATCGAATACCCATAGAGTTCTGGTGTTGATCATGCTTTGCTCGTGGAAGAGGTTTATTCAACGGATCCGCGACATTCAGATCCGTAAGCACTTTACAAATATCTATGTATCCATCTTGAATATAATTTCGGATGGAGTTGAAATGGCGCTTGATGTGCTTGGTCTTCTTGTGAAACCTGGGCTCCTTGGCAATGACAATAGCTCCAGTGTTGTCACAGAAGAGAGTCATCGGGCCCGACGCGCTTGGAATAACTCCTAGGTCGGTGATGAACTCATTCATCCAGACTCCTTCCTGCGCTGCTTCAGAAGCAGCTATGTACTCCACTTCACATGTAGATGCCGCCACGACGCTTTGCTTGCAACTGCACCAGCCGACTGCCCCGCCATTCAAAATATACACGTATCCGGTTTGTGACTTGGAGTCATCCAGATCTGTGTCGAAGCTAGCATTGACGTAACCCTTTACGGCAAGCTCTTCGTCACCTCCATAAAAGAGAAACATATCCTTAGTCCTTTTCAGGTACTTCAGGATGTTCTTGACCGCTGTCCAGTGCTCCATACCAGGATCACTTTGGTACCTCCCCACCAATCTTATGGCAAGGTTCACATCAGGTCTGGTACATAGCATGGCATACATAATAGAACCTATGAACGAGGCATAGGGGATGACACTCATCTTTTCTCTATCTTCTGCCAAGGTTGGGCATTCAGCTGTGCTCAATTCTCATACCTTGCAATACAGGCAAGAACCCTTTCCTGGACTGATCCATATTGAACTTCTTCAATATCTTGTCAAGGTATGTGCTTTGTGAAAGACCAATGAGGCGTCTTGATCTATCTCTATAGATCTTGATGCCTAATATATAAGCAGCTTCTCCAAGGTCCTTCAATGAAAAACACTTATTCAAGTAGGCCTTTATGCTTTCCAAGAGTTCTACATCCTTTCCCATCAGCAATATGTCATCCACATATAATATGAGAAATGCTACGGAGCTCCCACTCACTTTCTTGTAAAAACAGGCTTCTCCCAAAGTCTGTATAAACCCAAACGCTTTGATCACCTCGTCAAAGCGAATGTTCCAACTCCGAGATGCTTGCACCAGCCCATAGATGGAGCGCTGGAGCTTGCATATCTTGTTAGCATTCTTAGGATCGACAAAACCTTCCGGCTGCATCATATAAAGCATTAATGTGATGACTTGTATGCTATTAAGAATAATGATAAGCATGAAACTTGGCATCATGATTTTAGTTTTCAATTGGATTATGCTTCACATGATAGTTATTTTGTTGAGTTTGCTCCCACTACTATTGATGAGAATAAATTTGCTTATGATGGGAGTAGTAAAATTTCTATGCAAGTAGATCATGAAAAGAATGCTTTATGTGCTGGTTATATGGTTGAATTCATTCATGATGCTATTGAAAATTATTATGAGAGAGGATCATATGCTTCTACACATTGCAATAATACAAAGTTTCCTCTCTATGTGCTTAAAATCTTGAAGTTATGCTCGTTTTCCCTTCCTATGCTAGTTGATTATCGTTACCATAAGTTGTTTGCTCACAAAATCCCTATGCATAGGAAGTGGGTTAGACTTAAATGTGCTAGTCATATTCTTCATGATGCTCCCTTTATGTTTCAATTCTTATCTTTTATGCGAGCATCATTGAAATCATCGTGCCTAGCTAGGGGCATTAAACGATAGCGCTTGTTGGGAGGCAACCCAATTTTATTTTATTTGCTCTTGCTTCTATTTAGGAATAAATATTGCATCTAGATTCTGTTTAGATGTGGTATTGTGTTTTAATTAGTGTTTGTGCCAAGTAGAACCTTTGGGAAGACTTGTGTGAAGTTTATGCGATCGGGCTGTAAAAAACAGAAACTTTAGCGCTCACAAGATTGGCTACCATTTTTTACTGGAGAGTGATTTTTAGTTGATTCTTTTTGCATATGATTAATAGACAAATTCCTCACGTCCACCAATTTATTTGAGAATTTTTAGAGTTACAGAAGTATTCGAAAGTTACAGATTGCTACAGACTGTTCTGTTTTTGACACATTCTTTTTCATTGGGTTGTTTGCTTATTATGATGAATCTATGAGTAGTATCATAGGGTATGAACCATAGAGAAGTTGGAATACATTAGATATTACACCAATATGAATTTAGAATGAGTTCATAACAGTACCTAAGTGGTGGTTTTATTTTCTTATACTAACGGAGCTTACGAGTTTTCCGTTAAGTTTTGTGTTGTGAAGTTTTCAAGTTCTGGGTAAAGATTCGATGGACTATGGAATAAGGAGTGGCAAGGGCCTAAGCTTGGGGATGCCCAAGGCACCCCAAGGTAATATCCAAGGACAACCAAGAGCTTAAGCTTGGGGATGCCCCGGGAAGGCATCCCCTCTTTCGTCTTCGCCTATCGGTAACTTTACTTGATGCTATATTTTTTCACCACATGATATGTGTGTTGCTTAGAGCGTCATTTTTTTTTGCTTGCTGTTTGAACAATATCCCAAGATATGAAATTCTTAAATGTTAGAGAATCTTCACATATTTACATAATTATTCAACTACTCATTGATCTTCACTTATATCTTTCGGAGTAGTTTGTCGTTTGCTCGAGTGCTTCACTTATATATTTTTAGAGAACGAAGGTGGTTTTATTTTGAAGAAATAGATGAACTCTCATGCTTAACTTATATTATTTTGAGAGTCTTTTAGAACAACATGGTAATGTGCTTTGGTTATAGAACTAGTCCTAATATGATAGGCATCCAAGATGGGTATAGTAAAAACTTTCATATAAAGTGCATTAAATACTATGAGAAGTTTGATGCTTGATGATTGTTTTGAGATATGAGGATGGTGATATTAGAGTCATGCTAGTGGAGTAATTGTGAATTTGAGGAATACTTGTGTTAAAGTTTGTGATTCTCGTGGCATGCACGTATGGTGAACCATTATGTGATGAAGTTGGAGCATGATTTATTTATTGATTGTCATCCTTTGTGTGGAGGTCGGGATCACGCGATGGTTAACTCCTACCGACCCTTCCCCTAGGAGCATGCGTTGAATACTTTGTTTTGATAACTTGTAGAATTTTGCAATAAATATATGAGTTCTTTATGACTAATGTTGAGTCCATGGATTATACGCACTCTCACCCTTCCACCATTGGTAGCCTCTCTTGTACCGCACAACTTTCGCCGGTACCATACACCCACCATATACCTTCCTCGAAACAGCCACCATAGCTACCTATCATGGCATTTACATAGACATTCCGAGATATATAGACATGCAACTTTCCACCGTTCCGTTATTATGACACGCTTCATATTGTCATATTGCCATGCATGATCATGTAGTTGACATCGTATTTGTGGCAAAGCCACCATTCACAATTCATTCATACATGTCACTCTTGATTCATTGCACATCCCGGTACACCGCCGGAGGCATTCACTTAGAGTCATATTTTCTTCTAGCTTCGAGTTGTAATCTTTGAGTTGTAAGTAAATAAAAGTGTGATGATCTTCATTATTAGAGCATTGTACCGTGTGAGGAAAAAAAGAGAAAGGCCAAAAAAAAGATGGCCCAAAAAAGAGAGGGGGCTAAAAAGAAAAAAAAAACCTCCAAAAAAAGAGAGAAGGGACAATGCTACTATCCTTTCCACACTTGTGCTTCAAAGTAGCACCATAATCTTCATGATAGAGAGTCTCTTGTTTTGTCACTTTCATATACTAGTGGGAATTTTCATTATAGAACTTGGCTTGTATATTCCAATGATGGGATTCCTCAAAATGCCCTAGGTCTTCGTGAGCAAGCAAGTTTGATGCACACCCACTTAGTTTCTTTTGTTGAGCTTTCATACACTTATAGCTCTAGTGCATCCGTTGCATGGCAATCCCTACTCACTCACATTGATATCTATTGATGGGCATCTCCATAGCCCATTGATACGCCTAGTTGATGTGAGACCATCTTCCTCCTTTTGTCTTCTCCACAACCACCACTCTATTCCACCTATAGTGCTATATCCATGGCTCGCGCTCATGTATTGCGTGAAAGTTGAAAAGTTTGAAAAAATTAAGTATGGAACAATTGCTTGGCTGAAACCGGGGTTGTGCATGATTTGAGTATTTTGTGTGATGAAGATGGAGCATAGCCAAACTATATGATTTTGTAGGGATGAACTTTCTTTGGCCATGTTATTTTGAGAAGACATAATTGCTTTGTTAGTATGCTTGAAGTATTATTATTCTTATGTCAATATAGTCTTTTGTCTTGAATCTTTCGGATCTGAACATTCATGCCATAATAAAGAGAATTACATTGAGAATTATGTTAGGTAGCATTCCACATCAAAAATTCTATATTTATCATTTACCTACTCGAGGACGACCAGGAATTAAGCTTGGGGATGCTTGATACGTCTCCAACGTATCTATAATTTTTTATTGTTCCATGCTATTATAGTATCCTTCTAGGATGTTTTATGGGCTTTTATATACACTTTTACATGATTTTTGGGACTAACCTATTAACCCAGAGCCTAGTTCTAGTTTCTGTTTTTTCCCTTGTTTTAGAGTATCGCAGAAAAGGAATATCAAACGGAGCCCAATTGACCTAAAACTCAACGGAGGACGTTTTTTACCAGAAGAAGACCAGAGAGTACCGGAGGAGGACCAGAAGGTCCACGGGCTGCCCACGAGGGTGGGGGCGCCCCCCTGGGCGCGCCCCCTGCCTCGTGGATAGCCCGGAGACCCCCTTTACTTGTCCCCAATTCCAACACCTCCTATATATACTGAAACCTCCGGAAAATAACCTAGATAGGGAGTTCCGACATTGAAAGCCTCTGTTGCCACCGAAAACCAATCTAGACCCGTTCTGGCACCCTGCCGGAGGGGGAACCCCTCTCGGTGGCCATCTTCATCATCCCAGCGCTCTCCATGACGAGGAGGGAGTAGTCCACCCTCGGGGTTGAGGGTATGTATCAGTAGCTATGTGTTTGATCTCTCTCTCTCTCTCTCTCTCTCTCGTGTTCTTGAGATGGCACGATCTTGATGTATCGCGAGCTTTGCTCCTATAGTTGGATCTTATGATGTTTCTACCCCTCTACTCTCTTGTGATGAATTGAGTTTTCCCTTTGAAGTTATCTTATCGGATTGAGTCTTTACGGATTTGAGAACACTTGATGTATGTCCTGCATGTGCTTATCTGTGGTGACAATGGGATATCACGTGATCTACTTGATGTATGTTTTGATGATCAACTTGCGGGTTCCGTGACCTTGGGAATCTATGCATAGGGGTTGGCACGCGTTTTCATCTTGACTCTCTGGTAGAAACTTCGGAGCACTCTTTGAAGTTCTTTGTGTTGGTTGAATAGATGAATGTGAGATTGTGGGATGCATATCGTATAATCATGCCCACGGATACTTGAGGTGATAATGGAGTATCTAGGTGACATTAGGGTTTTGGTTGATTTGTGTCTTAAGGTGTTATTCTAGTACGAACTCTATGATAGATCGAACGGAAGGAATAGCTTCATGTTATTTTACTACGGACTCTTGAATAGATCGTTCAGAAAGAATAACTTTGAGGTGGTTTCGTACCCTACAATAATCTCTTCCTTTGTTCTGCGTTATTAGTGACTTTGGAGTGACTCTTTGTTGCATGTTGAGGGATAATTATATGATCCAGTTATGTTATTATTGTTGAGAGAACTTCCACTAGTGAAAGTATGAACCCTAGGCCTTGTTTCAAAGCATTGCAATACCGTTTATGCCCACTTTTACCACTTGCTACCTTGCTGTTTTTATATTTGTTTTACAAAAATCTATATCTACCATCCATATTGCACTTTTATCACCATCTCTTCGCCGAACTAGTGCACATATACAATTTATCATTGTATTGGGTGTGTTGGGGACACAAGAGACTCTTTGTTATTTGGTTGCAGGGTTGTTTGAGAGTGACCATCTTCATCCTACGCCTCCCACAGATTGATAAACCTTAGGTCATCCACTTGAGGGAAATTTGCTACTGTCCTACAAACCTCTGCACTTGGAGGCCCAACAACGTCTACAAGAAGAAGGTTGCGTAATAGACATCAATGGGCCCGGCTACCCGGGCGGCGTCGGACGTTTGATGGCGTCAGGCTACGCCGACGGGCTAACGTCCGCCGTCGGCATAGTTGTGCCGGCGTCATCGATCCGCGTCGCCCGCCACGTCATCGATCTGCGTCGACCCCGGTACCCGTGCGGTGGCAAATCTATGCCAACGGCCTTGCCGTTGGCATAGGCCTGGCCCATGGAACTTGCCACGTCATCGATCCCCGCCCTACGCCATGTCATGGATCCCGGGCTCTACGGTTCCGTGGTTGTCACTATGCCGACGGCTTTGCCGTAGGCATAGATTTATAATAATAATTTAATATTTTATTTTTTTCTAAATTTTTGTCAAACCTAATTTCGTTAACTTAAATGTGCCTTAAATGTACCTAAAGCATATATGTATTACCCCCACCCACACGGGCCTTGCTTCCGTCGTGTCACGGAGAGGTTAGACGAGACGGGGTACTAGTGGGGGGGTGTAGCAATGCCGCCAGGTATTGTTGTGGGCCCTCCTACCATTGTGGAAGCATGGTGGCAGGCGCAGGCACCCGGCACGCAGCTCCGCGGTGTGCCCCCTCCCCACACGGGCGTCGCTGCCGCCGTGTCCCGAGGGGGGAAATGGCCACGTCGGGCCGACGCATAGGGAATCTTGGGGTGGGTTGGGCCGGGACTGTGTTGGGGGTGTAGCTATGTGATTGGCTATGACAACCGGGTGATGAGGTCCACCGGTCAAACTCCGTCCGACGAAAGTCAAAGGGCTAGACCTGGCGGTCGTCTGTGTCAGGGTTAGACGGGACGGGGTACCTGTGGGGTAGCAATGCCGCCAGGTGTTGCTGTGGGCCCTCCTACGGTTGTTGTCGGGGAAACGGATCGCCCACGAACACCTATGGGACCGGAGCCCATTTTCCGGTACGGCAGGGGGCGGAGGATGCACAAAGAGCAGATCGAGGCGTGCACACGAGCAGTTTACCCAGGTTCGGGCCGCACGGATGTGTAAAACCCTACTCCTGCTTTGGTTGGTATTGAGTTCTTGCTCGAGAGCGAAGAGAACTACAATACACTCTAACCGCTAGCGAGACCGGGCGTGAGAATGATCGATGTCCGGAACCCCTTCTACGTTGCGCATGGGCCTCCTTTTATAGGTCAAAAGGGGTCACCGACAGGTGGCAACACAGATGGGGGTAAAAAAGTAAAAAGGGTGGTAGTTGGAACAGTGCTCCATACCTAACCCTGACGGCAGGGGACAAGGGCATTAAATGCCCGTCGCCGTCGTCCAAACAGTGCAAAAAGTGGCCGTCAGGGGCGCCACCGTCCGCCACGACGGTAACCTTGTCTTCGCTGCTTGCCACCGTGTACCCCAAGCTGCACAGCTTTCCGCCACGTGCGCCTGGGATGGTCCCAGAGCGACACGTGGGTGGATGCGCTGGAGCGCGAGTGCTGAGTGGAAGCTTGCCGCGGCAAGCTCCTTGCCGCGGTCGCTATCTTGTCGCTTTCGGGAGCTTGTCGCTCACCGGGCTTTGCCGGGACGCGTGGCGCGTTGCGGCAAGTTCCTTGAGATGCCTTGATTAGCCTTCCCGGCAAGCTCCTCTTGCCAGGGTCTTGTGCTGTGAGTGGTTTTGTGCCTTGAGTGGCCTTCCCGGCAAGCTCCTCTTGCCGGGGTCTTGTCTTTTTGACTTGAATACTTTGTTCTTGAATGGCTCCAAGGGAACCACAGAGGATCTTGGCGGTCGCCAGGCAGGCCTTGCCGCGGGACGCTGCAACTGCCCGTGCACAAGTTCGGGATACTAAGGTACCCCTACTTTAGTACACCGACAAGAGCCCCCGGGCCTGGGCCACACACGGTGCCGAGCGCTGTTGGGCCAGGCCCAAAACAGTGCACGGGCACGCGCGGCCTGTGGCACGCCATATCCCACTCCATATCCACCGCGCCCTCCCTTAACGACACGCGTTTAATGCGGCGTCGTGGGGGAGATCGTGGCCTGTTTCTTTAATTGGAAATGCGGAACGTCCGCCCCCTTCCCCCTTATAAGCAGGGGAAACAGGGGCAGTTCGTCCATCTGCCCGTTGCTTCTTCAATCCTCTGAAACCTCCGCCGCTCCTTTTCTTCCCGAAGGCCGAAAGAGAGCAGCGCTCCGCCCTCCGTCACCACCAGCACCACCAGCACCGTCGTCCTCCTTCACCGCTTCCGCCATGGCTCCGAAAGGCGAGAAGGGCAAAACTAAGAAGTCGGTCGAGGCGCTGCGGCTCGCGGTGATGCGGAAGAAGAAGGCGGTCTTCCCCCCAAGCTTGACGCGGAGGAGCTGAGGGATTCCTTCTACCTTTTCTGGTCGAGGGAGACGAAGGCGCATCCGCGCACCAAGGTACTCCTGGCCGTAGCTTGCGAGATGTTCCCGAATGGCTACGCATTCTTCGCTCTATTCTTCTATTGCGGGCTCTGCCCGCCCTATTCTGAGTTCTTCTGCGACATCATGAACACCTACGGGTTCCACCTCCTTGACTTCACCCCCAACGCCGTTCTCACGATGGCCGTTTTCGCACATCTGTGCGAAAACTTTGTCGGAGTCTTCCCCAATGTAGCTCTTTTCCGCCACTACTTCACGCCTCGAGTTGAGAGGGGAGAGCCTCTGTCTGGCGGAATCTCTTGGATCTCCAGGACCCACAAGAAGGAAGCTTACTTATTGGGAGAGCTCCGCGGCAAGTGGGATGAGTGGAGAGCCAATTGGTATTGGACCGTAGAGGATAACCCGCAGCACTTTACCGCCCGGCGCCAAGCCCCAGTAGTGCGCGGCGACGACTGGAGCGATCTGGCCCCGGAAGATAGCAGATTGAAGATCGCCACTACCCGGATCCTTCGCCTCAGGCTTGTCGGGCTGACTGTAGGCGCAGTTGGAGCAGATTTTCTCCGCCGCCGCATCGCTCCCTTGCAGGAGAGGAAGAGGCCTGCCTGGGAGTTCGAGAACGCGACAGATATCATGAGGCTGCGCCCGGGCCTTAACTATAACTTCACCGTCTTGGAGCTCAACGCAATGCTCCAGGCGTTGTTCAAGTACGACTCCGACCACCCCGAATGGTTCACGTTGCCGAGGGGCGTAGTTCCGTTGTGCAACAGCTCGTCGCTCAGCGGCATCCGTGCAGTGATGCCGCTGTGCGACTCCCACGGGATTGACCCAACTTGGCAAGAGCCCACCGACGAAGCTGTGCAGGCGTTCTTCGACAACTTGGAAGAAGTGCCAGTCAACTCTGACGAGAAGAAAGGCCTCACCCGCGACACCACTGACCAGGAGATGGCATATATCGCCACCAGACTGGAAGATGCGGCGGCAGCCGCGGCCGCGGGCGAGTTCGGGTACACAGTGGAGGAGGCGGAGGCAGCGGAGGCGACGAGCCTTGCCGAGCGGGAAGAGTCCCTCAAAGCGGGAAAGCTTGCCGGGCAGGTCGCCGAGTCAAGTGAGCCCGCCGAGCAGGGCGTCGGGTCGAGCGGGCCCATCGAGCGGGCCCATTGGGGACACGAGAGGCTCACTGGAGATCGGCTCCTCTTCTTCGTCTTCAGGTAGCTCGCCACCACCAGTAGAGCCTCCAGCTCCGCGAAGGCGCCTCCGCAAGGCGGGAGACGTGACGGAGCGGCCGACGGGCAAACAGCCGCCGCGTCGCGCAACGCGCGCCACCGCGGCAAGCAAGCCTGCCGCGGGAGCACCTCGCGCTTCTGCAGCGGCTGGAGGGGGGTCGTCCCGGACCGCAACTTCTGCCCCTGCCGCTCCCCACGCCACGGCGGCAGCCGGAGCGGGGTCGTCTCAGACCGCCGCCCCTGCTCCCGCCAAGCGGCCAAGGGAGCCCACTCCTCCGCCTCCTCGTACTGCGCGTGAGCCAGACTTTGATTTCTCGGCGCTCAGCTCCGACGAGGAAGAAGAAGAGTAAGACTTTGTAATTCTTGTTCTTATATTTTTTTTGTTGCTTTGTCTTGTATCTCTCTTGCCTAACTCTGAACCTGTTCTTCTTTTCAGAACTTTGGCCCAGAGGGCGGCAAAGAGGGCCAAGGTCCCGGTGATTGTCATCGAGGACGAGCCCGCCGCGACGGCAGGGGGTGCGCCCGAGACAAGCCTGCCGGACCCGGCAACTGGTCTTCAGAGCAGCCCCCAGCGCAGCCCCCAGCGTAAGTGCGGTTCATCTTTTGCTGTCAGGCGTGCGTGGGTGCTTCTTCTTTATTGACGTCTTGTTCGTTGATGCGTGTAGGAGCAGAGCAGCAGCACCAGGAGCGCCAGGAGACCGCCCCCGACGTGCCGCAGGCTTCGACCACACCGCCAAGGGGAAGCTCTCCGGCAAGGGAGAACACTCCGCCAAGGGCGAGTACCCCGCCAAGGGCGAGCACCCCGCCAAGGGCAAGTTCTCCGGCGAGGGACAGCACCAGCGGCCCTCCGCCGGCGGGAGCTACAACCACGCCGCCGAGGGAGAGCTCCCCGGCAAGGAACCTCACCGAAGAGCCGGCCCGCGCAGGTAATCCCTTTGCTTTAAAAATTCCCCTTGGGCTTTTCCTCTTTGGATTCTCCTCTTTTTTGGATATTTGCTTGACTATTTTTCTTTTCTTTTCTTCCGTCAGACCCGTCCGTATCTGAGCCAATGGAGACGGAGGTCGTTGCTCACGACGCCGCCGTTGCAGACGATCCCGCCGGCGCAGAGGCTGCCGCCGCAGCAGCTGGCGAAGGGGCTGGTGGTCGTACTAATGGCCCTGAGGCCGCAGGAGCGCCAGGCGCTACACTGGCCGCCGAGCCCTCCGCCGCTGCCGCAACCCCCAGCTCCGACGAGCCCGAGCCGGGCGCCTACTTAAAGGCCGGTGACGACGTCTTCATCCAGCTCCCTTGGGCGTCCACGTCCAGGGCGCCAGTCGAGGGAGAGGTTTTCGACGGGGAGGTGCTTGCCTCCGCCGGGCTGAAACTTGTCGATGCGCCAAGCAGCAGCAGCCAGCCTGAGGAGGAGCGGCTGCTGCGCAAGTTGTTATCGCTTTACCACGCCCGGCAGGCCAAACTGGAGTCCCGCGAGGCTCTTGCCGCGAAGGCGGGAGCCGATATCGAGAAGCGCGCGGAGGAGCTCCGGGCCATCAACCAAGCGGCTCTCCGGTCTTTGGCAGAGGAGCGGGAGCAGCTTGCCGAGGCGCAGCAGGCCTTCATCTTGGAGAAGGCCGAAGTGGAGGAACAGCAGCGGCTTGCCGCCGAGAAGTTGTCCACGCTGGAGGGTGAGCTGGCGCATCGGAAGGTCAACCTCGACGGTCACGAGGAGGAACTTGCTGCGCGCGAGCAATCTCTTGGCGGAGCTCTTCAGGAAGCAAAAGATGCTGCCGCGGCCGCTGAGACGGCCAAGAAGGAGCTAGAGGCAAGGGTGGCGCAGCTCGAAGCCAACCTCAAGACGAGCGGCGAGGAGGTTGCCGCGCTCAAGCTTGAGCGAGAGAAGGATGCCCACAGCCACTCGGAGCTGCAGGTCTGGCTCGCCGATAAGGGCAAGGAGCTCACCGCCGCCAAGGACTCCATTGCTGATCTCGAGCTGAAGCTGGCGACCTTGACCCAAACTCTGGACGGTGCCAGGGAGCGGGAGGCGACCCTGAAGGAGGAGGTCAGGGCCGAGAAGGCGTTGCTGGCGAGCCCTGCCGTCACCCAAAACATCTTCAGGGAGAACGTCGAGCACTGGATAGAAGGCCTTGTGAACGCCGCCGCAGACATCGACAAGGAGCTGGCGCTGCTGGGGGCGGAGTATCTCGGGTACTCCACCGACGAGAACCTCCACCCCAGCGCCAAGCTCACTCTGTTCTTTAGAGCTGTGGCGACGGCCCTCCAGCAGCTCCGGGAAAGGATCCCTGGGCAACTGGCGGACGAGTCACGCAAGCTCTGTGCGGGCGCTCTCCAAAAAGTGCTGATGAAGGTAGCTTTCCGCAATCTAGGCCTCAACCTCACCAACGTCCTCAGGAGCTTGCCGTCGGACGTTGATATGGAGGCGCTCAAGGCCCTTGTCGCACCCATTGTGGACAAGGTGAACGGCATCAAGAGGGTCGAGGGCGACCGCGCGGATTAAGCTCGCCCATTTTCTTCTTTCCTTGTCGCTGCCAACCATGTTATGAACAATAGTCTATTAGAACTGCGACAAGTCACTTTGTAAATATAACTTTATTTTGGGTAGTAATTGCAACGTTATTTCCTTTACTTGATTTCCTTGCTTTGTATGTCTTTACCCTACGCTTTTAGGGAACTTGACGGCGCATGCACCTTTGCCGCGAGCGCTGAGTGCGGAACTTCAGCAGCCTGCGGGCGGTGTTGCTACCGACAAGAAACCTTGTCGCAACTAGCTGCAGCGCACTTAAGTTGTTGAGCGGGCTCGAAAACAAAGTAAGGGCGCGACACTAGTCGCAGCACACTTAAGCTGTTGAGCAAACTCGAAACAAAGTAAGGGCGCAACTAGCTACGAGTTGGTTCCTCCGCGCACAGGTTTTCCATACAAAGTGCGGTCGTTCAAGGAAGATAACTTAAAAATTTAAAAATTCGATCGCTCAAACTTTGGCAACTTAGCTTTTGTGTTGTTTGCTCCCCGGCAAAGCGAAGCTTTCTTGAACGGCGCTTGGTCCATACCACCATCTTCTCTCCTCCCCCCGGCAAACTTGTGCGCGAGGGAACTTTGCTTTGCTTGAGAAAGAAAGAAGAGAAAATACAGATATGGGGCCTTTGTGCTCGTTACCGCTTACCGGGGGTAGGTGCTGCACAAAGTGTCAGATAATGCATGCAAGAAAATAAGAAGCATGAAATGACAGGGTGTGCGAGGCACATAAGCTTTACTGATGCACGGGGTCTGCGTCCGGCTTTGTACAAAGGATTACATGCAACAGCGGCAAGACTTGTACAAAAGGTGGTTGCCGGAGCGAGTCACGGCAACCGCGCCTTATGGGTAAAACTTACGAAGATGCTCTATGTTCCAGGAATTGCTCACCGGAAAGCCATCTTTGGTCTCAAGGCGGACAGCTCCAGGCCTAGTGACTCGTTTCACCCGATAAGGGCCTTCCCACTTCGGCGTCAACTTCTTGGAATTCTTGGCGGACTGAACGCGCCGAAGAACAAGGTCGCCTTCCTCGAGACTTCTGGCGTTAACCTTGCGGCTATGGTAGCGGCGCAAGGCTTGCTGGTAGCGAGCAGCTCATACAGCAGCCTGAAGACGGTCCTCCTCAAGGAGCAGCGCGTCATCTTGTCGCAGCTGCTCTTGCTCGAGCTCATCATAAGCGAGCACTCGAGGTGACCCGTATACGAGTTCCGTGGGGAGAACTGCCTCCGCTCCATAGACTAGAGCGAAGGGTGTCTGTCCAGTGGCTCGATTTGGCATCGTTCTGATCGACCAAAGAACCGCTGGCAGCTCCTCGATCCAGTTTCTTCCACACTTGTGCAGCCTGTCGAAAGTTCTGGTCTTGAGTCCACGCAGCACTTCAGCATTTGCCCTCTCCGCTTGACCGTTGCTTCTTGGATGAGCAACAGAAGCGAAGCAGACCCTGGCGCCAAGATCTTGGACGTACTGCATGAAGGTGCGGCTCGTGAATTGCGTACCGTTGTCGGTGATGATCCTGTTAGGGATCCCGAAACGGCAAACAATTGATCTGAAGAACTTGACTGCTGACTGTGCGGTCACCTTTCTCACTGGTTCCACTTCTGGCCACTTTGTGAACTTGTCGATTGCAACGTACAAGTACTCAAAGCCCCCGGGTGCGCGGGGAAAGGGGCCGAGGATGTCGAGCCCCCAGACCGAAAATGGCCAGGATAAAGGGATCGTCTGGAGAGCTTGAGCTGGCTGGTGTATCTGCTTGGAATGGAACTGGCACGCTTCACACTTGGTTACTTGTGTAGTTGCATCCTGGAGGGATTCTAGCCAAAAAAACCTTGCCGGAATGCTTTGCCGGCAAGTGCTCTTGCGCCAATGTGGTGACCACATATGCCTCCGTGTATCTCTGCCAACAGCTTCTGTCCATCTTCCCGGGGAATACACTTCAATTTCACACCGTTGAGTCTTGCTCTGTACAGTGTGTTGTCGACAAACTTGTACATACTCGACTGCCGGGCTACTCTTTCTGCTTCTTCTTGCTCTTCGGGAAGCTCTCCTGTCTGAAGGAAACGGACAATCTGCTATGCCCATGCTGGAGCTTGTGGCTCGACAACGAGGACTAAAGGCACGTCTGCTGCTGCGGGAACATCCGCTTCTACGGCGAGAACTTGTGTCTCAGCCGGAGCTTGATGTTCCCCGGCGAGCTTGCCGGAGCAAAGCTTGTCGGGAGCGTCTGCTTCAACTGTACAAACCCTAGGGCTTGCAGGAGCAGACTGCTCCTCGGCACTCTTAGTGTTGATCTTGGGGACCTTGTTGGCGGCGGCTTCGGGAAGCTCTGCTGGAAGATAGTCGCCAGAGATCAACTTCCTCTTCTTGTTCTGCCCAGTCGATGGTGTTACGGATGGTTGAGTTAGCTTGAGCACAAAGATCCCTGGTTCCACAGGTAACTTAAGTGCGGCGCACTTTGACAGGCCGTCGGCGATGTCGTTTTGAGCTCTTGGAACATGCTCCATCTGTAGGCCATCAAAGTGTTCTTCAAGCTTCCTCACTTCATCAACGTAAGCTTCCATCAACGGACTCTGATAATTCTTGTTCACTTGGCGGACGACAAGTTGCGAGTCACCCCTGACAATCAGCTTTTTAATCCCAAGGTCTGCCGCGATCCTGAGACCGGCAAGCAAACCTTCATACTCTGCAGTATTGTTTGTCGCTTGCTCCTTGGGAAAGTGCATCTGGACCACGTACTTGAGGTGCTCTCCGGTGGGTGCGACAAGCAGCACACCAGCCCCGGCGCCTTGCAGCGAAAAGGCACCATCAAAGTACATCAGCCACTCCTTGCTTGCTTCTTTGACGGGGATGCTCGTTTCTGTTATCTCTTCATCCGGTGTTGGTGTCCATTCTACTATGAACTCTGCCAAAGCTCTGCTCTGGATAGTTGAAGTGCTTTCAAACTTGAGTCCAAAGCTTGACAATTCTAGTGCCCACTCAACAATCCTGCCTGTTGCTTCTGGATTTTGCAATATCCTCTTCAACGGAAAGCGAGTGACAACTGTTATCTCATGTGCTTGGAAGTAATGGCGCAGCTTTCTCGAGGCCATGAGGAGGACGAAAAGCAGCTTCTGCACACCAGAGTACCTTGATCTAGCCCCCTGGAGAAGGGAGCTGACAAAATAAACTGGGTGCTGCACCATCTTCTTCCGTATCTCCTCTTGCATCTGCGCAGATCCATCCTTGTCGGGACCAGAGCTTGTCGGGGAAGTTCCTTGCTTGTCGCTGGATGCACTCGCCGCGGTTGCTGGCTCGTCATCTGCCTCCCTCTCCGCTACTAACGCAGCACTAACCACTTGGTTTGTTGCCGCTAGGTACAGCAGCAACTTCTCTTGTGGTTTAGGTGCGACAAGTATTGGAGTGGAGGACAGGTACCTCTTCAAGTCTTGCAGTGCAGCCTCCGCTTCCGGAGTCCATTTCATTGGACCTGCCTTTTTCAAAATTTTGAAAAAGGGCAGGGCGCGCTCAGCTGACTTAGAGATAAACCTGCTGAGAGCAGCCACGCAGCCAGCAAGTCTTCGCACATCCTTGACGCGCTTCGGTGCTTCTATCTGCTTAATGGCCTTGATCTTGTCGGGATTGGCTTCAATTCCCCTCTGAGACACAAAGAACCCGAGAAGCTTGCCGGAGAGGACTCCAAACACGCACTTCTCGGGATTGAGCTTGAGCTGGATCTTACGCAGATTCACAAAGGTCTCTTCTAGATCTTGAACCAGGGTCGCCCTGTCTCTGCTCTTGACCACTATGTCATCCATGTATGCTTCTACATTTCTGTCAATCTGTGGCTCAAAAGCTGTATGGACCACCCTTGCAAACGTTGAACCAGCATTCTTCAAACCAAAAGGCATCCTTATGAAACAGTAAGTGCCACATGGAGTGATGAATGCGGTCTTCTCTTCATCTTCTTCAGCCATGAAGATCTGATGATATCCTGAGTATGCGTCAAGAAATGAAAGCAGGTCGCATCCGGCCGTGGAGTCAACAATCTGGTCAATGCGCAGCAAGGGAAATGGGTCTTTTGGACAAGCTTTATTTACATCGGTGAAGTCAATACAAAGCCTCCATTTCCCGTTAGCCTTACGCACGACTACTGGATTGGCCAACCACGTTGGATGGAGCACTCCTCTGACAAGGCCTGCTGCTTCCAACTTCTTGATCTCTTCTGCTATGAACTCTTGACACTCCACCGCTTGTTTCCTAACTTTTTGCTTGACGGTCCGCGCGTGAGGATAGACATCAAGCTTGTGCTCAATCACTTTCCTGGGAACACCGGGGATGTCGGACGGTTGCCACGCAAACACGTCGACGTTCGCCCGCAGGAAAGCAACGAGCGCGCTTTCCTATTTAGGGTCAAGCGTGGCACTGATGGTGAAAGTACCACCAGTGCCGTCCTCCTTGGCGGGCACCTTCCCCGTCTCTGGCGGAGCCGCCATCGTCTTCTTACACTTGCCGGTGGAGCTCGATGGTGCGTCCTCGACGGCAGCGCAGCACTCCGAGGAGGTGCGTTTGCCGGAGTGGGCCCCAGAGCTCTTACCGGACTTGGCCTTCTCCTTCTCCCCGGGAGCTTCAGCGGCAAGTGTCTTGCTATTTGTTGCGGCTGCTGCTTCCCGGTAGATCTTGTCGGCGCAGATAAGGGCATCTTTCTTGTCGCCAGGGACAGAGATGACGCTTATCGGGCCGGGCATCTTCAACATGTTATAAGCATAGTGAGAGGCTGCCATGAACTTGGCGAGCGCTGGACGGCCAAGTATTCCATTGTAGGGCAATGGAAAATCGGCGACGTCAAAAGTGACTTTCTCAGTCCTGAAGTTTAGCTCCCCGCCAAACGTCACTGGCAGCGTGATCTTCCCCTTCGGCTTGCTCCTTCCCGGGTTGATTCCTTGGAACGTGCCGGTTTCTTCGAGCTCGCTGTCGGGGATTTGGAGTTTGTGAATCACAGTGGAGGAGATTAGGTTCAAGCCGGCCCCGCCGTCAACTAACATCTTAGTGACCTTGAGGTTGCGGATGGTTGGTGAAACCAACATCGGCAAGCACCCGACCGCAGTTGTGCGATCAGGGTGGTCCTCAATGTCAAAGACGATAGGCGTGCTGGACCACTTCAGAAGTTTGCGCGATTCGACAGGTGGTTCCGCCGCATTGACTTCCCGCACCCATTGTTTGAGTTGGCGGTGTGAAGTATGCAGAGAAGCACCGCTGTCAACGCACAAAATCTCAGTGGCTTTCTGAAACTCCTGCTCACTGTTCTCAGCATCATCCATGTCTTCGTCGTCGTCGTCGTCTTCGTCCTTGTCGCGGCCGCGGGGAGGTCTGTCTCCTTGCCGCTGTTTGGCCTTGCCGCGGCATCCTCCCCGGCCGTTGAATGACCGCTTCTTGCCGGATCCCTCACCGCCTCCTTGGGCCTTCTCCTTGTCGCGCCGCTCGTACTCAGCCTTCTGCTGCTCGACGAGCTGCTCGACTCTCTTGCAGTTCTGGAGATCATGACCCTTGGTGCGGTGGATCTTGCAGTACTGCTTGTCGGTGCCGTCCTGCTTGTCGGCGGCCGCCACAGCCTGGCAGTTGGTGCATGCGGCAGTCTCCTTGCCGGAGCCACCAACTTGGGCTTTCTTGGCGCCAGCCTCCTTGCCGGACTGCTCAACGACTAGCACTTCCTTGTTCTTTTTCTTCCTGTTGTTCCGCCGCCGGTTTTTCTTTGCCGGGGCGGCATCCTCACTGTCAGATCCCCCTGTGCCTGTATCCTCTCCGGGGAGTTTCCTCCCCTCCTCAGCGCGTGCACACTTGTCGGCCAGGGCATAAAGCTCACTGATGTCTCGGATCTTGCACATCGCCATCTCCTCCCTCATCCTGCGGTTACGCACGTTCTGATGGAACGCGCTGATAACCGCGGCAGGGTGGACGTCTGGGATGTTGTGCTGCACGCGGCTGAATCTTTGGATATACTTGCGCAGGGGCTCTCCATCCTTCTGGGCGAGCAGGTGGAGGTCACTCTCCTGGCCATGAGGTTTGTGGCCGCCTGTAAAGGCGCCGACAAACTGATGGCACAGGTCTGCCCAAGAAGAAATGGAGTTGTCCGGCAAGTGCATGAGCCAGGACCTGACATTGGGTTTGAGTACCAGAGGGAAGTAGTTGGCAAGGATCTTCTCGTCTCGCCCCCCAGCAGCTTGCACCGCAATGGTGTAGATGCTGAGGAACTCTGACGGGTGCGTCTTGCCATCGTACTTCTCCGACACGTCTGGCTTGAAATTCTTCATGCTGGGCCACTGGACTTGCCGCAGCTCACGAGTGAACGCAGGACAACCTACCGCGTACGGCAAGTCGCCTGGTCCCCCTGGCGCTTGCATGTCGACAGTGGGCCCAACGCGCTGGTCTGACTGACGCCGCGCTTCTCTTCGGCGCTCGATGCGAGTACGAGCGTCTTCGTGTCGGCGATCTTGAAGAATTTGGCGCTGATCGCGACGAGCCCGCGGATCCGACGACGCGGTGGAGTCGCTTTCGAGGTTGAAACCGGCGAGTCGGCGATCTTGGCCTTCGGGGCGGAGAGTGCACGGTGGTTGCACCCCCACCGGTCTTGTCGCCATTAGCCCGCGCCTGGCTGGCTTGCCGCGGCCGTGATGTGCTCGGCTGCTGCGGGGTGTCGCCGTTGGCGAAGGCGATGAGGCTCTGAATGGTGGCCCTCCAGTCGTCGGCCTTGTCTGCCGCTGGAGGGAAGTCTAAGAGCAGTTGAGCTCGTGCTAGAGCTTCTGCTGGAGTGGCGGGTAGCGGTGGCGAACCGCGCGAGGAGCGGGACATGCTCGGACTTCTAACCGTGTTAGAAGGAGCAGCATCCCGTCCAGGCGACCGTGCCTTGCTCGTGCCGGCAAGTTGGTGTGCATGCTGGCCTTGAGCGTCCCGAGATCCGCCGGCTTGGCCTTGGCCCAGCAAACGTATGGTACCGTGGGTACCATGACGCTGCCGGTCTCGCACCTCCTGAGACGGGTGCGGTGCATGTACGGACGCCGAGGTCTTGGAGTGCGCCCGGTCGTCTGCCTTGTCCTTGGACTTGGCGGCGCCGTGAGTTCCCTCGTCGACGTCCGTTCTTCCACCGGCGTCTACCCCACCAGCCGTTGGCTCCGGCGGTGGTGGGATCGACGCGGACGGACCTGCTGCCTCCGAAGCTTTCTTCTTCGGCGGCATGTTGATGAAGAAGTTGAAGATCTAGCCCGTAGGTTCGACCCCTACCTGGCGCGCCAAAGATGTCGGGGAAATTGATCGCCCACGAACACCTATGGGACCGGAGCCCCTTTTCCGGTACGGCAGGGGGCGGAGGATGCACAAAGAGCAGATCGAGGTGTGCACACGAGCAGTTTACCCAGGTTCGGGCCGCACGGATGCGTAAAACCCTACTCCTACTTTGGTTGGTATTGAGTTCTTGCTCGAGAGCGAAGAGAACTACAATACACTCTAACCGCTAGCGAGACCGGGCGTGAGAATGATCGATGTCCGGAACCCCTTCTACGTTGCGCATGGGCCTCCTTTTATAGGTCAAAAGGGGTCACCGACAGGTGGCAACACAGATGGGGGTAAAAAAGTAAAAAGGGTGGTAGTTGGAACAGTGCTCCATACCTAACCCTGACGGCAGGGGACAAGGGCATTAAATGCCCGTCGCCGTTGTCCAAACAGTGCAAAAAGTGGCCGTCAGGGGCGCCACCGTCCGCCACGACGGTAGCCTTATCATCGCTGCATGCCACCGTGTACCCCAGGCTGCACAGCTTTCCGCCACGTGCGCCTGGGATGGTCCCAGAGCGACACGTGGGTGGATGCGCTGGAGCGCGGGTGCTGAGTGGAAGCTTGCCGCGGCAAGCTCCTTGCCGCGGTCGCTATCTTGTCGCTTCCGGGAGCTTGTCGCTCACCGGGCTTTGCCGGGACGCGTGGCGCGTCGCGGCAAGTTCCTTGAGATGCCTTGATTAGCCTTCCCGGCAAGCTCCTCTTGCCAGGGTCTTGTGCTTTGAGTGGGTTTGTGCCTTGAGTGGCCTTCCCGGCAAGCTCCTCTTGCCGGGGTCTTGTCTTTTTGACTTGAATACTTTGTTCTTGAACGGCTCCAAGGGAACCACAGAGGATCTTGGCGGTCGCCGGGCAGGCCTTGCCGCGGGACGCTGCAACTGCCCGTGCACAAGTTCGGGATACTAAGGTACCCCTACTTTAGTACACCGACAGTTGTGGAAGCGTGGTGGCAGGCGCAGGCACCCGACACGCAGCTCTGGGGTGTGCCCCCTCTCACGGGCGTCGCTGCCGCCGTGTCCCAGAGGGGGAAACAGCCACGTCGGGCCGACGCGTAGGGAATGTTGGGGTGGGTTGGGCCGGGACTGTGTTGGGGGTGTAGCTATGTGCTGGGCTATGGCAACCAGGTGATGAGTGATACGTCCAAAACGTATCTATAATTTCTGCTTGCTCCATGCTTCTTTTGTGTGATATTGCTATGATATTGATGCACTTCCATACACTTTTGATCATATTTGGACTAACCTATTAACTCAGTGCACCACAGTGCCAGTTCCTATTTTGTGCTGTTTTTCTATTTCAGGTTTCCCCCATATTAAAAGTGCTCCAAAAATTCCAGGAAAAATATAGGAAAAATCAGAGTACAGGAAGCTTCGCGAAGAACCAAAGATGGGCCAGAGGGGAGCCAGGGGAGGCCCAGGCGGCCACCTGGCGCGGCCCCACCCCTGGCCGCGCCAGGGGGGCGCCTGGGGCCCTTGCTCCGCCTCTGGCTGCCCCCTTCGCATATATATCCCTCTCGTCCCGAAACCCTCGAGGACAGAACCCTTTTTCGCGATCTCGCCTCTGTTCCGCCGCCACAACGCTTCCAAGATCGGGAGCATCAGGAGAACTCTTCCCGGCACCCTGCCGGAGGGGAGAACCACCACCAGGAGCTTCTCCACCACCATGGACGCTTCCCGGATGAGTCGTGAGTAGTCCACCTTGGACCATGGGTCCATGATCAGTAGCTATGTGATGTTCTCCTCCCCTCTTTGCTCTTCATGGTTTAGACCTCGTGAGCTGCGCTACATGATCAAGGCACATATGTAATCTTTCTGCTGTTGCTTTGTTGAGTTTGCTGGGATCTGATGGATTATGAGACGATGTTCAGATTGTGTTTGAGTAATATATTTGATTCACCTCTTTTATATCTTTGTTCTTGAGTAATTCTTGCATGTTCTCCGTTGCTGTTTATTGCTTTGGCCAAGTAGTAGGTAGTAACTCCAAGAGGGAGCGTTATGCTTGATTGTGGGTTCATGCCCCCTGATGACTAGCTTGAGTGACAGAAACATGAGTCTAGGGGATGTGCTGTTGCCACAAGGGAGAAAACAACGGTGCTTGTACTTGCGGGTGCAAGGATTGTTTACTTTACGCAAAGTTCTTTTAATGCAGTTGTCTGTTGCTTTGAGTTTACACTTTGGGTGGGATTCGCAACTTAATACCAGCGAGATGTTCTGGATAGATATCTCAAGGTGGATGATTAGTAGTAGATGCAGATGGATTTCGGTCTACTTGCCTTGAAGTACCGCCCATGCTTTTGAGCCTCTACCTTTCTTTGCAGCATAGTTAGCATTGGTTTGCGCACATAATCCTGTCAATTGCCGAGCTGTAATTTGTTTACCTCGCTTTGCTGTTTTATCATCTTTTGGGAGAGAGACATCACTAGTGAACATCATGGGACCCCGGTCCATATTACCACCGCTGATCACACCTTCTATTTACTTCCTATTTTTATTTCCTAGTTGCAGTCATAGCTATCATTATTATCTCTTGTGTTTGAACCTTTGTAAACAACAAGGCCGGAGGGATTGATAACCTCTCTGTACTCGTTGGGAGCAAAGTTATCTGTATCTGTGTGCAGGTCCCGTCAACCGCTAAGTTTCTGGTGCCGTTGACACCTACTTGTCGACCCTCGGAGTCTCACGGGATTCGATCCTTGGTATCTTTGCCAAGGGAAATTTGCCGCTACGCTACATCTCAACCTTCCACTTGGGGTAACCAACGAGGGGCAAGAAGCCATCAAGCAAGTTTCTGGCGCCGTTGCCGGGGACTCCACTCTTCAAGATAGGGGAGTTGCATGCTATCTTTTATCTTTGCTTTTTAGTCTTGTTAGTTTACCTTTCAGTTTTGCTTTAGTATCTTTTATCAAAAATCACAAAAATAGTTATCTCATTCTTTAGTTGTCATTATGTCGGGTCCTTTTGTCTTTGGCGAGGCAGAAGTTCTCACCTTTAAACAAAGAGGTGGGGAAAGTCTAAAAGATGCTTGGTATAGAATTAATGATTCTCAAAAAAGAGCCACCAAGAAGCAATCTACTACTATCCTGCTTAGAAATTTTTATGTTGGAATTACTTCTTGGAATAGGTTTATTCTAGATACTGCTATCAATGGAAATTTCCTAGAGGCCCCAGTTTGGGAGTCTCTTAGTATTATTGAAAATCTTGTTGGGAATCCCCCTGTTGTTAGCATTCAAGAGGACATCACCCTAGCTCACATTATGAAAAAACTTGACAAGATAGAGCTAGAGATGCCAAGCATTAATAAGATGAATGAGTTGGATCGTAAGATCCAAGGGAATTTGAATAGGCTTGATAGCTCCATGCATAATTTTTTTAAAACTTTGGAGACCATCAAATCCCATGACTTGGACTCTTCTAGGATAGACAAGATTGAGGAAATCTTTGATACTCTAGGAACTACTTTCTCCTCAATCAAAACCAAAAAGGTAGAAACTCCGGCAAAGAAGGAGCCTAAGTTCGTTCACGTTCCAAAGGCTCCCCGTTCTAAAAGTAATCCATCTATTGCCAAAGGGGTTGAAACTGTAAAGACTTTGGAAGAAACACCTCTCTTTGATGAATTTATAAATGAATCTTCCCTTGACTTTTATCCTTTTGGTCTTCTCCCTAGAAGTATCTCTAAGAGGCCTTTATTTGAAAGTCCTCTTAAGATTTGTTGTACTATTGAAGAGCTTTTTGATGATCTTGATGATGGTTCAATTGATACAACTTGATCTTTTTGCATTATGCCTAGCTTAAAGGCATAAAAGAAAGCGCTTTTGGGAGGCAGCCCACATGAATAAAATTTTATTTTGCTTTTGTTGTGTCTTGATGTTGTTACTACAGTAGCATCATCATTGTATCTTTACTTTTCAACTTTGTGCCAAGTGTAGCCTCTGATTGCAAGAAAGTTCAAAAGTTGTGACGTGCTGTCCAGGAAACAGATTCTGTCCTTGGATAGAAAAATTCGTATAAAATCACTGGATCATCTTTTTGGTCTGAATTTTTTCGACAGCGTGCTCTATACAATTGTCTTTCGTGCTTCTGTTTTGAGTTTTTTTATTAGAGTTGCATAAGTGCCCCGAAAAAATCATTTACTACCTGCTGTTCTATTTTTCAAAGATTCTGTCCTGTTTTGCATTTCCTTCATTTTGCAAACCTTGAGCTTGCTTTTTCTTTGCAAAAACCTTTTGGCAATCCTGAGAAACAGTAGACCTTCAAGAATATCCTTATTTCCAGCAAGGAACAATTATTTTATTATGGGTACTAACCTCGCTAATCAGATTATGATGAGTTATGTATGAAGGGAGTTTTCAAGTGTGCGAGGGAAGATGATAAAAAGATTCAGGAGTGTCAAACGCTCAAGCTTGGGGATGCTCCCATGCACCCCCAAGAAATATTCAAGGAGACTCAAGCGTCTAAGCTTGGGGATGCCCCCGTGCATCCCCTTCTCCATCAACATTATCAGTTCGTCTTTCGTTCCACTATATTTTTATCACTTCATGTGTTATGTGATATGCTTGGAGCGTCTTGCTTTTAGTTTCCTTTTTAGTTTTCCTTAGCTTTTCATAACGAATCGGAACTCAGCTTTCTTTATGTGGGAGAGAAACACGCTCCACTTCTACCTAGAACATAACATAGAATTTTCATGTCTATCCTTGCTGTGTGTGTTCTTTGTCTTTCAATAGCTACTATCATGTTTAGCTTTTAGTTTTCATGCTTATCTTTTTAAAGAGCTTTTGTTTAGTTGGTTGCTTGAACTCTCTTTATCTATCATGATTATCTTATTAAGAGAGTTTGCTTCTGTTGCATTGGTTGATATGTCTATGATAAAGATGCTACGTGCATAATGGTGCTTAGTAGTTCATGTTTTCTTATGGTTAGTCTCAAATAGCTGGGGGGTTACCAATGTGTTATTGGTGTACCAACATGATTTGTTTGCCTATGATGTGGTATGGTTTAGTAATATCTTCCTTCAAGAATTTATTTTGATTGACTTGGCGTATGCTCACGCATATTTAAGACTGTAAAGAAAGTCTGTCAAGCCTTGATGATCTTTTGTTTCTGAGTAGCGATATAACTTCCATGCCTGATTCAATGTTGCTTTGTCGCTCTGCATGATTATGACCGTCATTGCTCTTTTAGTTGGTCGCTCCCAGTCTTTTGCTAACCTCCACCTGTACTAAGCGGACTGACTGCTTGTGCATCCAAAATCCTTTAAACCAGTTATGCCATATGAGTCCACCATACCTTCCTACATGGTATTTACCTGCCATTCCTAACGGAGACTTGCATGTACCATCTCGAAATTATTCGAAAAAAAGCATTCCTATTTTGTGCCTCTGTTTTAGTTCATGAGGAAGTAGTAGTTAATTCATGATCTTTTTAAGTTGGACAAGCTTCACCCCGGGATTGCATGTCTAATGTGCAAACCCATAATACGAGAAGGAACTGGCAAAGAGTGCGCCCGGCTCAAAATTAATATAACAAACAAACCCTCCTTCACGCTTTGTTCATGAGAAATCAGAAAGCTTTGGCAGTGATAAACAAAGGAGATTAAGAGGATGTGATCGTCCTCATTCGGGAGCCGTTCCTCGAAACTTGTCCATCTCAAGAAGTGATTGAGTTGTCTGCTAGCATTCGTTGACGGAACATGCATAATCAAAAAAAATTTATTACTTCTGTTTTAAAACCAAGAGCTCTGGTACATGTTTTGTCTTTGTTTCCGACTACGAGTTTTCAACCTTGCCAACAAAAGCCACGGTTCGAGAGTATCCACCTTCTTTTAAAGCACCAACTACTGAGAGCATGATTGTCATTCTGAGTGTAATGTGCATTGTCCCAAAGTAGCATTGTCTTTTGCATGATTGTGATATCGTTTATTTTGAAATCATTGTATCTAGTCATCACTTAAACCTTGGAGGTGCCCCTGCATTTATGTTTTGCTTCACTAAAGGGGGCAAGCGAGATATCACTTTATCATATTTGCACACCATGCTCATTACAAATCTATTTGATTTTTCAGTATCATATTGTAAAACTTTCAGTTCTTTGTGATTTTCTCATGAGGCAACTTAATTACTACAGATTCATTGTCTCAGTAAGCTTTTGTCATATGACTATAAAAAGTCCTATATGGTTAATAGCATGTCACCACAGAAATTATTCTTGTTATCATTTACCTACTCGAGGACGAGCAGGAATTAAGCTTGGGGATGTTGATACGTCCAAAACATATCTATAATTTCTGCTTGCTCCATGCCTCTTTTGGGTGATATTGCTATGATATTTATACACTTCCATACACTTTTGATCATATTTGGACTAACCTATTAACTCAGTGCACTCCAGTGCCAGTTTCTGTTTCCTACTGTTTTGTATTTCAGGTTTTCCCATTACGAAAACTGCCAGAAAAATCCCGGAAAAATTATATAAAAAATCAGCGTTCCAGAAGCTTCCCGGCACCCGAAGTAGAGCCGGAGGGGGGCCACCAGGCCTCCAGGTGCCCTGGTGGCGCGGCCCCCCTCCTGGCCGCGCCGGGGGGCGCCTGGCCCCCCAGGCCTCCGTTGATGCCCCCCTTTGGCATATATTTATATCATGTCCCGAAACCCTCGAGACGGGAACCCTTTTTCGCGATCTCATCTCTGTTCCGCCGCCGCCGCGCTTCCAAGATCGGGAGCACCAGGAGAACTCTTCCCAAGACCCTGCCGGAGGGGAGGATCACCACCGGGAGCCTCTCCACCACCATGGACGCCTCCCGGATGAGTTGTGAGTAGTCTCCCTTGGACCATGGGTCCATGACCAGTAGCTATGTGATGTTCTCCTCCCGTTCTTGTGCTTCACTAATTAGTCCTCGTGAGCTGCCCTACATGATCGAGGCACATATGTAATCCTTATGCTGTTGCTATGATGAGTTTGCTGGGATCCGATGGATTGTGAGATTATGTTCAGATTGTGTTTGAGTAATATATTTGATTTACCTCTTTTATATTTATGTTCGTAAGTAGTTCTTGCATGTTCTCCGTTGCTATTTATTGCTTTGGCCGAGTAGTAGGTAGTGACTCCAAGAGGGAACGTTATGCTTGATTGTGGGTTCATGCCCCTCGATGACTAGCTTGAGTGACAGAAACATGAGTCTAGGGGATGTGCTGTTGCCACAAGGGGGAAAACATCGGTGCTTGTGCCCGCGGGTGCAAGGATTGTTTACTTTACGCAAAGTTATTTTAATGCAGTTGTCTGTTGCTTTGAGTTTACACTATGGGTGGGACTCACAACTTAATACCAGCGAGATGTTCTGGATAGATATCTCAAGGTGGATGATTAGTAGTAGATGCAGATGGATTTCGGTCTACTTGCCTTGGCGTACCGCCCATGCTTTGAACCTCTACCTTTCTTGTAACATAGTTAGCATTGGTTTGCGCACATAATTCTGTCAATTGCCCAGCTGTAATTCGTTTACCTCACATAGCTGTTTTATCGTCTTTTGGGAGAGAGACATCACTAGTGAACATCATGGGACCCCGGTCCATATTACCATCACTGATCACATCCGCTATTTACTTTCTGCTTTTACTTACTATTTGCAGCAAAACCTATCACTATTATCACTTGCGTTTGATCCTTTGTAGACAACAAGGCTGGAGGGATTGACAACCTCTCTGTACTCGTTGGGAGCAAAGTTATTTGTATCTGTGTGCAGGTCCACGTTGATTGCTAATATCTGGCGCCGTTAGCAGTTGATACCTTCTTGTTGAAACTGGGAGTCTCAGGGGAAATCGATCCTTGGTATCTTTGCCAAGGGAAAACTTCCGCTACACTGCATCTCAAACCTTCCACTTGGGGTAACCAACGAGGGGCGAGAAGCCATCAGCACGCTCCATTAAAATCCGAAGACCACTTTAGCGAGCGCTAACGATTCTGCTTTTCACAGCAAGATCAAATAAACTTCACACAAGTCCTACCAAAGGTTCTACTTGGCACAAACACTAAGCAAAACACAGAAACACATCTAATCAGAGGCTAGATGCAACATTTATTCCCTAACAGCAACAAAATAAAATGACATAAAATTGGGTTGCCTCCCAACAAGCGCTATCGTTTTACGCCCCTAGCTAGGCACGATACAAGATAGATCTAGGTATTGCCATCCTTGGAAGGCAATCCATAAGTGGCCCTCATGATAGATTCATATGGTAATTTGATTTTATTTCTAGGAAAGTGTTCCATGACTTTCCTTAACGGAAATTGGAATCTAATATTTCCTTCCTTTATATCAATAATTGCACCAATCGTTCTAAGGAAAGGTCTACCAAGAATAATAGGACATGAAGGATTGCAATCTATATCAAGAACAATGAAATCTACGGGCACATAATTCCTATTGGCAACAATAAGAACATCATTAATCCTTCCCATAGGTTTCTTAATAGTGGAATCCGCAAGATGCAAATTTAAAGAACAATCATCAAGCTCATGGAAACCTAGCAAATCACACAAAGTTTTTGGGATAGTGGAGACACTTGCACCCAAATCACACAAAGCATATCATTCATGATGTTTTATTTTTTATTTTTATAGTAGGTTCCCATGCATCATAAAGCTTTCTAGGTATAGAAACTTCCAACTCAAGTTTTTCTTCATAAGATTGCATGAAAGCATCAACTATATGTTTAGTGAAAGCTTTATTTTGACTATAAGCATGCAGAGAATTTAGCACGGATTGTAACAAGGAAATACAATCAATCAAAGAGCAGTTATCATAATTGAATCCCTTGAAATCCAAAGTAGTGGGTTCATCACTATGCAAAGTTTTAATCTCTTCAATCATACTTTTAGAAATTTTAGCATCAAGATCTAAAAACTCCGAATTATTGGGATACCTTAAAGCAGAATCATCTCCAATCCTATTCTCAGCAAAATTAATACTAGCAAACAAGTATCTAATAGGAGACACATCAATAACTTTCAGATCTTCATCTTTATTTTCACGAAAACTAGAAGAACACGATTTAATATAATCTTCTCTTTTAGCACACATTCTAGCGGTTCTTTCTTTGCATTCATCAATGGAAGTTCTCATGGCTTTGAGAGACTCATTGATATCATGCTTAGGTGGGATAGATCTAAGTTTCAAAGAATCAACATCAAGAGTAATTCTATCCACACTTCTAGCCAATTCATCAACTTTAAGCAATTTCTCTTCAAGCATAGCATTGAAATTCTTTTGCGAGATCATAAATTCCTTAACACTAGTTTCAAATTCAGAAGGCATTTTTCCATAAGAGTTGTTGTAGGAATTACCAAAATTATTAGAGGAATTACTAGGAAAAGGCCTAGGATTAAAATTACCTCTATAAGCATTGTTACCAAAATTATTCCTACCAACAAAATTCACATCCAAAGATTCATTGTTATTCTCAATCAAAGTGGACAAAGGCATATCATTAGGATCAGAAAAAGCACTCTTAGCAGCAAACAATTTCATAAGTTCATCCATCTTTCCACTCAAAACACTAATTTCTTCGATATCATGCACTTTTTTACTAGTAGATCTTTCGGTGTGCCATTGAGAATAATTAACCATAATATTATCTAGGAGTTTGGTAGCTTCTCCTAAGGTAGTTTCCATGAAAGTGCCTCCGGCGGCCGAATCTAAAAGATTCCGAGAAGCAAAATTCAAGCCAGCATAAAAGTTCTGAATAATCATCCATAGATTCAAACCATGTGTAGGGCAATTACATATCATCAATTTCATTCTCTCCCAAGCTGGTGCAACATGCTCATGATCTAGTTGCTTAAAAATCATAATATCGTTTCTAAGAGAGATGATCTTAGCGGGAGGGAAATACTTAGAGATAAAAGCATCTTTGCACTTATTCCATGAATCAATACTATTTCTAGGCAAAGAGGAAAACCAAGTTTTAGCACGATCTCTAAGTGAAAATGGAAATAACTTCAATTTAATAATATCGTTATCTGTATCCCTTTTCTTTTGCATATCACACAAATCAACAAAGTTGTTTAGATGGGTAGCGGCATCTTCACTAGGAAGGCCGGAGAATTGATCTTTCATGACAAGATTCAACAAAGCAGCATTGATCTCACAAGATTCAACATCGGTAATAGGAGCAACCAGAGTGCTAATAAAATCATTGTTGTTGGTATTGGAAAAGTCACACAATTTGGTATTGTTCTGAGCCATAGTGACAAGCAAGCAATCCAGCACACACAAGCAAACAAGAGGCAAGCAAACGAAAAACACACAGCGGAAGAAGGGAGAATAAAACGACAAGGGTGAAGTGGGGGAGAGGAAAACGAGAGGCAAATAAATGTAATGTGAAGGATAAGGGTTTGTGATAGGTACTTGGTATATGACTTTTGCGTAAACCTCCCCGGCAACGGCGCCAGAAATTGGCTAGTTGACGGGATGGCAAATCTTGACTTGACTTGGCGTGAGTCTCCCCGGCAACGGCGCCAGAAATTCTTCTTGCTACCTCTTGAGCTTGCGTTGTATTCCCTCGAAGAGGAAAGGGAGATGCAGCACAGTAGCATAAGTATTTCCCTCAGTTTTTTAGAACCAAGGTACCAATCCAGTAGGAGACCACGCGCCAATCCCTCGCACCCGCACAAACAAATAAGAACTTCGCAGCCAACGCGATATGGGTTTGTCAATCCCTTTACGGTCACTTACGAGAGTGAGATCTGATAGAGATGATAATTATATTTTTTGGTATTTTTGGTTTAATAAAACAGCAAATAAAAGCAAGAAAAGTAAAGTAGATGTAGATTGATATGTTGAAAATAGACCCGGGGCCATAGTTTTCTCTAGTGGCTTCACTCATGATAGCGGTATTCTACGGTGGGTAAACAAATTACTGTCGAGCAATTGATAGAAAAGCGAATAATTATGAGACTATCTAGGCATGATCATTGTATATAGGCATCACGCCCGAGACAAGTAGACCGAAACGATTCTGTATCTACTACTATTACTCCACACATCGACCGCTATCCAGCATGCATCTAGTGTATTGAGTTCATACGAACAGAGTAACGCCTTAAGCAAGATGACATGATGTAGAGGGATAAACTCAAGCAATATGATGAAAACCCCATCTTTTTATCCTCGATGGAAACAATACAATACGTGCCTTGCTGCCCCTACTGTCACTGGGAAAGGACACCGCAAGATTGAACCCAAAGCCAAGCACTTCTCCCATTGCAAGAACTATAGTTCTAGAAGGCCAAACCAAACTAATAATTCGAAGAGACTTGCAAGGATATTATGAGCACACATATTTTTTTTGGAGAAGAACCAAATATCTCTCATAGATAACCTTGATCATAAACTCACAATTCATCGGATCTCGACAAACACACCGCAAAAAGAGATTACATCGAATAGATCTCCTCGAAGACCGAGGAGAACTTTGTATTGAGATCCAGAGAGAGAGAAGAAGCCATCTAGATACTAGCTATGGACCCGAAGGTCTGTGGTAAACTACTCACAACTCATGGTGAGGGCGATGATGATGATGATGAAGGCCTCTGTGATGGATCCCCCTCCCGGAACAGGCTCCAAGATGGAATCTCCACGGGAACAGAAGCTACGGCGGTGGAATTAGGGTTTTCTCTCTGCGTATGGAGTTTCTGGGATACGTAGGTATATATAGGAAGAAGGAGCGCACACTAGTAGAAAAAGGGTCAAACGTGAAGCACATTAGTGCCGGTTTGAATTTGAGCCGGCACTAATGTGTACACTAGTGCCGGTTCCAACGGCTAGCCGGGCCGCTCTCATTAGTACCGGTTCGTGGCGAACCTTTAGCACAGATTCGTGCCACGAACCGGTACTAATGAGAGTGGTGGCAGGATGTTGTTAGTCTGGGGCCCCTCCGGCACCTTTAGTACCGGTTCTTGGCACGAACCGGTGCTAAAGGTGGTCGTACATAAACCCTTCGTCCCCCCGAGCTCGCTCTGTTCTTCCCCTTTCCCCTCTCCCTCTCTGTTCTTCCCCTCTTCCTCTCGAGCTCATCACACATTTTGCCCAAAATTTGTCAAGATTTGAAGGCCCCCATCCATTCAAATGATCACAAAGGTTAGCAACTTTGTCCTTTCATCTCTCATTTCTAGATTAGCTCTTGCAATGCTTTATATAGTGATTAATTTGCGAGTTTAGTAATTTGGGAGGAAATATATGTGCTAGTATTTGATTTATATGCAATTTGAGGTCCAAAATAACACTTAGTTTGCATATCTAGGAGAGGTTAAATTTAGTTGAAAGAGAAAACGAGTACTTGAAAGAAAAATTGAAAAGAATTGAGGACGAGAAGATGGAATTGGAGTTGCATCTTGCCGATGTCGTCGATGATCACAAGATCAAGATGGAGAAAATGCGCTTGAAAATTAGAAAGATTAGAAAATATGCCATCGATAGTGAGGCTTGGTATCATTATGCTGTTGGATCAATTGTTACCTTAGTTGCGATCTTGATCGCATTTGTTGTTGCATTTAAATGCTTTAGCTAGAGAGTTATTTGTTTGTTGCATTTAAGTGTTGTATGAACTTTATGTATGAACTTGTATTAAGTTGGTGTTTTTGGTGCTGTGTATTGAAGATGAGCCGACAATGGATGTACGATGACCGATGCTCTCCCGAGTTCATTAATGGCGTGCAAACTTTTCTGCTTGCGGCCGAGACAAACAAGATGGCAGATGGTTTTATGCCTTGTCCATGTGCTTTTTGTAAGAATGGTCAAAATTACACTAAGTCAAGAACCATTCACGTCCACCTGTTTAAGTCCGGTTTCGTGCCCCACTATAATGTTTGGACCAAGCACGGAGAAAGAGGGGTTATGATGGAAGACAATGAAGAAGAAGAGGACGACGACAACTATCCTGGCCATGGGTTCCCTGAATACGATGATACAACAATGGGGGAAGAAGCTGAGCCGGTAATGCGGGAAGAAGCTGAGCCGCCAATGCGGGAAGAAGCTGAAGAAGAGGCATCAGATGAGCCCGTTGATGATCTAGGTCGGGCCATTGCCGATGCAAAGAGAAACTGCGCAAGTGATTTGGAGAAGAAGAAGTTGCAGCGCATGTTAGAGGATCACAAAAAATTGTTGTACCAGAATTTCGTAGGTGACAAGAAAAAGCTGGGCACCACATTGGAATTGCTGCAATGGAAGGCAGAGAATGGTGTATCTGACAAGGGATTTGGAAAGTTGCTGGTAATGATAAAGGATATTCTTCCAAAGGACAACGAATTGCCCGGGAGTACGTACGAAGCAAAGAAGGATGTCTGCCCTCTAGGGTTAGAGGTGCAGAAGATACATGCATGCCCTAATGATTGCATCCTCTACCGCGGTGAGTACGAGGATTTGAACGCTTGCCCGGTATGCGGTGAATTGCGCTATAAGATCAGCCGCGATGACCCTGGTGATGTCGAGGGCGAGCGCCCCAGGAAGAAGATTCCTGCCAAGGTGATGTGGTATGCTCCTATAATACCACGGTTGAAACGTTTGTTCCAAAACAAAGAGCATGCCAAGGCGATGTGATGGCACAGAGAAGACCGTAAGAAAGACGGAAAGTTGAGAGTACCCGCTGACGGGTCGCGGTGGAGAAAAATCGAAAGAAAGTATGGGAAGGAGTTTGCAGATGACGCAAGGAGCGTATGGTTTGGTCTAAGCGCAGATGGCATTAATCCTTTTGGGGAGCAGAGCAGCAACCATAGCACCTGGCCTGTGACTCTATGTTTGTATAACCTTCCTCCTTGGTTGTGCATGAAGCGGAAGTTCATTATGATGCCAGTGCTCATCCAAGGCCCAAAGCAACCCGGCAACGACATTGATGTGTACCTAAGGCCATTAGTTGAAGAACTCTTACAACTGTGGAATGGAATAGGTGCACGTGCGTGGGATGAGCACATGGGGGAAGAATTTGACCTAAAGGCATTGCTGTTCGTGACCATCAATGATTGGCCTGCTCTCAGTAACCTTTCAGGACAGACAAACAAGGGATACCACGCATGCACACACTGTTTGGACGATACCGACAATATATATTTGGCTAATTGTAAGAAGAATGTGTACCTGGGACATCGTCAATTTTTTCCGAGCAGGCATCCCGTAAGAAAGAAAGGCAAGCATTTCAAGGGTGAGGCGGATCACCGGACGAAGCCTCGCCACCCTACTGGTGCTGATGTACATGATATGGTCAAGGATTTGAAGGTGGTCTTTGGAAAGGGTCTTGGTGGACAACCTGTTCCGAATGACGCTGACGGAAGCGCACCCATGTGGAAGAAGAAATCTATATTTTGGGACTTGCCCTATTGGAAAGACCTAGAGATCCGCTCCGCAATCGACGTGATGCACGTGACGAAGAATCTTTGTGTGACCCTGCTTGGCTTCTTGGGTGTGTATGGGAAGACAAAAGATACACCTGAGGCACGGGAGGACCAGCAACGTATGCACGGAAAAGACGGCATACATGAGGGTCATGCAAGCTACGCTCTTACCAAAGAAGAGAAGGAAATCTTCTTTGAATGCCTACTCAGTATTAAGGTACGTATGGCTTCTCGTCGAATATAAAGGGAATAATAAACATGGCAGAGAAAAAGTTCCAGAACCTTAAGTCTCATGACTGCCACGTGATTATGACGCAACTGCTTCCGGTTGCATTGAGGGGGCTTCTACCGGAAAACGTCCGATTAGCCATTGTGAAGCTATGTGCATTTCTCAATGCAATCTCTCAGAATGTAATCGATCCAGAAATCATACCAATGTTAGAGAATGATTTGGTGCAATGTCTTGTCAGTTTCGAGTTAGTGTTCCCACCATCCTTCTTCAACATCATGACGCATGTCCTAGTTCACCTATGCGAAGAGATTAACGTTTTGGGTCCTGTATTTCTACACAATATGTTCCCCTTTGAGAGGTTCATGGGAGTCTTAAAGAAATATGTTCATAACCATGCTAGGCCAGAAGGAAGCATCTCCAAGAGCCATGAGAATGAGGAGGTCATTGAGTTCTGCATTGACTTTATTCCTGACCTTAAGCCGATTGGTGTTCCCGAATCGCGGCATAAGGGCAGACTGGATGGAAAAGGCACGCCAGGAGGGAAACAAATAATATGTATGGACGGACATTCTCTCACTGAAGCACACTACACAGTTCTACAGAATTCCACCTTGGTGGCTCCGTATATGGATGAACACAAGAATTTGCTAGGCTACAAACACCCGGAGCGGTCTGATGACTGGATTACACGTGAACAAACCAGGAGTTTCGCCAGCTGGTTGCAGACACGTACCATGCATGACACCTCTATTGAAGATGACCTGTACTTGATGTCCCAGTTACCATCTTCGAATATAATGACTTTCAAAGGGTACAAGATATATGGTAATATATTTTACACGATCGCCCAAGAAAAGAAGAGCACCAACAAAAACAGTGGTGTCCGCTTTGATGCAGAAACCAAGACGGGAAAGGAAACATATTATGGTTATATACAGGACATATGGGAACTTGACTATCGACGTGGTTTGAAGGTCCCTTTGTTTCGGTGCAAATGGGTCAATATGACACGAGGCGGGGTAACGGAAGACCCACAGTACGGAATGACAACAGTGGATCTCAACAATCTTGCGTATGCAGACGAACCATTCGTCCTAGCCAATGATGTGGCACAAGTTTTCTATGTGAAGGACATGTCTACCAAGCCAAGAAAAAGAAAAGATAAGGAAGCGAATGCATCGTACGATGAGCCAAAGCGGCACATAGTTCTTTCTGGGAAGAGAAACATCGTGGGAGTGGATGACAAGACAGACAAGTCAGAAGATTATGAAAAGTTTGATGAAATTGCTCCATTCACAGTGAATATTGACCCAAGCATCCCGTTAAATGATGAAGATTTTCCATGGTCACGGCGCAAAGGGACACACGCAAAGAAAAAGTTTCACACCCAAAGATCTGGGATGTGATCGGCTTCACTATCATCACTTTCTTCTGTGTTTCACACCCAGAAGGGAATCTCTGTAATAGTTAGGGTAGTTATGTGTTTTGGCATTTGAAACGCGAAGAAATTTTATGTGCAAACAAATTCTTTCATGCATTTACTGATTTTTCAACTAAATTGAAAAACACTTCAAATGAACTCCGAAAAGGTTGAAAGTTGGCATGGTATCATAATTTCACTGTAACGGACAAAAACTCATATGTTACAAAGGCATTTCATTTTTTAAATAACCTAAGCATTACCAAATTGAATATAATGATAAAACACACTAATATTAAACATAATAAAAAATAATCACTAAAAAATGAATTTTTAAAGTTAAGTTATTCACAAACTAGTGATTCACACAAATTTCAAATAATTCAAAATTTAAACTATTTAAATTTGAAAACTACCGGCACTAACAGAAAGTTAATATTTTTTGTACGTAAAGCAAAAATATTCACAAAGAAACTCTAAATACAGCAAAAACAACTAAAAATAAATAAAACAAAATTAATAATGCAGAAAAGAAAAAAAGAAAAAGAAAAAGCCAGCCTACTGGGCCATAGCGGCCTGCATACGACTAGAAACCCAACCTGTTGTTGGGCCAGGATGCAGGCCCGCAAGCCCAATAGGCCCCACATGGCTGAGTAGCAGAGGTAGGCCCAGAAGACCTGCATTTGAGAGGAGCTCAATGCAGTGCCCGCGCCGGGGCTTATAAACTGGTCCTGGCGCTCTTCGACTAGCGAGGTGGTACTAAACATATGCACCCCTCGTCTGCCAGCGCACCCCCCATTAGTACCGGGTAGTGGCACCAACCGGTACTAAGGGGGGGGGGTCTTTAGTACCGGTTGGTGGCTCCAACCGGTACTAAAGGGGGCTGTTTCTCGCCGCTTCACCTGGCGAAAATTGGCCTTTAGTATCGGTTGGAGCCACCAACCGGTACTAAAGGCCCCTCCTATATATATGGCACTTACAAAAAATTTAGTTCCATCGACCACCACTTCTTATTCTCAACGCGACATCGCCGCTGCCGCCGCGACGTCGCCCATCGCGCGCCGCCCTCGCCGCGCACCGTTGCCCCCGCTGCCTATCGTCGCCGTCTCGCGCCGCCGCCCCCATCATCGCCGTCCCCTTCGTCGACGTCATCGCCGTCTCGCGCCGCCGCCCCCGTCATCGCCGGCCGTCCCCTTCGTCGTCGTCGCCGTCTCGCGCCACCGTCCCCGCCCGCCCTCGCCGCCCCCCGTCGTCGCCGTCTCGCGCCGCCGCCCGTACGCCGCCGCCCCCCGCTCGTACACACACACACACACACACACACACACACACACATTATTTTTTACTTATTTTCTGTTTTCTGTTGTTTAGATTAATGTTAGATGAATTACGTAGATATATACGAATGTGTTAGAATGTTAATGTTAGATGAATTATATGGAAAAGCTGTTAAATATTAATGTCAATTTTAGATGAATTAACTAGATATTAATTAGGTATACTAGTCGTCAACCCGTGCATCTGCACGGGCTGGCATTATACATAATTTTAGTTAAAGTTCCTCGAAAACATTAATTCTACTTGTTTTTTTTTTTGGGAACATGCAATATGTATAAAAAATCAACTTTACTCAAAATTATGAGACATATATCAAACATAAAAAAGTATTCCTTCAATCCTTCGAAATTATGAGATAAAATGCACGTAGAAAATTTTCAAGCATTATCGTGTTCATTTATGGCCAGTCTACAATGGGTTTATTGTGCTGTGAACTTGTGATGTGACAATATTTTATAATAGGCTGTGTAAAGATAACAACCAAAGTACAAAAAAAGTTTGTCAAAAAACACTAAAATAGACAAAACGTTAATGGGTAAATGGGAGCATGACAATCCACATTTCCAAAGGTTGGTTTAATCCTGTTGGTTTTACTAATCGCTGAGATGTTTATTGACTCCATGTGGAATCAAACATGTATAGAGAAATATAATCGTACAAATTTAATTAAAATAACGAACTTGTAGATTTATATGTTAAATTTGATTATGAAAGTGACCTTAACTCGGGTGATTTAAAAAAAACCACACCGGAAATGCGTGGTCATGGAGATCTACCAACAAAAACCAACTATTCGACGTGCCAAAAGTTTGCACACTGAGTAATGTGCAAACTGTTCTCTAGTTTTTGCGAACATAAATAGAATTAAGAAATAAGCATTTCAGTGTGAAGATTCCACCATATAATTTTTTCAGAAGTACAAATCATACATATGATAACTACTATGTTTATGCGATGTCAAAATCCCCGATGCTAGCCTTGCCTTCAACGCTCCCATAATTACATACAATGAAGGAAGCTGGTCAAATTCAGTTAATGGCATATACTATATTTATAATATTGTATTATATAATTATCTTGTCCGGTCAACCAATTATAAGAAATGCATAATTCTTGAAGCATAATATATTAACCTCATATTCGAAGATTTTACATGTAGTACTCTTCCCCCCTTTACCCAAATAGAGATGACACGAAAACCTCAGCATTTCGTCCCTGAAAAAATGAATCAAGAATTAGAATGCACTCAAGTTGTTTGATGATAAAAAGAAGATTAAGCACTGGATTATCGGGTTGATGCTTCTGTTCAAACATACAGTATCTGAAACCAAAGACATGAACTTGAGACATAGTTTGCCGAATTTGGTTACAAAAGGTATTGCACAGAACTAATATACAAAAAAAAAAAACAATGTAGATAAGGTACAAAGTCAAGAAACACTTTATTCAATTTATATTAGGTACAATATAAAAAACGTGTTTGCTTTCTCCTCTTTCTACGACGGAGAAATGAAGCACCAGAAAAGAAACAAAATTATGTTCTAATATGTAATGATGAGACACTACAAATAGATTATAACAAAACCACATCATTGTGTAATTGTATCTAATTATTTTGTATCATATTGTAGGTATATATCCCATACACGTAGATAACAAATTAGACATGGCAATGGTGGTGACATAAAGTGTTGCACCTGTACGATGGCTCCTTTGTACATGATCCATAGAAAGAAATCAACAGGCACGACACGTGCATGTGGCCATAACTCGCGTGTCCTCGTATTGTCTCGTCGTATTGTGTTACCGGTGCGTTTTCTGGCTTTGGCCGGTGGTACTTCGATCAGCACCAAAGCTGTGCTAGCTAGCTCACTCGTGCTCGAGAATCAATCGACCTCCCTGTCTGCCTGCTTCCTTGTACGTGGATATCTGCAGGTAGTATTGATCAATTCTGGCTTGTCTACCTACACGTCTAGTCTAGGCAGAAAGCCCCCGGTAGGCAGCGTACATACGTATTCAGCCGGCAGAAAGTACTCGTCAAGAGCGACGTGTAACGTGTGATCGGACCTGAGCCAACATAAAGCAATAGAACATGAGAAATAAAGTTCGTACCTTGAATTTGGTAGCCTACTTGCAGTGCACCTCGAGTAGGCTGCACTGCATGCATGTGTTTCCAACCTGTTGTAAAGCTAGCTCGCCTCAAACGGAATCGAACCAGTAGCACTCACGTCATGCATCCGCGCTAGATCATGATGGGCGAGGCCTGTCTGCCCTACCGCGTGGGAGGCCGTACAGTCCAGGATGCACGTCAGCCGCAATGCCTTCCATAAAGCTTCAAATTTGAGGATGGCATGGAGAGAACGGCGCTAGGATTTCTTAACGATTTTAGGTTCCTGAGATCAAAATTAGAGACAAAAATTAGATTGAGTTAAACGCACAAAGCAGCATCAGTTTTAAAAAATCCAAAAATATTAATCATGCATATGAACATTGTCCGTTGTTTTGAGCTAAAAGGGTATTTTCCACCATGCCCAAGTGAAAATCCAATGGAAAACTCACCTCAAAAGGTGCAGCGGAGGAAGCTTGTAGAAGTGGAAGGCATGCCGATCAATAGCCTCCGTGGAAGACGGTGCACTGGTACCCCATGTCGTCCTCCATGACGCGCCGCACTTCCTCTATGGCGGTTGGCCTGCGATGCATCCGACAATAATAGTTTTAGGATGACAGTGTGGTGGAATTGAAAGGGTGCAACACGCGGCATGTTCTCCGTGGCGGTTCGCCGGCTGTCTGGGCTACATCCGGCAAGTCATCCCGAGGACGGCGGCTCGATTGAGTTGCTGCGGCATGAGTATCATGTGGATCGGCGGAGAATCATGGTGAAAGGGCAAGAATTATTGGGAGTTCTGTTTTCATATATATACCTAACTTATAAAGCTAGGCACGGCAGGATCTACTTTTTGTAGGTTATGGCAGAACTATTTACCTACGTTAGGACTTGTTCCTTTTCTTTAAACGATTAAACTTGTGATCTGTGGATGCATGCAACGTTTTATCTATTCGTGGGCTGTGTAACTTTGATTCTAACGATCTGGATCAGTACAAAGGCTTGTTAGTATAGATCCTAAAAAAAGGCTCGTTGGTATATAGTAATAGTAAAAGCAAAATCTAGGATCGATCTACACCGTAATAACTCGGCCCCATTGGATTAACGGCTCCTAATTACTGATTAACGTGGTAATTTCTAGGGAGTCTCTAATTAGTATATGTATAGATATATATGAGATTTGAACTAGTTGAATTAATATAACTAGTTTATTTTTAGTATGAAAATTAATAGAACAAGTTTATTTTTAGTATGAAAATTTAGGTATATATGAGATTATTTGAACTAGTTGAATTAATATAACTAGTTTATTTTTAGTAAATGCGGAGTTGAACTAGTTGAATTAGTACTAGCTAGTTTATTTTTAGGTATATGAGATTTGATGATCTAATTAAAATATTACTATATATAGCTACTTTATATATTTTAGTAAGAAAAATTAATAGAACTAGTTTATTTTTAGTAAATTCTTTGTTGAATTAGTTGATTAATAGAACTACTTTATTTTAGTAAGAACATTTAGATATCTGAGATTTGATGATCTAATTAATAGGAAATGTCGTCTGACGATGAAAATGATTTCATTTAGTGCGAATACTGTGAAGACCAGCGTGGCCTGTGCGACAGAAATTTCCTTGTTGATGAAAGACGCTTCAACATCAAGCTGGATGAGACCTTCGAAGTGGATACAGTAAGTCACAACGACAAGTCTTTTTTCGTAATTAAGCATGACTTATATATGCTTCATTTGCTTCAACTTATAATTTTAAATTTTCACTATTCTACTAGCGCATCCCCTGCCATGCAAGAATTTTTGTCTTGAATAAGATATGTTTCAGTGTTATGGAAACTATGGAGGTTAAGAGAGTTTATCTGAAGACCGAGCATGGTTATACTTTCAACGTCAAATTATACAATGCAGACACGTACACCTATTTTGAATGCAAAACTTGGCAAGCATTATGCAAGGCTTATGCATTTGAGCCTGATATGGTTATCACCTTTGATATTCGTCCGGAAGATGATATTGAAGGTAATAAAGACATCTGGGTCGATGTGCAGACGCCTCCAGTTCTACCACTATGTGAGTTTCTCAACCATATTTATGTCTTTGATATTGTTTATTCAAAAATATTTGACAACTAATTTCTATTGATAGCTTATTTCCATTCAAGCAAACATGTCCGGCGCTTGGTAGACAGGACCTACTACTGTCCCGGAACTGAACTAAACTGCGAGAAGATAAGTCATTATGTTTCATGGCTTGAGGATCTTCATACTGTCAAGACAAATTATCTTCCTGCACTGAGAAATGTTAGTACTCAAAACGTGCGACCAATAGTGATCATATTGAACTACGGTCACGTCTATTTACGAGTGATGGTAAGATTTTTACTATTTGTCCTCAGTGCATCTTTTGCATACATTATTTTTTTTCTTAAATTTCATTGCTAAGTATATTAATTACTATACGATGTTCTTCAACAGGGACTCCCGATGACAGTTGTGTTTTCCATTTAATTACTATAAGTATATGCATAACGTGTACAATGTGTATAGTATCGTAAAATACCAGCAAACGAAAAAGAATTAAATGGAAAACACAAAATTAAATGAAAAAGAAATCATAAAACCAAAAACTCCCCAAACCTTATAGTACCGGTTGGTTTTACCAACTGGTACTAAAGGGCTCCCGGCCCCCGGAGCTGCCTCGTGCCACGTGGTTGCCCTTTAGCACCGGTTCGTGCTGAACCGGTACTACAGGGGGGGGGGCTTTAGTGACCACACTTTACGAACCGGTGCTATTGCCCGGTTTTGCACTAGTGGCACCGGGGGCCGTGTGGGCCAGCCTCGAGGCAGGGGGGCGCGCCCTGGGAAGGGGGGCGCGCCCCCCACCCTCGAGGGCTGGCCCTTCTGTTCCCTGACTTGGTCCCGAAGGTTCCCGAGCGTGATTTCCTCCAAAAATATCTCTCGCGAAGGTTTCATTCCGTTTGGACTCCATTTGATATTCCTTTTCTGCAAGACCCTGAAATAGGCAAAAAACAGCAATCTGGATTGGCCTTTGGGTTATTAGGTTAGTCCCAAAAATGATATAGAAGTGAAAGATAAAGCCCATTAAACATCCAAGACTTCATAAATAATAGCATGGAACAATAAAAAATTATAGATACGTTGGAGACGTATCACGCACCGCTACAGCTTGCCGCCGCTCCTCGCTGCGCACCGCCCCTGCTCTCGCGCACCGGCGTCGCCCCATCGTGGCCTCGCCACTGCCGCAGGCGGCCGGCCTCGCCGTCCTGCGGGCGGGCGCCCAGTCGAGCGCCCAACGCCACACACCCGCGCCCGTTCGGGCTATGCCCGAAGCCCGCACCCGCTAAGGCCCCAGGGCCTATGACAGCCGGGGCCCACCCCTCCACAGAACGTTTTAAAAAGAAGAAAAATTATATAAGGAAAATATTAAAATTAATTAATTAATTAATTGATTGATTAACTTAATTAATCTAGTTTAATTGAGTTTAATTAATCATGCTTAATTAAACCCTAATTAACATGGTTGTCTATGACAGGTGGGTCCCATTGGACCCACATGCCAGCTTTGACCCAGTCAACTGCACTGTTGACTTATGACCTCAGCATTGCATCATGATGACATCAGCAGACACTATTATGGATAATGTTAGATTTAATTAAATAATAATAATTTCAGAAAATGAATTAAAACTCTGAAAATTAATATAAAATAATCCGTAACTCGGATGAAAATACTTTGTACATGAAAGTTGCTCAGAACGACGAGATGAATCGGAGTACACTGTTCGTTCGTCCACCACACGCCCTTTGCATAGCGAACATGCAACCTTCCCCCTCCGGTCCGCCTGTCCGAAAACACGAAAACCGGGAATACTTTCCCGGATGTTTCCCCACTTCGCCGGTATCACCTACTACTGCGTTAGGTCACCTCTAGCACCGCTTATTGTCATGTTACGCTTTGTGATTCTTTGATTGCTCAGTTATTTATTATGTTTCCCCTCCATTACTTCTTTCCGGAAGACCTCAAGACTGCCGGCGACCCCAGTTCGACTACGGTGTTGACGACCCCTCCTTGCTAGAGAAACCAGGCAAGCCAACCCACCTTGATCACCGGATATCGCCCATTCTATTCTCTCTTACTCTTGCATTAGAATTGCTACTGTCGATGATTCGATAGCTCATATTCTGTTGCATAGCATGTCATTGTTGCTACAACTGTTGATACCTTTACATGCTATCCAAATGCTTTGTATAGGATGCTAGTATTCCATCAGTGGCCCTACATTCTTGTCCGTCCACCATGCTATACTATCGGGCCGTGATCACTTCGAGAGGTGATCACGGGTATATACTATACTGTTACATAATCATGATGTTGATTCGGAGATGGGGGCTAAAGGGGCAGGTGGTTCCACACAGGTAGAGGTGGGCCTGGGTTCCCGGCAGCCCCCTGATGGTTACTTTGTGGCGGAGCGACATGGCGGGTTGCGACCACCTAGGAGACAGGTGGGCCTGGCCCTGGTCGTTGTCCGCGGTTATTTCATAATAACACGTTTAACGAGATCTTGGTATTTGATCTAAGTCTGGCCATTGGCCTATACGCACTAACCAGCTACGTGGGAATAGTTATGGGCACTCGACATCGTGGTATCAGCCGAAACCTTCTTGACATCAGCGACTGAGCGGCGCGCGCCGGGTTGGACCGCGTAACGTAACTTACTTAGTAATGGAGCTTGCTAGGTCTGCTCACCGGCCGCGTACGCAACGTCCAGGTGTGCGTTGGGCGATGGGCCCGGACCCCTGTGCACCTAGAACTTAGACCGGTGTGCTGACCTCTCTGCTGTGCTTAGGTAGGGCTGCGACGTGTTGATCTTCCGAGGCCGGGCATGACCCAGGAAAGTGTGTCCGACCAAATGGGATCGAGCGTGCTGGGTTATGTGGTGCACCCCTGCAGGGAAGTTAATCCATTCGAATAGCCGTGTCCCTCGGTAAAAGGACGACTCGGAGTTGTACTCTGACCTCATGACAACTAGAACTGGATACTTAATAAAACACACCCAGACAAGTTCCAGATACAACCCGGTGATCACTTTCCCACAGGGCGACGAGGGGAGGATCGTCGGGTAGGTTATTGCTATACGATGCTACTTGGTGAACTTACCATCTATTCTATTCTACTGCTGCAAGACGGAGGCTGCGAGAAGCGATGATACTTGTTACTTTCCAGCTACTCTCATCTACTGCTGCAAGATGGAGGTGGCCAGAAGCGTAGTCTTCGATTGGATTAGCTACCCCCCTCTTATTCTGGCATTCTACAGTTTAGTCCATAGATATTACCCCCTTACACAGATATCACTGCATATGTAGTATAGATCCTTGCTTGCGAGTACTTTGGATGAGTACTCACGGTTGCTTTGCTCCCCCTATTCCCCCTTTTTCCTCTTTCTCGGATGACGCAACCAGATGTTGGAGTCCAGGAGGCAGAGGACTCCGATGATGTTTATATGTGGAGTTCGGCTTCGAGGAGTAGTTAGGAGGTCCCAGGCAGGAGGCCTTGCCTTTTCGATCGTTGATATATTTGTGCTAGCCCTCTTCAGGCAAACTTGTTTAACTTATGTCTGTACTCAGATATTTTTGCTTCCGCTGACTCTTGTGTTTTCGAGATTATGAATTCGAGCCCTCGAGGCCCCTGGCTTGTAATATAAAGCTTGTATTATTTTTAATTTGTGTCTAGAGTTGTGTTGTGATATCATCCAGTGAGTCCTTGATCTTGGTCGTACACATTTGCGTGCATGATTAGTGTACGGTCAAATCGGGGGCGTCACAAGTTGGTATCAGAGCCAACTACCTGTGGGAATCCCCCTTTCAACTCCTTGGCCGAAGTTGAGTCTAGTCTTTGAAAAACAATTTTACTAACTTATTGTGTGGCTTAAGGGCCCACAGCACCAATGGGTGGTGTTAGGATCTTTTTTTCCTCTTCTATGCTCTGGGACTCTGATCTCTCTTCTATTTGGGTTAAAAGATTTTGCTAACTCTGACTCTAGGTTCTCGTAACTATTTCTCCCGTAGAGCCCTCATTCCGGAAGATCACCTGCTTCGTCAGAAGATTCTGAGGATATTCCTCGAAATTTTCCCGACACCCTTGTGCTCATCACCTTTGCAATTCATTGCCACCGATATATCCCTATGGATTTCTGCATGCACTCGTCCTTCTCATGATCATTCCTCGTCGCTCTTGTTGTTACAAGATGTCTCGAAATATTCTTCGTTGTCCCGAGAATCCTTTGAGTTTACTGTCTTGCAGTTTTATTTTGAATGAAAAACCTTACGGTTATTTCCTCACATTTATCGAGGACCCGTTCTTCTCAATTGTTCATGGTCTCACAAAATTCTTCGGAATACTTTTCAATCTTTCGGAAATCCTCTGCAGCTTGTTACTCTTGAAATTCTTGCCTGCTTGCATTATGGTTAATCCCATATGACTAGTAGTCTTCGTTAACATCCCTTGTCCTAGCCATTTTGAGCCTATTGATTCAATGCGTGCGTATGCACGCAGTCATCAAGTTATCCTTTTTAAATTTATCTTTCCGGCTCAGACGTCATTCCAGACATGAGTTGGTCCTCGGCAATTCAAACCTTTATTGATTCTCCAACAAAGTGTTTTCACTTATCCATCCTTGATCAGAGCGTCTGCTTCTGATCCTTCGTTTTGGAAACCATAATTTCTTTCTATTTAAGCATCAGACTAATCAGGTGATTCTTGAATCTGATGCCTCTCCATTCTTTCTTCCTTTGAGTGAGTACCGATACTCACATCAGCTCCGTTGTGGATTGCCCGATCCTTTGTTGGATTGTTATCCGACAGTGTCCTTCATATTTAATCACCTTGTGAGTTCTTCCCCTGATACGTAATGCCTTTGGTAAATTGCATCCTCTGCTTGGCCAACCATGCTCTGCTTTCTAGCTTGTGTATTTAATTTTGAAACTTGTGGTATAAGTTACTAAGATGCCCCATGGTTGAACCTATGCCTTCCGCTAATCCGTGAGGACCCGAAAGTTTTCACAAGTCGTACCCTTCCGGTGTTCTACCAGATAAAATTCCAACACTATAGTTTTATCAAAGCGAGAGGTGAATGAAATGATATGCATTAAAGAAGTGGGAGTCGACCTTGAACTTTGTGTTCATGCCCATGAAAATGATGTAGACCGTCTTGGAAGCTTCTTGCAAAATGATTATCCAGCTGTATGATTCTTTCGACATTCTTAAATTGATCCCTTACAGTTATGGTTCTGACCATGCTGCCCTGATCTGATATATCTAATGCGAATTCATTTCAGTGCCTCGTCTGTTTTTGGCAAGGTTGAAGTATCTACTGTCACAGGTCAATGACCCGGTTCTGCTTCTGTCATGTTCTACCTTCGATTATTACCCCCTAGTATCTCGAAGATGTTTTTCCATTGCACCACATCTTACTAACTTTGTTGAAGTAATGTCCTTCCTTGTCGTAATCACTCGACGGGTTCTGGGTTGTTCTCAACCGAGGACGCCGACTAGTGAAATTAATTCGCACTACTACTCAAATGCCCCTAGTATTTTTCTGGGAAATTCTGAACTCAATCTAGTCATTCCTAGACTATCGGCTGCATCCTGGTCTTGCTATCTTTGACTGTGCTACCTCATCATTCTCTGGTGCACGAATTCTTCAGTGTGTGAGCACGACTTACGTCGAGCTTTCAACATCATGTTGCTTGTCTTGAAAGGCAACTTTGGTTCCGAGCTTGCATCTTATATTTTGATCCTAAAACTTGCCACGTCGTCATTCCCTTGCTTGTTGCCGTTGTTGTTTGATTGCATCCTCTTGAAACCTCCCGGCAAATGTGTCGGATCACCTTCAACACTTTGACTTCTTCCGAGATGTCAACTGTGTTCATGATGAAAAATACCCTCCTTGCCCTCGATGATTTTTATTGTCATCGACAACAACCTTGACTTCCTTTCATCGCGAACTTGTCCACATTATGAGTACAACTTGCTCTCCAGCTAGTGTTGTGTTCTGCATTGAAATATTACTGTCTTTTATGTCGAGAATGTTGTGGGGATTGCTTCACCTCTTAGAAATTCTCGGTATGATGATACTTCTCATCATCACCATTCTTCCTTGGTCCCTGTCAGGGATATTACTAGCAGGTATGAACCGGCTAGTGTAAACCGGATTATTATAATATTTTTGTGTGGTTGTAATATTTAGTAAAGGCTATGGCCCATGAGATCTTAGGCCCATGTATAGAGCTATGGTGTATAAACCGCCCGATAATGTAACTTGAGAGATAAGAAGGAAAGAACAGAGACCGAGTCGGACACAAGTATGAGCCGGCCTCGGGACTCTGTAAACCGGACCAGGCGTCGCCTCTATATAAAGGGACGACCTGGCGACGGTTCAGGGACAAGCAAGAAACAAATCGTCGAGACACAGGCAAGCAATCCGCTCCCTGTTCATCGACGCCCAAGCAATACCAAACCAAACTAGACGTAGGCTTTTACCTTCATCGAAGGGGTCGAACTAGTATAAACCCTCTGTGTCCTTTGTGTGCTTTTAACCCCTTCAAGCTAACCCGTGCGATGGTTCCATCATCAAGTCCGTTAAACCGGACATCTGCCGTGTTAATTCCACGACAGTTGGCGCCCACCGTGGGGCCTCCGCACGATGGTTTTGAGTTCTTGAAGGGCAGCTTTCAAGGGCTCAAGGGCTACGTTGTCGGCCGGATGACCAAGAGTCGCCGCGGCCGGATCTACATCAATGACGCAGGTTGCGGACCGGATGCCGATTCAATCGAATACGGGTACCGGGTTCCCTTCGGTGGCATCCATGTCTTCATCGGCAAGATCGGCGAACCGGGACCTGAGCCGGACATCTTCCCCAACATCATCGAGCCAGTTCAGCGTGCGAGATCGGCCCGGATTCAGCCCGCCATGAAGCACGTTTTCGTTGGAGCAGTTCACGGGGTCCAAACCGAGGACGGATCGGAATCCGGTGGCGAAACAGTTGTTTGCTCCGATGACGAATCCTCATCCGGAGAGACTGAGTCTTTGTATCAGTTGCAGGACGGCCGGTCTGAGGGTGAGTCCGATGGAAAGAGTATTCCGGGCCCCTTTGATCCGCCAAACCAGGTGGCTGTCTTTATGGCCGGTTCACAACCTGCGCTACAGTCTACGGTGAACGGGGCGACAGCGGAAGCTGGTGTAGGGGGGAGTGGCCAGGCCCTCTCGCCCACTGACGTTCTATCCACCTTAGTCGAGGAGTTCACGGCCCGAGCCATGGCAGAGGTAGCTCCAGCAGACAAGGCGCAACATGATGCAGAGCTCCTTCAGCTGAAGAGCCGGATTGATCAAGCAAGGGATGATCTGAAAACAGAGAAGGCTATGATAGCGATAAGGCAGGCGGAATTGAATGATCAGGCTTTTCATCTAAGGATGGAGCAGGCCTCTGTACAGGGAGTAAGGGGTCGGAAATATGAATCTCGTCTACCGTCGGTTTACGAAGCGACGGATCTGTTCAGGACGCCTGGGGCTGGGGCCAGCAATGATCCGGCGCTAAACCGGAGGGCGCCCCCAAGGGATGAGCCGGTTCAACAACCTCCCGCGGAACAAGATCGACGGATTACATCTGCGCCTCACGTTCCTACTCCTCCGGACAATATCGTTGCCGCTGCTTCGCGCTTAGCCGCTTTACCCGTTGAGGGGACATCCCCGGTGGCGTTGGAGGCACGCAGGGTCAAGGATCTGCTTAATACGGCGTTAATACAACAGCAAGCATATTCTCATAGCAGGGAGAGGCTGCATTCAACACCACGTCCCAGCCGGAGTTACACTAGGCATTGGGAGGAACCGGAAGTATCTAGCAGTGAACGCAGGCGGCACCATCACAGACGAGATAACCCGGCAGGAGTGGACGCACAGGCTCAGGACGTAAACCGGGTTAGATCAGTAGCCCGGGAGGAGGTCCGTCAAACGACGCCGGTTCACACAACCACAGCAGAGACAGGAGTCACAACGAGTTCCTTTGGGGTGCAGTGTCTTATCCCCGCTTTACGGAGCGTGAAGCTGCCCAAAGATTTCAAAGGTCCGCGTAAAGTGCCTAATTACACAGCAGATTTGGCTCCGGAAGCTTGGGTTGAGAGTTATGAGATGGCCATGGAGATGCTGGATGTAGATGAAGCGGCTTGTGCGAAGTATTTTACCATGATGCTTGAAGGTACGGCACGGACCTGGCTAAAGGGTTTACCCCCTAACTCCATGATACGTCCAAAACGTATCTATAATTTCTGCTTGCTCCATGCCTCTATTGGGTGATATTGCTATGATATTTATACACTTCCATACACTTTTGATCATATTTGGACTAACCTATTAACTCAGTGCACCCCAATGCCAGTTTCTGTTTTCGGCTATTTTTGTATTTCAGGTTTTCACATTACGAGAACTGCCAGGAAAAATCCAGAAAAATTATATAAAAAATCAGCGTTCCAGAAACTACCGTGCGCCCAAAGGACAGCCGGGGGGGGGGGGCCCAGGGCTCCAGGCGCCCTGGCGGCGCCCCCCCTGGGCCGCGCCGGGGGGGCTCCTGGGCCCCCCGAGGCTCCTCCGATGCACCCCTTTGGCATATATTTAAAGCGTCTCCCGAAACCCTCGAAACATGAACTCTTTTTCACGATCTCATCTCTGTTCCGCCGCCGCCGCCGCTTCCAAGATCGGGAGCACCAGGAGAACCCTTCCCGGCACCCTGCTGGAGGGGAGGATCACCACCGGGAGCTTCTCCACCACCATGGACGCCTCCCGGATGAGTTGTGAGTAGTCTCCCTTGGACCATGAGTCCATGACCAGTAGCTATGTGATGTTCTCCTCCCGTTCTTGTGCTTCACTAATTAGTCCTCGTGAGCTGCCCTACATGATCGAGGCACATATGTAATCCTTATGCTGTTGCTATGATGAGTTTGCTGGGATCCGATGGATTATGAGATTATGTTCAGATTGTGTTTGAGTAATATATTTGATTCACCTCTTTTATGTTTATGTTCGTAAGTAATTCTTGCATGTTCTTCGTTGTTATTTATTGTTTTGGCCCAGTAGTAGGTAGTGACTCCAAGAGGGAACGTTATGCTCGATTGTGGGTTCATGCCCCTCGATGACTAGTTTGAGTGACAGAAACATGAGTCTAGGGGATGTGCTATTGCCACAAGGGGGAAAACAACGGTGCTTGTGCCCGCGGGTGCAAGGATTGTTTACTTTACGCAAAGTTCTTTTAATGCAGTTGTCTGTTGCTTTGAGTTTACACTATGGGTGGGGCTCGCAACTTAATACCAGCGAGATGTTCTGGATAGATATCTCAAGGTGGATGATTAGTAGTAGATATTGATGGATTTCGGTCTACTTACTTTGGCGTACCGCCCATGCTTTGAACCTCAACTTTTCTTGCAATGTACTCAGCATTGGTTTGCGCACATGGTCCTGTCAATTGCCCAGCTGTAATTCGTTTACCTCACATAGCTGTTTTATCGTCTTTTGGGAGAGAGACATCACTAGTGAACATCATGAGACTCTGGTCCATATTACCATCATTGATCACATCCGCTATTTACTTTTCCGCTATTTACTTACTATTGCAATTATACCTATCACTATTATCACTTGCGTTTGATCCTTTGTAAACTACAAGGCCGGAGGGATTGACAACCTCTCTGTACTCGTTGGGAGCAAAGTTATTTGTATCTGTGTGCAGGTCCACGTTGATTGCTAATATCCGGCGCCGTTAGCAGTTGACACCTTCTTGTTGAAACTGGGAGTCTCTGGGAAATCGATCCTTGGTATTACCAAGGGAAAACTTCTGCTACACTGCATCTCAAACCTTCCACTTGGGGTAACCAACGAGGGGTGAGAAGCCACCTA
>LR738712.1:698873623-698902462 GCA_902687465.1 Secale cereale | reverse complement strand
GCAATAAACTCCCTGAAGAGCGTAAGGTCATATCTGGCCCAAAGAGGACACTTCATGGAAGCCCTCTGGATGGTAATCCATCCAGTGATTGGCTAAAAGATTTACCCATGGTTCTATGGAACCATGGAGGCCCTCTGGATAGGCGACAGCCATCCAGTGATTGGCTAAAGTTTACCCATGGTTCTATGGAACCATGGAGGCCCTCTGGACAGGCGACAGCCATCCAGTGATTGGCTAAAGTTTACCCATGGTTCCATGGAACCATGGAGGCCCTCTGGACAGGCGACAGCCATCCAGTGATTGGCTAAAGTTTACCCATGGTTTCATGGAACCATGGAGGCCCTCTGGACAGGCGACAGCCATCCAGTGATTGGCTAAAGTTTACCCATGGTTTCATGGAACCATGGAGGCCCTCTGGACAGGCGACAGCCATCCAGTGATTGGCTAAAGTTTACCCATGGTTTCATGGAACCATGGAGGCCCTCTGGATAGGCGACAGCCATCCAGTGATTGGCTAAAATTTTACCTATGGTTTCATGGAACCATGGAGGCCCTCTGGACAGGCGACAACCACCCAGTGATTGGCTAAAGATTTTCTTATGGTTCCTATGGATGATTCGGCCACATCCATCGACCGGCCCTCTAGATGGTAAGCCCATTCCATTGATTGGCTGAACCTTGCTTTGAGCCTGGCAGCTCGTAAAAAGCCTCGACTACACGGTTTTATTTGCAAATTTGCATTTCTAATCTTTATGTGTTATGGTTCTTTAATCCGGAGTGGGACAATTCAAGAAATTGACCACACATCTACACAGTCAAAAATCTGGGTCATGAGCACCAGCATGAGTAAAAAGTCTGGGTTATAAAATACCAGCAAGAGTTAATCCGGTGTTCATCACAACCCGGAACAATCATCAGGCAGAAGCAAAGTAAGAAGCTAAACATGATTTAAGCCGGCAGCTTCTATAAGACCAGGGATTGTTGTTGGGCCTATTAAAAAACTCCCTTCAAAAAGGCAAGATTCGCCAGATTAAGAATATCAAGCATACTTGATCTCAGGTATAAAGTTATTTCTGACGTAAGTATATACTTGTTTGATATATTGTGAGAACAATTTAATGGGTCCGGCGGTAAAACCGTTAGGATATATGTTTAGTATTGTCTATGCAGGAACAGATGAAATGCAGGACACGCCATGTTAGAACAAATTGAAATAGGCAATGTTAAAACAAGGAGTATCCGGATCAAAATGGACACAGTTTTCAGCTATCCTATTACAAGGCATAGCAAGCCTGACGGATTAAAGATTGTTCAGTAAAATGGGACTGCAACTACAACAATAAACTATGAGCTATGCTCCTTCCTGCTGAGACGGCTGGGCATCAACTTGATCCGGAGTCTCCTCTTCTTCTTGAAGCGGCTGGAAGTCCGGGACGCACCAGTCGATTTTCGTTAAGGCACGAAAGTACATCTCTTCATTGATGAGTTCAGACGGATCGATATCTGGAGCGAAGGTATGAGGGCGCACTGGTGGGATTAGATTGACGGTATCATAAACCGGCCGCTCCACCCGCTCGTTCTGCGAATCATACCCCGGATGATACCTGGATAAATCTGATTCGGCCGCAAGTTTGCTGGCGAGAGGACGCATTTCCTTCGTCACGGCATGAAGATCCTTGGCAGTAAAAGCTGATCCGTCTTCCTTGGTATTTGGATACCCATTTAAAGCTTGTTCCGGATCAAAGTCCGGAACCCATGCTTTCGCTCTGGTAAGAGCCACGAGGGCACCGGCTCGAGCAGCAGATTTCTTAACTTCTTCCAAACGCACAGGCAAAACAGACAGCTTTTCTAACGTGCTTTGGATGGTAGTGGGGGGCGGTTTATTGAATGATGTTGCACTTATGATCCTTTGAGCGCCGGAATACAGCTGCTCGACCAAAGTATAACATGCCTTGAGTTTTTTCCGTAAGTCATCCCCAAGATGGGTGACACGGCGCCCTGCATATGATTATCACAGTTAAACCGGCACAGTTGGAAGATTACAAGGATGAAAGCAGGAATACAGATTAAATACTTACCGAAGACTGCAGAAGTCATCAACTCTATTTGCCGCTTTAAACCGGTTAACTCTTCAGTAACCGGATTAAGAGCTTCTTCAGCGTCTTTGGCCCTTTTTTCCAGATCTTTTATCTGAACCTCAAAGGCGGTCCGTTCTTCTTCAAAGAATTTCTTCAGCTGTTCAGCAGTCTTTAAACTCAGCTTCAAGTCTTTCTTGGCCATAGAAGCAGCAGACTCCGTTTCAGCAAGTCTGCTCCGGAGTTCACTGATTTCATTAGCCCTCTGGTTTAAATCAGCCTGCAAGGAAAATCAAGTGATGATAAACAAAAATCAGACAAGTCTCAAGCACACAAACAAGTTGTCTACTTGACACTTGGGGGCTAATGGGCAATTGAAGTATTAAACAGCAGCGATTCAAAGACAAAGTCTCAAGCACACAAACAAGTTGTCTACTTGACACTTGGGGACTAATGGATAATTGAAGTATCAAAGTAAAAGTCAAGCAAGTCCCAGGCACATAAACCGAGTTATGCCCCTGGCACTTGGGGGCTAATGTAAGATCATTTGATTAATCAGGAAGTACCGGTTCACCTTCTAAACATAGCTAAACCGGAACTTGGGGGCTGATACGGTATGGACAGAAGTACATTGAAAGTCAAAAGAAGATGCAAAGGATTACCTCATACTTGTCCTTCATCATGTTAATCAAGCCTGCTTCATAGTCTCGACCAGTGTGGAGCCGGTTCAAGTACCCGGAATAGAGCTCCTGGGCACTCATATCAGCAAAGCTGGACAGTTCGGTACTCCATTTACCCTTTTCCTTGCGCAGCTTCTCCGCTTTAGCCGTATGTTTGGCTAAGACAGTGGGCTCAGCAGGAGCGGTATAAGCCGTGTGAGTTATTTCCACCTCCGGAGAAGCAGTTGTTGGTGGTGGGGTTGCGGTATGAACCGGACTAGAAGGAGCCGGATTGGTCTGAGGAGAATTGGCCCGGGTAGGACTAGCCGGTTCATGAATATTCTCAGCATTGGGGTTCTCAGGCATAGTAGTGTGATCTGTTGGAGCAGGATCTTCAAGTGGAGGGATAGTTGAGTCCGGGTCAGCCGCCGGATCATCAACGGCAGTATCAACAGTTGGTTGGTTGGTTTTTGATTTCTTGCTAGGCTTTGGCTTGCTGAAGGAAGTTGGAAAAACAAGTTAGAACTGTAAAGTAAAGTGCAATCATAAACCGGATAAATTAAAAAGACTTACCCTGGGACAGTTTTCAGGGGTGGAAGTTGTGTGGCAGTTGATTCACCGGAAGAAGATAACGGAGTCTCCTGATAATCAGGGTCAGACGGTTTAAGAGGTTTGCGTATAAGCCCGGCCTTGGGATGAAGGAGGGTTGGAGAGAGTATAACCTCAGAGCGGCGCCTCCGAGCCGGAGTAAGAGATATTCCGGATGATTCCACTGCAAGACCACTATGGCGAGTGGTCCGGCGAAGGGCTTCATGTTGTTGTTTCTTCAAAAGAAAATTAGGATCCAATTGAGCATAAGGGTGAGAAAACTGATATTTCCGGACTGTCCGATGGCTTTTTTGAGGAAGTGGTTCTGAATCGGAAGAAAGGATAGTTACCTCAATTTCGGCCGGTTTATCTCCTTCAGCCAGCTCCTGTGAAAAGTTGTTATTAGATACAGATATGGGTAAAAGTAAGCAAGTTAAAACCGGATTAATTCATACCTCAGAGTCCGGATCGTCATCCTCAGCATGAGAACTGGAGCCACCAGCCGCTTTTCTCTTCTTGGTAGCAAAGGCTTTCCGGCGTGCCTGTTTTCCGGTTTTCTCCTGAGGTTTCCTCTTCCAGAAAGGATCATTAGCCTGTTCAAAAGGTAAAAGATAAATTGAAAGAACCATTTAAAGGAACGGATTACAAGCATATGAAAGAAAGTAAGACATACCGCAGGCAGCTTGTTTTTCTTGTAGTATGGAGCCAGTCCGGTTTGGCTACATTCTTCTAAAGTGATGTTAAGCATCTTCTTAGCAGACTCAGTGACTTCTGACTCAGAAAGTTTATCCTTAGAGAAACGTTGAGGATCATCCGGTTTACCAGAGTATTGATACATCAAGCTGGGTCGTCGACTCAGAGGAAGGATACTCCAAGAGAGCCAGCAGCGCATGAAATCCACGCCGGTTAAACCATTGGCCATAAAAGCCTTTAACTTGGAAAGTTGAGAGGCAAACCGGGGCCGCTCTGAGGAGCTGAGGCGCTGCGGCAAAGGGTGGTCCTCCGGAAGACGGTGCTCGCGATAACCCGGCAATGGGTTTTCCCCCTCAGGTGAAATATCAATACAGTAAAACCAAGATTTATTCCAGTCCTTGGGATGTGTGCGGAGAGCGGCATGAGGAAAGACTACATCTTTTCTTTTCTGAATACTGACCCCGCCTAGCTCTTGATGCGGTCCACTAGTAAATTCAGTACGCCGGTTTAGGTGGAAGAAATCCCGGAACAAGTCAACTGACGGTTCTTCTTGCAAATACACCTCAGAAAACACTTGAAAATCACAGATGTTGGAAACAGAGTTGGGACCTATGTCCTGAGGATGAAGCTGGAAAGCGGCAAGTACATCCTGGAAAAACTTCGAACCGGGAGGAGTAAAGCCCCGGGCAATATGGTCAAAGAAGACAATAACCTCCCCTTCTTTGGGAGTAGGAGGACATTCATCTCCTGGGGCCCGCCATTTTAAAACGGATTGAGGGCCTAAGGTGCCGATTGCAGCAGCATTGATTAAATCTTGTTCCGTAATAACGGAAGGAACCCAATTGCACGAGACAAACTGTTTGGCCATAGCGACAGAAGAGCAAGTGCTGAAAGGGTAAAATATAAATCCGGATTACTCAAGTACAGTGTCATAAACCGGAAGATATATGAAAGGATTACGCAACGGTTTAAGCAAGGGACTAATGATATGGATAACCCGGCGATAAACAGGAAACTGTATTACTACCGGTTCATGACCACAAAGGAGGAAAAGTTAAACCGTCGCATTCGTTATGATTTTTTTTACAGAAGTAGCATATGACTGTTTAAACCGAAGTATACTTAATAGATCTACAAAGGAGGAGAAACAGGTTTTCACAGACAGCTAAGGTGGAACAGATCTGAGCACACAAGAAAAAGAAAAACAAATGCAAAGATATACGGGGAGAACTACAAGGGTCCTGTACAGAGTGGATAAATCTACAGGTTGAATATGAATGACGAAGATCTAAAGCATACCGCAGCGGAATAGAGGTAAATTTTAAAGGGAAAGATCTAAAGGTTATTACTGAGAACTTGGTGCCTAAGATGAACAAGGTGAAGCTTTCATTGAGGTTCTAATGGCGGAGATGCGAGAAAGAACCCTAGAGGTTACGGATCTACAGTGAGGAAGAAGATGGAGTACCTGAGAAGTGGCGGCGGAATTTTCTCTGGTCAAGCTCAGGTCGATGCAGCGGCCCGCGAGGACTTGGATTCGACGGTCGACGGCGGCGGTTCGAGCTCGGGCGACAATGGAGTCTTGAGCTCGGGCGATGGAGGAAGAAGAACGAACGGAGGAAGATAAAGAATGGGGCAGCGGTATTTATAGAAAGGCAGATCCGAAACGACAGGTGCGGGATTCGAGGAGGCAAAGGATTGGATAAAGATCCTCTGTCGCCTCGATTTTCGGGATAACCCTTAAACAAAGCCGATGGACAGCTCGCGGCGTTAAATGCGGAAGTGATGTCACAGTCAGATTAAGTGATTCTCGAGGATGACGTCAGGGCCGGTTTACAAAAATGAGAAGACACAAGAAAGAAAATTATGCAAGACAGGGGAGATTGATGTGAACAAGTTCAAATCATTCTGGGGCCTAATGTCAGGGATATTACTTGCAGGTATGAACCAGCTAGTGTAAACCGGATTATTATAATATGTTTGTGTGGTTGTAATATTTAGTAAAGGCTACGGCCCATGAGATCTTAGGCCCATGTATAGAGCTATGGTGTATAAACCGCCCGATAATGTAACTTGAGAGATAAGAAGGAAAGAACAGAGACCGAGGCGGACACAAGTATGAGCCGGCCTCGGGACTCTGTAAACCGGACCAGGCGTCGCCTCTATATAAAGGGACGACCTGGCGACGGTTCAGGGACAAGCAAGAAACAACCCGTCGAGACACAGGCAAGCAATCCGCTCCCTGTTCATCGACGCCCAAGCAATACCAAACCAAACTAGACGTAGGCTTTTACCTTCATCGAAGGGGCCGAACTAGTATAAACCCTCTGTGTCCTTTGTGTGCTTTTAACCCCTTCAAGCTAACCCGTGCGATGGTTCCATCATCAAGTCCGTTAAACCGGACATCTGCCGTGTTAATTCCACGACAGTCCCCGTGTTGTTTTTAACCGGGATACCAATATGCTAACGATGCTGCTTGAGTTCTATACTTCTAGCAACCTATTGCTATGAAGTTAACGATCGACAGTTCATTCTTAGACTGTTGGTTATTGAATCATCACTCTAACATTGATCTTGCTGCCTAAGGTCATATTTCGGGCACACCTTTCAACTAATGATTAATGGTGTATGCTTTCCTCGAGCATACAACATTATATCATTTGAATTGACAAGTGTCTTCTTCTTGTTCACAATATTGTGGAAATCCATCCATTTGGAATTCTCGATGAATTGTCGCTGAGCCTATCAGCCACCTCCTCATCCTCCCCTTGGTTTAATGATGAACTATTGTTTCGGGAACCCGCTCCCATAGTTCATTTCCCGATAATCTTGCAATGTCATTTCGTCGATTTGTGTTGCACCTTTTCTTCTCGAACATCCTGAGTCTGAGGTATCATGACACCAATCGGATCTGAATCTCGGTCAGATATGATGGTTGGGACAACTTTCCAGTAGTTATAATGTTGGTCCTTTGATGACCCGGTAATATGATGTCATGCCTAGCACCCCTGGCTGGAGGACCCATCATTATAATTTCTTTTGCAAGGATAGACATTCTTCCAGGAGGAAATTGTAAGACTTATTTTATAAGTTGCTCCTGATGGATCATTTGTGTATCCAAAGTCTGTCCCTTGATTGAAACACCATATCATTGCTACCTCGAAGCATGACTATGATACCCCGCTCATCAACAAGAACATTGGAGGCGTGATGCTAGATGTTTCTTGGTCAGTTATCCAAACACCGTTGTATGGGTAACATCTTGATTAATCCTTGCCTCTTTATCTGAATGGTTGGGTACTTGCTCTCCTACCCTGTATGCCATGTTCTTCTTGTCCATGGGAAGGATATACTCCTAAATCCTAATAATTGTGTGTAATCACAATTTTCCTTTCCATTTGTTTGTTTAACCTTTCCTTGATCTACATATAATCTACGCAGTAATAATTCTCTGCTTATGTAAACACCTTGTTGTACAACTCTGCCGGTAAGACCCTGTTACTATGGTTGGTGTCGGGGATATACCCCACGGTATGAACCGGCCGGAATTATAACCCGGCCGGACTTGGTGGTTTACTTGAGAGACGGTTTACACTTGATGATTCACTAGCAACCTGCCTAAATAATACCACTCACTGGTAACCCGGCTGGCGGATCATGGATGACAAGGCCCAAGGCCCAGAAGGCCGGTTCATATTAATAGTGGGCCGGTTTATGAAGAAAGCATAAGGAATATTCTCATACAAAGGAAGTAAGACTAGGACTCCACTTGTAATCCTAATCCTACTAGGACTAGTCATGTAACCCGCCCCTTCAACATATATAAGGAGGGGCAGGGCTCCCCAAAGAGGACAAGTTTTAGAGGAGAAGTTTAGACAAGCAGACAAGTTTCTAGGGTTAGACACAAAGAGCCGGTTTACCGGCGACACCACGAGGAACATAATGAGATCTAGCCTCAAACAACACGTAGGGTTATTACCGGATGATGTTTCCCGGGGCCCGAAGCTGTCTAAATCCGTGTCTTGCGTTGCGTCTCTCGATTCCACTCAACCCCTCTCAAGCTACTACATAGATGCGCGGCCTCATGACTAAGTCCGCTAAACCGGACATCTGACGTGTTAATTCCACGACAGTTGGCGCCCACCGTGGGGCCTGCGCACGGTGGTGTTGAGTTCTTGAAGGGATCTATCTCTCCTAGGGATCGAGAAAATCACGGTTGATCACATGAAGAAAAGCGGGAACGAAACAACTGAGCAGGATAATCCGGCGCGAGGACAACCATGACCGGACGCATTACAAGTCACGAGCCGGATCGATGTTTGAAAACGCCGCTGCAAAAGGCCGAGACCGACATGAGTTCTTTATGCATACAAGTCGCCAAGACCAAAGAACGCACTGTAGTTATATGTTTGAAAGAGACCTTCTGTTGCTATATTCTTTGACGGGGTCAAAAAGAAAGGTTAAAGAAAAAGAAAGGAAAGAAGGGTATGACAAAGGACTCGGACAGGAATCCACCGGCCATGACCCGGATTCGTCTTCACTGAGCCGACTCGGATTCGCCTTCACCGAGCCGCCACCGTAACCCGCCTGAGCCGCCGAGGCCCTTCTGTTGCTAAACCACCACGGCCATCGCAGAGAGCCGCCCCCTGCTCTGTTGAACCACTGGCTGCCGCCGTGGACGGTCGGCCTGCCGCATTACCTTTCCTTGATGGAGGCCTACTCCAACTGCTAGCCTCCGAGCGGGCGCTGCGGCCCCGTTTTCGAGCCACTCTGAGTCGCACTGGCCAAAGCTGCCGCGAACCATCGAGTTCGAGTACTACTTTTCCTCATCACGACAAGTTTGACCAGAAAACGGAGGGAAGCCGCGACCGGGAGGATGAAGAAGGGATCGACCCGGACTCGGCGGCCTCGCCGTTGTACCTACGCCGCCGGGCTCCGCCCATGCCTGGCCGGCCATGTCTCTCACCTCGCCTCCACCTTGACATTTTCGCGGCTCGCGCTCCACGCAGCAGCCCATGGCACCGGCAGGAGAATCAAACGGACCCCCGCGATGCAGACCGTCGCGGTGCAGCCACTGCCCGATGCGCGGCTGGTGCACGAGGCCATGCGAACCTCCGCCATCGCCGAGGTCGTCGCCCCCGCGGCCCTGGAGGCGCCCGCACCCGCGCTCGAGGGCTTCCTCTGCCTCGAGGAAGTGGAGGGGCGGCGGTGGAAGAAAGTTTGTTCAGATCGGGCCATGAGCCGGAGAAAGACCCAGCACGGAATCGGATTCCTTTACCCGCAGCCTTAAGCTGTACAAGGAGACACGAGCAGCGAGGTTCAATGAGCAGCATCGATAGAAAAGTCAATATGACTCAGGAGTGGATTTGGACGTGGGTAACCAGCTGCAACCCGGAAACGAACACCAGCCGCGGGTTTGGTCTTTTCTTCTTTTGACCACGCCGCCCGTCTCCACTGACCAGTACATGGTGGAGAAACCAAAAGGAAAATACTACTCATCAAAATACTAGATGGCGGAGAAACCAAAGGGAGTAGTACTAGTATGTGATGTGAAGCAACACATCAGAATTGTTTCTTCAATTACCACTTCTGACATGCGGCCAGGAGCATCAATGCAAGCCACAAGAATTCAACCTACTGGATACTACGAGCTGGTATACAACGCCTCAACGTACGGAAGGCCGCATCTGTTCATCCAACAAAAAATACCAGGTGTTGTTTTTCCTATGCATTTTATCAGCACGTGTTAATTTATCCGACAACAATTACTCTCGCATATAATATTTTTCGCAGGACGACTATTAGAAGAAAAAGGAGGGTGTTATGCTACGGGTGCATGCTCAGTTATGTTATGCGGCTTCACGAACATACGTGTCGCAGTCCGTTTTTAAATCAACGCGTCGGCCGACTCGTCCGTCTGCACCCGCGCGCGCTGGTCTCCAACGCCGCGGCTGACTCCTTCGCCAATGGACGTGCTCACACCATCGCTTTCGCGGTCCGGTTTATATTAAACATGCCGGTGCCGCACCTGTCCTCATAAACTGCCCGGCGGATACGCGTGCAAGTCGCTGTCTCCACGCCGAACGGATCATCCGTCGTCCGGGCAAATCAGGTGATATCTATCCTATTTATTTCTTAATGCATATTATTTCATCCGAGCAAAAAATTCCTTGCCCTGGCATATTTTATACGCAGGAAAATTATTCATCGCAAAGCGGTGATAAGCCATGGAGAGGGAGGCACACCAAACATTATTCGACACAAGTGATCGTCGTTATTCCACGGATTCAAGCACCGGTTTACAAAGCCGTGGCCGTCTCTCGCGACCACACCGGTTTACAATGCCATGACCGTCTCTCGCGACCACAACGGTTTACAACGCCGTGACCGTCTCTCGCGACCACACCGGTTTGCAACGCCGTGGCCGTCTCTCACGACTACGCCGGCTCGCAACGAGGAAGGCAACTAGCCCGTCGGCACCGGCCGACCCGTCTGTTCTTCAAGCAAATCAGGTGTTATCCCTCCTATATATTTTATCTTTATTTCCTCTGAGCATCATTACACTGCCTATTGGTGTTTTCTATATACAGATAAAATCATTGTTATACTACGGATATAAAACACGCACTGGCAATGTTCTATAACGGCGTTTTCTTCTGTGTCACATTATCTGATGAACGAACGGCCGGTTCACGCATCCGCACCGGTTTACAACGCGAGGGACAACTTGCTTATCTGCGCCGGTTCACAACTGCGGCCGATTCATATATCTGTGCTACCACGGATGCTGCGGTTGTTCCACTGTCCGCCCTGTGATCCGGTCTATTCAACATACCAGGTTCAAATTCACTCAGGTGATATCCATCTACAGTATTATTTCTCTTGTTATATATCAGTTTTCATTAAGAAAATAAGATGCTTTGATCAGTCTATCTGGTTGTGCAGGGCAACTCCCACATATATATACTTTGGAGCAATAAACTCCCTGAAGATCGTAAGGTCGTATCCGGCTCAAAGAGGACGCTTCATGGAAACCCTCTGGATGGTAATCCATCCAGTGATTGGTTCAAGATTTACCCATGGCTTCATGGAGCCATGGAGGCCCTCTGGACAGGCGACAGCCATCCAGTGATTGGCTTATGTTTACCCATGGCTTCATGGAGCCATGGAGGCCCTCTGGACAGGCGACAGCCATCCACTGATTGGCTTATGTTTACCCATGGCTTCATGGAGCCATGGAGGCCCTCTGGACAGGCGATAGCCATCCAGTGATTGGCTTATGTTTACCCATGGCTTCATGGAGCCATGGAGGCCCTCTGGACAGGCGACAGCCATCCAGTGATTGGCTTATGTTTACCCATGGCTTCATGGAGCCATGGAGGCCCACTGGGCAGGCGACAGCCATCCAGTGATTGGCTTATGTTTACCCATGGCTTCATGGAGCCATGGAGGCCCTCTGGACAGGCGACAGCCATCCAGTGATTGGCTTATGTTTACCCATGGCTTCATGGAGCCATGGAGGCCCTCTGGACAGGCGACAGCCATCCAGTGATTGGCTTATGTTTACCCATGGCTTCATGGAGCCATGGAGGCCCTCTGGACAGGCGACAGCCATCCAGTGATTGGCTTATGTTTACCCATGGCTTCATGGAGCCATGGAGGCCCTCTGGACAGGCGACAGCCATCCAGTGATTGGCTAAAGTTTACCCATGGTTTCATGGAACCATGGAGGCCCTCTGGACAGGCGACAGCCACCCAGTGATTGGCTAAAGTTTTTTCTTATGGTTCCTATGGATGATTCGGCCACATCCATCGACCGGCCCTCTGGATGGTAAGCCCATTCCATTGATTGGCTGAACCTTGCTTTGAGCCTGGCAGCTCGTAAAAAGCCTCGACTACACGGTTTTATTTGCAAATTTGCATTTCGGATTTTTACGTGTTGTGGTTCTTTAATCCGGAGTGGGGCAATTCAAGAAGTTGACCACATATCTACAAAGTTAAAAGTCTGGGTTGTAAAACACCAGCAAGAGTTAATCCGGTGTTCATCATAACCCGGAACAATCACAGGAACCGGTTTTCAAGACCGGATTATATTATTCAAAATCTTTAATAGCCAACATGGCTGGGTTATTATTATGGTTATCAATATCACGATTGAGGTCTTCAAAGTCGCTATAAGCGCAATGGATATTATTTCATCAATGGAAGTGATTTATTTTACAAAGGAATAGTCCCGAGTTGCTGCAGGCTTACAACCCGGCACTTGGGGGCTACATTATTCAAATTGAGTTTACATCAAATACACAAGTCTCATGTCGCTGCAAGCATGCACCATGACACTTGGGGGCTAATGAAAAGTCATTTTTTGCTCACTTTATTGAAGACCCGTCTCATCACATTATAATGAGCCGGCCCTTGGGGGCTACCAATCGCTCCTATCAACAATTCAAGGTACACAAGTATTAATCCATTATATTGAAAGGTCCACTGCTCAGTTGGTAAAGCACAAAGCTCTTAACCTTGTGGACGTGGATTCAAACCCCATGATGGAAGTACATTATATAATGTTATTTTCAATGATTATATCTACAAAGTCCCTGTTTATTATTGCATAATAACCCGGCACTTGGGGGCTACACGTTGCTGTTCAAGTTTACATGATCATATTTTCAAAGTCCCTGCTCATTATTGCATAATGACCCGGCACTTGGGGGCTACATAATATGGAATATTCAGTTTCATAGTGATTGGGATGAACAATCCGGATTTCTTTAAGATTATACAAAGCTATTTTCAATGAAGTATATACAAAGTCCCTGCTCATTATTACATAATGACCCAGTACTTGGGGGCTACAGGTAATATGGATATAAAGGAGGAACATCTTGAAATTCTCAGTTTTGGATAAGTCCAGAAGATTAATTGTGTGACCCGGCGTTGGCAACAATCATAAACTGGTATCTATAAACAGTCACGACCCGGAATTATCAGTTTTTATAACCCGGCAATTTTGGCAATCATAAACCGGCAAGTTCTACATCTTCAAGCCGGCTGGATATCAGTTGAATATTTCAAAGACCAATATTTTCGTCAAGTCAGAGCATTGAAGGCCGATTCAAATGGATTCTTTATTTACAATATTTCTTATGCAAGCAAGTTGATTATGAAGCTGGTCCGTTGACCCGGATTTTCTAGAAGAAGAGATAACAAGGACTTAAGGATGATCAAGTACCGATTTACAAGAAAATTCTTAACCCGGAGCACAGCCTGTCAGATTCGTTCTTGTGTTTATTTTGCAGCATAAGTTTACCATGGATAAATCCAAGCTAAACTTGGGGGCTAATGTCGGGGATATACCCCACGGTATGAACCGGCCGGAATTATAACCCGGCCGGACTTGGTGGTTTACTTGAGAGACGGTTTACACTTGATGATTCACTAGCAACCTGCCTAAATAATACCACTCACTGGTAACCCGACTGGCGGATCATGGATGACAAGGCCCAAGGCCCAGAAGGCCGGTTCATATTAATAGTGGGCCGGTTTATGAAGAAAGCATAAGGAATATTCTCATACAAAGGAAGTAAGACTAGGACTCCACTTGTAATCCTAATCCTACTAGGACTAGTCATGTAACCCGCCCCTTCAACATATATAAGGAGGGGCAAGGCTCCCCAAAGAGGACAAGTTTTAGAGGAGAAGTTTAGACAAGCAGACAAGTTTCTAGGGTTAGACACAAAGAGCCGGTTTACCGGCGACACCACGAGGAACATAATGAGATCTAGCCTCAAACAGCACGTAGGGTTATTACCGGATGATGTTTCCCGGGGCCCGAAGCTGTCTAAATCCGTGTCTTGCGTTGCGTCTCTCGATTCCACTCAACCCCTCTCAAGCTACTACATAGATGCGCGGCCTCATGACTAAGTCCGCTAAACCGGACATCTGACGTGTTAATTCCACGACAGTTGGTAACATTCCAGTAACCACCTATGGAAGAAAACTTTGCCTACCGGTCCGCCTCGTTTCAACCAGTAAGAAAATGGTTCTCTTCGTCCCCCGTCATTGGTACCGACATTGTTGCCAACTTAGCGACATACTATCCTCTGACATGCCTTGCTTTCTGTGTAAGATGTCATCGCCCTTCCTATCTTCAAGCCACATGGTGGGCCCATAACCCACAGGTCCACTGGATCGAAACCTACCTCTTCTTTACAACCCGGATTCTAATGTGTCCTTTGCACCTGGCTTCATATGTGATTCACGAGCTAAATTCTATACCATTATTCATCCTGGGATCAAACACCATGTTCTTCTCGTTGTTGAAGCCCCCATTCCAGCTTCTGTCTAGGCATCGAATGATTGCCTACCCATTTGAAACTTTGGTACCATCATATTTTGCACTCAACGAATTCACTGAAATACAACTCGTGGGGTACCTCGTGTATTTTCCATTGAGTTCACCGTCAGATGCCCAACTTTGTGGAGATGTGTTCTTCCGGAATTTTTCCCCTGGTCGCGTTCGTAGGACGATGGAGATCCCGAAGGAAGGATGACGACTTGATCACAATGACTGAAGCAGGGAAATGAAGACACCAACAAAAGCGATCAACCTCTTCGAAAGAGCAGCCAAGACCGAGAAGACTCGTTAGCTTTTCGCTACCAGCATCCCCCCCGTTACTCCACCGCTTAAATCTCGGTACGAGATTTATTGTAGTGGAGGAGAATTGTGACGCCCGGGTAATCAAGCTACAGTAACTCTCTAGTAATGATGCCACGTCACCTCGATTACTGTTGGTAATCTCACGTTAGTTCAAAACCGATTCAAATCTAAATTTGAATTAAAGTCAAACGATAAAAGTTTTCAAACATTAAAACTAAAATGTTCGGGTTGTGCCAAATAATGCGTAAGTAATTATGGTGAGGAAACCACATATTTGTAAAATGTTTAACTGCTCTAAAATAACTAAAACAGTAGGTAAAACCATTAATTAAATGCCTTTTATATTTTGTAAAATCCTAAACTATATTATTTTGGGATGAAACTTTTTGTGGTTGTGACATAATTTGTAACATCAATTTAGGTGCCACTTTGGTATTTTAATAATATTATAATAATTAGGAACTAAAAGAAAGGAGAAATGAAAAATGAGAAAAAGTAAAAGTAAACAAAACAAAAAGAAGAGAAAAGAAAAAGGAAACCCCCCTGCTGGGCCATGGCCCAGCTGGCCACCAGGCCAAGCCCAACCAGCCACCCACCATGTCCATAACGCCCCCTAGCCCAAACCCTAACCTAACCACACACCAGTCGCCCCCCGATCCCCACCTCGCTCCCTCTTCCTCCCAGCGCCGCCTCCCACACACACACACACGCACACGCGCATGCAGAGGAGGGGCACGCGATCCCCTCCCCTCGACGCGCACCGCGCCCAAGGTCCGCCGCCTTCGCCCTGGATCCCCTCCGGCATCGCCGCACCGAGCCCCTCCGCCAGACCCTCCCTCGTCCCGGTCAGGATCGGCACCGGAGCCGATCCCTGATGCCCCACCACCCCGTCGCCGGGTCGCTCTCCATCTCCGTCGTTCGTCCCCGACCTCCTCCCCGTCGGACCACATCGCGCCTCGCCTCCCCTCGTCCCTCCAAAGCGGGTGAGGCTCGGGCTCCGATCATATCTCCTCCTTCTCCGCCATCGATGACCGCACATGACGCTGCCCACTGCTTCACCCCGCGTCGTCGACGCGTACCCAGCACAGCCCCGTCACCGTTGCCCGCACCCACAACTGCCCGTTCACGCCCTGCCTGTCAAGGATATTACTATCAGGTATAAACCGGCTAGGAGGGTCTGGATTACGTTGGTGGTTATATTATCAGAAGCCCAGTGGAGTATGTAATAGGAGGTTATAGCCCACGGAGGTTCAGGGCCCGTGTATAATGCCCATGGTTTGTAAACCGTCGCACTATGTAACTTGGAATGTAAGATAGAAAGAGTAGAGACCGAGGCGGACACGTTTATGAGCCGACCTCGGGACTCCGTAAACCGGACCGGGTGTCGCCTCCTATATAAAGGGACGACCCGGCGACGGTTCAGGACAAGAAGCAACCGGTCGAGACACATGCAAAGCGGATTCGCTCCCTGGTCATCGAAGCCCAAGCAATACCACACCAAACTAGACGTAGGCTATTACCTTCATCAAAAGGGCCGAACTAGTATAAACTCCATGTGTCCTTCGTCCGCTTTAACCCCTTTAAGCTAACCCGGGCGATGGCCTCACGACTAAGTCCTTTTGCTAGGACATCTGCCGTGCTAAATCCACAACAGTTGGCACCCACCGTGGGGCTATCGCATGATGGTTTCGAGTTCTTGAAGGGCAGCTTTGAAGGGATCAAGGGTTACGCAGTGGGCCGGATGACCAAGAGTCGTCGCGGCCGGATCTACATCGACGATGCAGGCTGGGGCCCCGAGGCTGATTCAATCGAATACGGGTACCGGGTCCCCTTCAGCGGCATCCACGTCTTCATCGGCAAGATTGGCGAACCGGGCCCTGAGTCGGGCATCTTACCCAACATCGTCGAGCTGGCTCAGCATCCGAGATCAGCCCGGATTCAGCCCGCCGTAAAGCACGTCTTCGTCGGAGCAGTGCATGGAGTACAAGCCAAGGACGGATCGGATTCTGGTGGCGATTCAGTTGTCTATTCCGGCGATGAATCTTCATCCGGAGAGACCAAATCTTTGTATTTGTTGCAAGACGGCCGATCTGAGGGTGTGTCCGATGGCGATAGTATTCCGGACCCCTTCGATCCGCCAAACAGGGTGGCTATTTTCATGGCCAGATCACAACCCATGCAGCAGCCCTCGACGACTGGGGCGTTAACCTCAGAGGCAGTGGGAGCCAGAGCTGGAGACCTTCCGCCGTCGCCCTCTCACGTCCTATCCGCCTTAGTCGACACTTTAACAGCACTCGCAACAGCCGAAGTAGCCTAGGCCGACAAGAAGCAGCATGATGCAGAGATAGCTCAGGTGAAGAGCCGGATTAAGCAAACTAAGTTGGATCTGGATGCAGAGAAAGCCAGGATGGCTACAAGACAGGCAGAGTTGGATTCCCAAGCTTTCCGGCTCAGGTTGGATCAGAACGCCTCGCAGGAGGTAATGTACAGAAGACAACGGTCTCGTTTGCCGCCGGTTTACGAGGCAAGGAATCTCTTTAGCACACCAGGAGCAGGAACCAGTAACTATCCAGAGGTAAATCGGGGAGGAGCCCCGGGGACGGGCGCGTCGGTTCAGCCACCAGCTGTGGAGCCAAACCGTCAAGTTGTGTCGACACAGCACGTGCCCACCCCTCCCGGCCATTATTCTAATCCGTTGGACAACATCGTCGCCGCCGCTTCACGGCTGGCCTCCCTTCCCGTTGAGGGGACGTCCCCCATAGCAATGGAGGCATGACAGGCCAAGGACTTGCTAGACACGGCGCTAACTCAGCAGCTAGCTTATTCTTATAGCCGGGAGAGGATTCATTCAACCTCCCGCCCAAGCCGGAGTTATACGAGGCACCTGGATGAACCAGCCGTATCCAGTAGCGCACGGAGGCGACATCGGCAGAGGCAGGATAATCCGGCAGGAGCAGGAGCACATGCACAAGAGGCGGCGGATCAGGCCAGGCATACGGCCCATAACGACACCCGTCAGGCAACGCCGATTCACCCCACCACCATAGTTGAGACAGGAATCATGTCTAGTTCCTTGGGAGTGCAGTGTCGCATCCCCGCTTTACGGAACGTGAAACTACCCAAGGACTTCAAAGGTCCACGTAAGGTACCCAACTACACGGTGGATCTGGCTCCGGAGGCGTGGGTTGAAAGTTATGAGATGGCCATGGAGATGCTTGACATGGACGAAGCTGTGTGCGCCAAGTACTTCACAATGATGCTTGAGGGCACGGCCCGGACATGGCTAAAGGGTTTACCACCTAACTCCATCGGATCATGGGGGGAGTTGCGTCGCCGGTTTATCAATAATTTCAAAGACACGTGCAAGCAACCGATGTCCGTGGTTGACTTAGCAGCATGTGTTCAAGGAGAGCAAGAGACCACCAGCAGTTGGGTGCGGCGAGTGTCAGAGATCTTGCACTCCTCCAACAGCATCAATCCAAGCACGGCGATAGTAACCTTGGAAGGCAATTGCCGGTTTGAGACTTTGAGGCTGAAGCTGGGACGACTCAAACGTGATTGCAACGACATGGGAACGCTCATGGGTGCTTTGGTAAAATATGGAGACTCTGATAACACCAAATATCCAGATGCAGACGGAGACAAGTCCGGGAAGGCGAGGAAAAGCGGTAAATCGGCGCAAGCCAATCCGGCGGGCACAGGGTACAATGGCAAGCGTAAAGCGGAGGGCAGCTCAGACTTTGTGGCCAATACCAACGCTCAGGACAATGGACAGCGCCGCAAGGGTAAACCGCCCCCATGCAGCGGGAGGCCACCTATTAATCTCGATCGCCAGTTGAACATGCCTTGCCCAAGGCACGGTACAGAGGAAAACCCGGCTACGCATATCTGGAAAGACTGTTTCATCATGCAGGAGGTTGTGAGACAGGCCAAATATAACCCCCCCCCCCCGGCGGGTCAGGTCGCGGTTTTCAAGGTCCGGGTTATCAAGGGGGTGGATCCGGTTCAGGATACCACGGCGGTAACAATAACCATAGTGGCAACAATCAACATCAACATAACCAGCAACATGGTCAGGGGGGATACAACAACCAAGGGAGTCAACAGCGTCAGCAGCAGTAGCAATCCGAATATCAGAATAATCCGAAGGAGTTGAGCAGTGGGCAGTATCACGTCTTCACCACAAGTTTATGCAAACGGGATCAAAAAGTTTTGAAGAGGGCAGTACACTCCATTGAACCGCCGGTACCACGTTTCTTACGTTGGTCGGAGCAACCCATTGTGTGGAGCAGAGAAGATCACCTGCCACGGGTTGATAATCCGGGTCAGTTGGCTCTGGTGGTGGAACCACAGGTGGGTGGTTATAAGTTCACCAAAGTACTTATGGATGGAGGCAGCAGCATCAACATCCTATACTATGAGAACTTTCAACGTATGGGGCTGACAGATAAGAAGCTCCGATAGTCCAACACAGTGTTCCACGGGGTGGTCCCGGTAAATCAGCCTATCCAGTTGGAAAAATTGATCTGGAAGTTACCTTTGGGGATGAGCATGACTCTAGATTGGAAACTGTGACTTTTGAGGTTGTAAAGATCAGGAGCCCGTACCATGCTCTGTTTGGGAGACCGGTTTACGCCAAGTTTATGGCTAGACCATGTTATGTTTATCTGCAGCTCAAGATGCCAGGCCACAAAGGAACTATTACAGTTCATGGAAGCCGTAAGATTGCATTAGAGTGCGAGGAAGGAGACGCGGCGTATGCTGAGGCAGTTTGCACTACGGAAGAGCTGAAGTTTTATAAGGACAATGTTGATCTGGCAGATATGTCCCCTCTAAAGAAACCAACCACAGAACATGATCCAGCGTTAAAATTCAAATCAGCTGAGGAGACTAAACAGGTGGACTTTGTTCCGGGCGACTCATCCAAGCAGTTCACTATCAGCGCTAAACTAGACCCCAAATAGGAAAGCGCACTCATCGAGTTCATCCGTGAGAACCGGGATATCTTTGCATGGAAGCCTTCTGACATGCCAGGTATACCGAGGGAACTCGCTGAGCACAGTCTTAACATTGATCCGAAGTTTAAACCGGTCAAGTAGTCAATCTTGGAGAGGGCACGGAAATACACTTCATCGTTTATAAGATCTGACGGATCAAGGTCTGGAGCGAAGGTGTGCTTACGAACTGGCGGGATCAGATTTTCTGTGTCGTAAACCGGCCGCTCCACCCGCACATTCTCTAGATCGTAACTCGGATGATACCATGTTAAATCCACTTCGTTAGCAAGCTTACTGGCAAGAGGGCGCATGTCTTTGGTTAAAGAACGCAGATCTTCAGAAGAGAAGGTCGACCCATCTTCTTTCATGCTGGGATAACCATTCATGGCCTCCGCCGGATCAAAATCGGGGACCCGTGCCTTGGCCCGGGTTAACGCCATGAGAGAACCAGCTCGTGCAGCAGATTTCTTCACCTTAACGAGTCGAGCAGGCAAGACAGATAGCTTTTCCAGAGTGGCTTGGATGGTGGTCGGCGCCGGTTTATTATGCGACATAGCACTGATAGCCCTTTGTGCACCGGAGTAGAGTTGCTCCACCAGGGTGTAAGCAGCCTTTAGCTTCTTCCGAGCATCGTCTCCAAAATGAGTTATGCGCCTCCCTATATACAATTGATGAGTTAAACCGGAACATGATAAGATTGCAAGGAAATAAACATACGAAGACAGATACTCACCGAAGATAGCAGATGTCATATCATCTATATGCTGTTTCAACCCGGATAACTCCTGTGTCACCGGATTGAGAGCAGCTTCAGCATCCTTCGCTCTTTTTTCTAGAGTGTCCCTTTGCACCTCCCAGGTGGACCGTTCTGCTTCAAAATCTTTCTTGAGCTTTTCCATGTTAGCTAAAGCAAGAACAAGTTCTTCCTTAGTTTTGGTTGAAGCAGTTTCATGGAAAGCCAAGCTATTCCGGAGCTCAGTTGCCTCCGAAGCTCTCCGGTTCAAGTCAGCCTGTAGGAAAAGGAAAGTGTTAGAAGGACAGTTCAATCAAAGTCCCAAGCACATAACAAGTTATGCCCTTGGCACTTGGGGGCTAATGTACGTTCATTCTCAGACATAAGAGAAGTTCCGGTTCACTTACAGTGAAGTAAACCGGCACTTGGGGGCTATTATGGCCTAAATATATAGTTGCAAAATACAACCAGAAATGGGAGGCAAAAGGAAAGAAAGTTACCTCATACTTCTCCTTCATCAGGTTGCCTAAACCAACCTCGTAGTCGCGGCTGGTGAAGAGCCGGTTCAGATACCCAGAGTGGAGTTCCTGGGCACTAAGATGATTATAACTTGACAAATATGTACTCCACTTGCCTTTGTCTTGCTGAAGCTTTTCTTCCTTGGCGGTGTGTCTAGCCAAGACAACGGGCTCTGTGGGAGCAGAGAAGCCTATCCCGGTTATCTCAACATCTTCTGTTGAGGCAGCGTTTGGCTGGAGGGGATCAGCAGTGCGCACCGGACTGACAGGAGCCGCGCTAGCTCGAGGAGGACTAACCCGGACAGGGCTGGCCGGTTCAGCTGTATTTTCCATAACATCACCCCCCGGAGCAGCAAGATCTTCATGATCCATAGGGGAGGGATCATCGTGCTGAACTTCAACATTTTCCTTTGGAGGGTTGGCCGCTTCAGGATCCTCGACCGGTTCAGCAGTGGTGTGTTCGGCAGCCGGTTTATTTAATTTCGCCTTTTTGCTAGGCTTGGGCATACTGACAAAGATTAAAAGAGCAATAAAAATCACAAAGTCAAAACGGAAAGGTAAACCGGACGTTTGGAAAGATGACTTACCCAGGAACTGTCTTAAGCACCGGGATTTGAGTGGCAGGAGACTCGCCGGAAGAAGACAGCGGAGCCTCCTGATAGTTGGGATCAGACGGTTTAAGAGGTTTGCGAATAAGACCTGCTTTTGGATGAAGAAGGGTTGGAGTAAGCAAAACCTCGGAGCGGCGTCTGCGAGCTGGCGTGTGGGGTAATCCGGACGATTCGACTACGTGACCACTATGGCGTGTGGTCCGACGAGCCTCATGCTGCTGTCTCTTCAAAAAGAAAGTTGGGATCCAATTGAGCATAAGGGTGAGAAAATGGATATTTCCGGGATGCCCGGCGAATCTTGGGTGGCAACGGTTCTGAATCAGATGAGAGAGAAATTACCTCAACTTCATCCGCTTTACTTCCCTCTGCCAGATCCTGGGAAAAGACATTGTTGATATAAATATAAACAAGGAGAATTCAAATGACGTAAGAATCAAGCAGTACCTCAGAAGCCGGATCATCTTCTTCATGGTTTGAACCGGAAGCGGCAGCAATTTTCTTCTTCTTTACGGCTAAGCTCTTCTTACGGGTTGGCTTCGCCGGTTTATCCTGCGCTTTCCTCTTCCAGAACGGATCATTGGCCTATGAAAAGGAACAAGAACAGGTTGAAGACAAGTGATATGAACAGATTAAACCGAAATGAAAGGGTCGGAAGAGCTTTACCGATGGCGGTTTGTTGGTTAAACAGAAAGGAGCTAAACCGGTCCGGCTGCACTCCTCCAGAGGGATGTTCAGCATTTTCTTTGCAGACTCAGTAACTTCATTGTCAGGAAGCACTATTTTTGTGTGACGTTGAGGGTCTTTCGGCTTGCCAGTATATTTACACATTAAGCTTGAGCGCCGGCTTAGTGGGAGAATGCTCCAAGAGAGCCAGCAGCGGACAAAATCAACCCCAGTTAAACCATTAGCCACGAAAGCCCTGAGCTTGGAGAGTTGGGGGCATATCGAGCCCGACCTTGGGCACTAAGCCGCTGCGGGAAAGCATGACCCGGCGTCAGGCGGTAAGCACGGTAGCCCGGCAGTAGGTTTTCTCCCTCTGGCGAAGTATCTTTGCAAAAGAACCATGTCTGGTTCCAGTCTTTGGGATGGCTGTGAAGAGTGGCATGGGGAAAGCTAACGTCCTTCCTTTTCTGGATGCTCACGCCGCCAAGCTCAGTATGAGGCCCGTCAGAAAACTCAGTTCGGCGGTTCAGATGGAAGAAATCCCGGAACAGCTCCACATATGGTTCTTCTTGTAAATATGCCTCCGAGAAGACTTGGAAGTTGCAGATGTTCGATACAGAATTCGGGCCTATATCTTGGGGATGGAGTTGAAAATCGGCTAAAACATCCCGGAAGAATTTTGAACCGGGAGGGCTAAAACCCCGGGCCAGATGATCATAAAAGACTATGATCTCTCCCTCCTTAGGCTCGGGGGGACACTCGTTTCCAGGGGCCCGCCAGTGCAGAACCTCCTTAGGGCCCAGAACACCAATTGAGGCCCCTTCTACTAAATCGTCTTCCGTAATCCGGGATGGAACCCAGTTGCAGGCGACAAATTGTTTCGCTGTGGAGGCCATTTTCTCCAAGAAAGGAACACTAGATAATATAATACAAGACCCGGTTTACCAATTGCTAGATATAAACCGGCACATTTTATGAAGATATGGATTTAATTGACGGTTTAAGCCAGGGACTAATGGTACCCCCTAATCCGGGGCAAGCATGAACGAGACAGCTACCGGTTTATGATGATAGACGGAGGAAATTAAACCATCAATTGTGGGATGCAGACTTAAATCTAAACCGTCAGTACAGGCGTATGAGGCGCAAGTCATAATTAAACCGGTAACATAAGCAGATAAGCTGCAGATCTAAAGTGTGAGAAACAGTTTTCACATGAAGCAGAGGTAAAATATGGATCTACGGCGCAGGAAAAAGACATAACAATTCAAGTCATATTCAGTGAAGGCAACGGAAATTTTCTACAGATTCAATCTGAACTAGCAGTGCTGAAGAAACTAAAGTTATGATGATAGAGCGGAAGCGCACGAACGAGGGTTGACCTAACAAGTTTTACATCTACAGCTAAAACCAACCTACGGCGATGAACTATGAAGAACGAGGGTTTGCGGCGAGCTACAGAAGAAACCCTAGAACTGAGATCTATGAGGAAGAAGACAGCGTACCCGAGGAAGCAAGGGACAGCGGTGAGTTTCTAGACGCGTTCAGGTCGATGCAGCGGCCGGGCTTGCTGACGACGGCGAGCTCGAAGGACGGCGGCGGAAGCTCGAGCGCTGGAGACAGAGGAAGACGAAGCAGAAGGGGGTAAAAGAGATGGGCCTCGGTCTCATTTATAGGCCGAAGGGATAAAGCGGCAGGCGCGGGAATCGAGGAGACCCAAAATCGGATATGGATTGAGCTGTCGCCTCGATCTTCGGAACGGTAATAAAGAAAGGTAACAAACAGATGCGGGCGTTAAATGCGCAGATGATGTCATGGCAGGTTCAAGTGATTCCAGGAGATGACGTCATGGCCGGTTTAAAAAGCACACAAGAGTTGCAGAAAGGGAAATTCGTACAAAGACTTTGAAGACTGGCATGAACAAGTTCAAATCAATCTGGGGCCTAATGTCAGGGATATTACTATCAGGTATAAACCAGCTAGGAGGGTCTGGATTACGTTGGTGGTTATATTATCAGAAGCCCAGTGGAGTATGTAATAGGAGGTTATAGCCCACGGAGGTTCAGGGCCCGTGTATAAGGCCCATGGTTTGTAAACCGTTGTACTATGTAACTTGGAATGTAAGATAGAAAGAGTAGAGACAGAGGCGGACACATTTATGAGCCGGCCTCGGGACTCTGTAAACCGGACCGGGTGTCGCCTCCTATATAAAGGGACGACCCGGCGACGGTTCAGGACAAGAAACAACCGCTCGAGACACAGGCAAAGCGGATTCGCTCCATGGTCATCGAAGCCCAAGCAATACCACACCAAACTAGACGTAGGCTTTTACCTTCATCGAAGGGGCCGAACTAGTATAAACTCCCTGTGTCCTTCGTCCGCTTTAACCCCTTTAAGCTAACCCGGGCGATGGCCTCACGACTAAGTCCTTTTGCTAGGACATCTATCGTGCTAAATCCATGACACTGCCTGTGCGCCCGCGTCGGCCAAGATGGAGGCCATCCGCGCGCCCCACCGCAACCGCCTACCGCCGCCTGTGCCGCGTGCCTCCCCTCGGGTTCGCCCCTCGCTACCACAGCGCCGGCCTTGCCTCTCAGCCCCCTCTCGCCGTTGTGCTGCGGCATGCACCAGCGCGCCCGCAGCCAGGTCCGCGCCATGCGCCCACCTCCTTCTCTGCTCGGCTGCTGCTCACCGGAGCTCCCCCCGCGCATCGTTGCAGCTTGCCGCCGTTCCTCGCTGCGCACCGCCACTGCTCTCGCGCGCCGGCGTCGCCCCGTCGTGGCCTCGCCACTGCCGCAGGCGGCCGGCCTCGCCGTCCCTGCGGGCGGGCGCCCAGTCGGGCGCCCAACGCCATACACCCGCGCCCGTTCGGGCTATGCCCGAAGCCCGCACCCGCTAAGGCCCCAGGGCCTATGACAGCCGGGGCCCACCCCTCCACAGAATATTTTAAAAAGAAGAAAAATTATATAAGTTAAATATTAAAATTAATTAATTAATTAATTGATTAACTTAATTAATCCAATTTAATTGAGCTTAATTAATCATGCTTAATTAAACCCTAATTAACATGCTTGTCTATGACAGGTGGGTCCCATTGGACCCACAGGTTAGCTTTGACCCAGTCAACCGCACTGATGACTGATGACCTCAGCATTGCATCATGATGACATCAGCAGACACTATTCTGGATAATGTTAGATTTAATTAAATAATAATAATTTCAGAAAATGAATTAAAACTCTGAAAATTAATACTCTGTAACTCGGATGAAAATACTTTGTACATGAAAGTTGCTCAGAACGACGAGATGAATCTGAGTACGCTGTCCGCTCGTCCACCACACGCCCTTAGAATAGCGAACATGCAACCTTCCCCCTCCGGTCTGCCTGTCCGAAAACACGAAAACCGGGAATACTTTCCTGGATGTTTCGCCAGTTCGCCGGTATCACCTACTACTGCGTTAGGTCACCTCTAGCACCGCGTATTGCCATGTTACGCTTTGTGATGCTTTGATTGCTCAGTTATTTATTATGTTTCCCCTCCGTTACTTCTTTCCGGCAGACCTCGAGACTGCTGGCGACCCCAGTTCGACTACGGTGTTGACGACCCCTCCTTGCCAGAGCAACCAAGCAAGCCAACCCACCTTGATCACCAAATATAGCCCATTCTCTTCTCTTTTACTCTTGCATTAGAATTGCTACTGTTGATGATTCCATAGCTCCTATTCTGTTGCATAGCCTGTCATTGTTGCTACAACTGTTGATACCTTTACCTGCTATCCTAATGCTTTGTATAGGATGCTAGTATTCCATCAGTGGCCCTACATTCTTGTCCGTCCGCCATGCTATACTATCGGGCCGTGATCACTTCGGGAGGTGATCATGGGTATATACTATACTATTACATAATCATGATGTTGATTCAGAGATGGGGGCTAAAGGGGCAGGTGGTTCCACACAGGTAGTGGTGGCCTGGGTTCCTGGCAGCGCACTGATGGTTACTTTGTGGCGGAGCGACATGGCGGGTTGCGACCACCTATTAGACAGGTGGGCCTGGCCCTGGTCGTTGTCCACGGTTATTTCATAATAACACGTTTGACGAGATCTTGGTATTTGATCTGAGTCTGGCCATTGGCCTATACGCACTAACCAGCTACATGGGAATAGTTATGGGCACTCGACCTCGTGGTATCAGCCGAAACCTTCTTGACATCAGCGACTGAGCGGCGCGTGCCGGGTTGGACTGCGTAACGTAACTTACTTAGTAAGGGAGGTTGCTAGGTCTGCTCACCGGCCGCGTACGCAACGTGCAGGTGTGCGTTGGGCGATGGGCCCGGACCCCTACGCGCCTAGAACTTAGAACGGCATGCCGACCTCTCTGTTGTGCTGAGGTAAGGCTGTGACGTGTTGATCTTCCGAGGCCGGGCATGACCCAGGAAAGTGTGTCCGGCCAAATGGGATCGAGCGTGCTGGGTTATGTGGTGCACCCCTGCATGGAAGTTAATATATTCGAATAGCCGTGTCCCTCGGTAAAAGGACGACCCGGAGTTGTACTCTGACCTCATGACAACTAGAACTGGATACTTAATAAAACACACCCACACAAGTTCCAGATACAACCCGGTGATCGCTTTCCCATAGGGCGACGAGGGGAGGATCGTCGGGTAGGTTATTGCTATACGATGCTACTTGGTGAACTTACCATCTATTCTATTCTACTGCTGCAAGACGGAGGCTGCAAGAAGCGATGATACTTGTTACTTTCCAGCTACTCTCATCTACTGCTGCAAGATGAAGGTGGCTAGAAGCATAGTCTTCGATTGGATTAGCTATCCCCCTCTTATTCTGGCATTCTGCAGTTCAGTCCATAGATATTACCCCCTTACACAGATATCATTGCATATGTAGTATAGATCCTTGCTTGCGAGTACTTTGGATGAGTACTCACGGTTGCTTTGCTCCCCCTTTCCCCCCTTTTTCCTCTTTCTCGGATGACGCAACCAGATGTTGGAGTCCAGGAGGCAGAGGACCCCGATGATGTTTCTACGTGGAGTTCGGCTTCGAGGAGTAGTTAGGAGGTCCCAGGCAGGAGGCCTTGAATTTTTGATCGTTGATATATTTGTTCTAGCCTTCTTAAGGCAAACTTGTTTAACTTATGTCTGTACTCAGATGTTTTTGCTTCCGCCGACTCTTGTGTTTTTGAGCTTATGTATTCGAGCCCTCGAGGCCCCTGGCTTGTAATATAAAGCTTGTATTATTTTAAATTTGTGTCTAGAGTTGTGTTGTGATATCTTCTAGTGAGTCCTTGATCATGGTCGTAAACATTTGCATGCATGATTAGTGTACGGTCAAATCGGGGGCGTCACATGTAGCTATGTGCTGGGCTATGACAACCAGGTGATGAGGTCCACCGGTCAAACTCCGTCCGGCGAAAGTCAAAGGGCTAGACCCGGCGGTCGTCTATGTCAGGGTTAGACGGGACGGGGTACCTATGGGGTGTAGCAATGCCTCCAGGTGTTGCTGTGGGCCCCCCTACGGTTGTGGAAGCGTGGTGGCAGGCGCAGGCACCCGCCACGCGGCTCCGGGGTGTGCCCCACCCTCACGGGCGTTGCTGCCACCGTGTCCCGGAGGGGGGAACGGCCACGTCGGGCCGACGCGTAGGGAATCTTGGGGTGGGTTGGGCCGGGACTGTGTTGGGGTGTAGCTGTGTGCTAGGCTATGACAACCAGGTGCTGAGGTCCACCGGTTAAACTCCGCCCGGCGAAAGTCAAAGGGCTAGACCCGACGGTCGTCTGTGTCAGGGTTAGACGGGACGAGATACCTATGGGGTGTAGCAATGCCGCCAAGTGTTGCTATGGGCCCTCCTACGGTTGTGGAAGGATGGTGGCAGGCGCAGGCACCCGACACGCGGCTCCGGGGTGTGCCCCCCCTCACGGGCATCCCTGTCGGGTCCCGTACACACGGTAAACTACTAAAAAACTAAAAAATAATAATTTATAGAAAACACCGGCATCCATCACGGAAAACGGACTATCACCGTGAAACCTTCAGTGCCCGGGCATCGAAAGTTTCATAGTTATTGTCCATTTTCTTCACAGAAGTCTAATGAATACCGGAGCTTATAATGTATGGATTAGTGAACTATTTGAACAGGTCAAATTGCTTGTCCTCGGGCGAGGTGGGACTATTTTTTTCTTTCAAAAAAGTGGTTGCCATCTATGCCTACGGCCTTGCCGTCGGCATAGGCCTCTTATCTATGCCGACGGCCTGGCCGTCGGCATAGGGTGGCATTATGCGTTCGGGCTGACACGTGGGACCCACGATATGCCGACGGCCAAGCCGTCGGCATAGTGATCCCCCCTTATCCACTCGGCGGTTGCACATTTGTGTCCACTCGTGCCCTATCCCCACCCCGAGCCCGACCCCGCCGCCGCGCCGCACCCTTTTCCGTGCCGCGCGCCGCACCCGTCGTCCGCGTTGCCCCGCCGGCCGCCACCTCGCCCCCAACCCACCCTACCCCGCCGACCCGCCCCCGTGTCGCTGCAGCATCCCCAGCCGCCACCGCCGCCTCCACTCCGCGCCGCACCACCGTCCCCGCCCGCGCCACGCCGCCGCCTCCACTCCACGTCGTGCCGTTGTCTCCACC
>LR738712.1:698857764-698873594 GCA_902687465.1 Secale cereale | reverse complement strand
GGCCCCCTCTCGCCAGAGGCCCCGGCCTCTGCTCCGGCCGCTGCTACGCCCCCTCCTCCGCGTCGTTGCCTCGCCCGGCCCCTCCCTGCCCCGTCGGCAGCCACCTCGCCCCCGACCTGCCCTACCCCGCCGACCGCCACCTCACCCCCACCCTACGTTCCCCCACCGCCTGTCGCCTCGCCTCGTTGGTCGCCGCCTCTCCCCGGCCCTGCCTCTCCCCGCTATTGAGACCTCCACCTTTTTTTTAGTTTATAGATAGATAGATTGTTAGATATAATGATAGATAGATAGAGATAGATTGTTAGATAGATAGATAGATAAATGAATGTTGCAATTTTTTTGGTTCTATGAGATGAATCGATGATGATGACGAATAGATGATGATGCTGAATATATTGTTGATATTGTTAGTTGTGATGATGATGATGAATATTTATTTAATATTGTTAGTTGTGATGATGATGATGATGATGATGAATATGTGATGAAACAACCCTACATGATTCAAGAATAAATGAATGCATGTTTATACGTTTTGAATATGCTTTCTGATTTGTGATGTTTGATACGTCTCCAACGTATCTACTTTTCCAAACACTTTTGCCCTTGTTTTGGACTCTACCTTGCATGATTTGAATGGAACTAACCCGCATTGACGCTGTTTTCAGCAGAATTTCCATGGTGTTGTTTTTGTGCAGAAATAAAAAGTTCTTGGAATGACCTGAAAATCCACGGACAAGTATTTTGGAAAATATAAAAAATATCTGCGGAAAGATCCAGACCAGGGGGCCCACACCCTGTCCACGAGGGTGGGGGCGCGCCCCCTGCCTCGTGGGCCCCCTGTTGCTCCACCGACGTACCCCCGGACTCCATATATTCACTTTCGGGGAGAAAAAAATCAGAGAGGAAGAATTATCGCGTTTTACGATACGAAGCCGCCGCCAAGCCCTAATCTCTCTCGCGAGGGCTGATATGGAGTCCGTTCTGGGCTCCGGAGAGTGGAGATTGTCGCAATCGTCATCATCAACCTTCCTCCATCACCTATTTCATGATGATCACCGCCGTGCGTGAGTAATCCCATCGTAGGCTTGCTGGACGGTGATGGGTTGGATCAGATTTACCATGTAATCGAGTTAGTTTTGTTAGGGTTTAATACGTCTGCAACGTATCTATAATTTTTTATTGTTCCATGCTATTATTTATGAAGTCTTGGATGTTTAATGGGCTTTATCATTCACTTTTATATCATTTTTGGGACTAACCTACTAACCCAAAGGCCCAGTCCAGATTGCTGTTTTTTGCCTATTTCGGGGTTTTGCAGAAAAGGAATATCAAACGGAGTCCAAACGGAATGAAACCTTCGCGAGAGATATTTTCGGAGGAAATCACGCTCGGCAAACGTCAGGACCAAGTCAGGGGACGGAAGGCCTGCCCTCGAGGGTGGGGGACGCACCCCCTGCCTCGAGGCTGGCCCACACGGCCCTCGGTGCCCTCCTTCTACCTATATATACCTACGTAACCCAGAAACTCCATACGCAGAGAGAAAACCCTTATTCCACCGCCGTAGCTTCTGTTCCCATGGAGATCCCATCTTGGAGCCTGTTCTGGGAGGGCGATCCATCACAGAGGCCTTCATCATCATCGTCGCCCTCACCATGAGTTGTGAGTAGTTTACTCAGACCTTAGGGTCCATAGCTAGTATCTAGATGGCTTCTTCTCTCTCTGCATCTCAATACAAAGTTCTCCTCAGTCTTCGAGGAGATCTATTCGATGTAATCTCTTTTTGCGGTGTGTTTGTCGAGATCCGATGAATTGTGAGTTTATGATCAAGGTTATGTATGAAAGATATTTGGTTCTTCTCTGAACTTTTCATATGTGCTCATAATATCCTTGCAAGTCTCTTCGAATTATTGGTTTGGTTTGGCCTACTAGATCTATAGTTCTTGCAATGGGAGAAGTGCTTGGCTTTGGGTTCAATCTTGCGGTGTCCTTTCCCAGTGACAGTAGGGGCAGCAAGGCACATATTGTATTGTTGCCATCGAGGATAAAAAGATGGGGTTTTCATCATATTGCTTGAGTTTATCCCTCTACATCATGTCATCTTGCTTAAGGCGTTACTCTGTTCGTATGAACTCAATACACTAGATGCATGCTGGATAGCAGTCGATGTGTGGAGTAATAGTAGTAGGTGCAGAATTGTTTCGTTCTACTTGTCTCGGATGTGATACCTATATACAATGATCATGCCTAGATAGTCTCATAATTATTCGCTTTTCTATCAATTGCTCGACAGTAATTTGTTTACTCGCCGTAGAATACCGCTATCATGAGAGAAGCCATTAGAGAAAACTATGGCCCCCGGGTCTATTCTCAACATATCAATCTACATCTACTTTACCTTTACCGTTTTTATTTGCTGTTTTATTAAACCAAAAATACCAAAAATATAATTATCATCTCTATCAGATCTCACTTTCGTAAGTGACTGTAAAGGGATTGACAACCCCTTATCGCGTTGGCTGCGAAGTTATTATTTGTTTGTGCAGGTGTGAGGGACTCACGCGTGGTCTCCTACTGGATTGATACCTTGTTTCTCAAAAACTGAGGGAAATACTTACGCTACTGTGCTGCATCTCCCTTTCCTCTTCGAGGGAGTACAACACAAGCTCAAGAGGTAGCAGGGTTTGATCCCTAGTATCCACTATGTTCTAAGATTGATGTTGCTATGACTTTGCCATGCTTAATGCTTGTCACTAGGGCCCGAGTTCCATGATTTCAGATCTAAACCTATTATGTTTTCATGAATATATGTGTGTTCTTGATCCTATCTTGCAAGTCAATAGTCACCTACTATGTGTTATGATCGGGCAACCCCAAACTGACAATAGTCGGGACCACTCCCGATGATGACCGTAGTTTGAGGAGTTCATGTATTCACTATGTGTTAATGCTTTGCTCTGTTACTCTATTAAAAGGAGGCCTTAATATCCCTTAGTTTCCACTAGGACCCCGCTGCCACGGGAGGGTAGGACAAAAGATGTCATGCAAGTTCTTTTCTATAAGCACGTATGACTATATTCGGAATACATGCCTACATTACATTGATGAACTGGAGCTAGTTCTGTGTCACCCTAGGGTATAACTTTTACATGATGAATCACATCCGACATAATTCCCCATCACCGATCCAATGCCTATGAGCTTTTCACATATTGCTTGTTGCTTATTTACTTTTCCGCTGCTACTGTTACAAAAACTACAAAAACACTACCGTTACTTTTATTGCTGTTAGCACTATTTCCATATTACCTTGCTACTAAATTACCTTGCTGCAGATACTAAGTTTCTAGGTGTGGTTGAATTGACAACTCAGCTGCTAATACTTAAGAGTATTCTTTGGCTCCCCTTGTGTCGAATCAATAAATTTGGGTTGAATACTTTACCCTCGAAAACTGTTGCGATCCCCTACACTTGTGGGTTATCAAGACTATTTTATGGCGCCGTTGCCGGGAAGCATAGCTATATTCTTTAAGTCACTTGGGATTTATATCTGTTGATCACTATGAAGAATTTTAAGGACTCAAAAACCAAGATCTTTCCCTCAACTACGAGGGGAGGTAAGGAACTGCCATCTAGCTCTGCACTTGATTCATCCTCTGTTATGAGTAAATTTGCGACACCTACTCCTGCTATTGAATCTGATATGTTGCATGTTCTTGATGATGCCACTTCTGCCATGTATGATGAAACTACTTCTATGCTTGATAATACTGTGCCACTAGGTGAATTTCTAGATGAACAAATTGGTAAGGTTAGGGAGAATGCAAATATTGAAACTGATAATATTTATGAAAGTGATGATGAAGATTCTCCCCCTAGATATGAATTGCCTGTTATTCCTGAGGGTTGTGTTATGGATGAAGAAACTGCTAGAGACTTTCTTGCTTGCAATGATAGATATGATCTTAAGAAATTATTAACTAAGCTCAAAGAAAAGTCTTTGAATGCTAGAATGAAATATGACCCTGCATTTGCTACTTCACCTATCCTTGTTACTGATAAGGATTATGATTTCTCTGTTGATCCCGAGTTAATTACTTTGGTTGAATCCGATCCTTTCCATGGCTATGAATCTGAAACTGTTGTGGCACATCTTACTAAGTTGAATGATATAGCCACCATGTTTACCAACGATGAAAAGATTCATTATTACTATATCCTTAAGCTATTTCCTTTCTCGTTAAAGGGTGATGCTAAGACTTGGTTTAATTCTCTTGATCCTGGTTGTGTGCGTGGTCCCCAGGATATGATGTATTACTACTCTGCTAAATATTTTCCCGCTCATAAGAATAAAGCTGCTTTACAGGAAATATATAATTTTGTGCAAATTGAAGAAGAGGGTCTCCCACAAGCTTGGGGGAGGCTTCTCCAATTACTTAATGCTTTGCCTGATCATCCTCTTCAGAGGAATGATATACTTGATGTCTTTTATAATGGACTAACTGATGCTTCCAGAGACCACCTGGATAGTTGTGCTGGTTGTGTTTTCAGGGAAAGAACAGTTGATCAAGCTGAATTACTATTGAATAATATGTTGAACAATGAAAATAATTGGACACTTCCTGAACCAGCCCCTAAGCCAACTCCAAAGAAAAGGGGTGTTATGTTTCTCAGTCCTGAAGATATGCAAGAGGCAATGAAATCTATGAAAGAGAAAGGTATAAAAGATGAAGATGTTAAGGATTTACCGCCTATTGAAGAAATACATGGTCTTGATAACCCGACACAGGTAGTAAAGGTAAATTCTCTTTATAGATTTGATGAAGGTGATATTCCTCGTTATAAGTCTGCTAGCCAATGCTTAGATGAGTTTGATAATTTTATTGTGAAACAAGAAAACTTCAATGCTTATGTTGGTAGACAATTGCAACATAATGCTTATATGATTGAACGCTTGAGTGATTCTATGTCTAGAGTTAAAGGTGAATTGAAACTCATTAGTAAACATGCTTCTATGGTTACCACTCAAGTAGAACAAGTACTTAAGGCTCAGAATGATTTGCTCAATGAATTAAATAGTAAGAATATTGAGTATGTTGTTAGAGTTGCAACTAGAGGTGGTAAAATGACTCAGGAACCTCTGTATCCTGAAGGACACCCTAAGAGAATTGAGCAAGATTCTTAGAGAGCTAATTTAGATGCACCTAGTTCTTCTAAGAAGAAGAAAAATAAAAATGATAGGACTTTGCATGCTTCTAGTGAACCTGTAGCTGACACACCTGAGAATCCCAATGATATATCTGTTTCTAATGCTGAGACACAATCTGGTAATGAACATGAACCTAGTGATAATGTTAATGATGATGTTCATGATGATGCTCAACCTAGCAATGACAACGATGTAGAGATTGAACCTGCTATTGATCTTGATAACCCACAATCAAAGAATCAACGTTATGATAAGAGAGACTTTGTTGCTAGGAAGCACGGTAAGGAAAGAGAACCATGGGTTCAGAAACCCATGCCTTTTCCTCCTAAGCCATCCAAGAAAAAGGATGATGAGGATTTTGAGCGCTTTGCTGAAATGATTAGACCTATCTTTTTGCGTATGCGTTTGACTGATATGCTTAAAACAAATCCTTATGCTAAGTATATAATAGATATTATTACCAATAAAAGAAAGATACCTGAAGTAGAGATTTCCACAATGCTTGCCAATTACACTTTTAAAGGTGGAATACCTAAGAAACTAGGAGATCCAGGAGTACCTACTATACCTTGCTCCATTAAAAGAAACAATGTTAAAACTGCTTTGTGTGATCTTGGAGCCGTTGTTAGTGTTATGCCTCTCTCTTTATATCGTAGACTTGACTTAAGTAAGTTGACACCTACTGAAATATCTTTGCAAATGGCCGATAAACCAACTTCTATACCTGTCGGTAGTTGTGAGGATGTGCCTGTTGTAGTTGCAAATGTTACTATTCCAACGGACTTTGTTATCGTTGATATTCCCGAGGACGATAGTATGTCTATTATCCTTGGTAGACCCTTTTTGAATACTGCAGGGGCTGTTATTGATTGCAACAAAGGCAATGTCACTTTTCATGTCAATGGTAATGATCATACGGTACACTTTCCGAGGAAACAACCTCAGGTCCACATTATCAATTATATTGGAAAAATTTCAACTATTACTATTGGAGGTTTTGAATTTCCTCTTCCTACTGTCAAGAAGACATATGATATTCTTATTGTTGGGGACATACATATCCCCATTGAGGTAACATAGTGTTGTTCGAAAATTCTCCGGTTTCATGTTATTCGAAAAGAGTTTATTGACAACACCTGATCAACCTTGTTAATGGATTCCTTTTGATGAGCATGAGATGGGTGAATCTAGATAGCACAACCTTCTGTATCCTCCTTTTACTTTCAGTTAATTAGATTAAATAAAGAAAAACTAGTATTTTATGTCTGTTTCCAGACTTATCAGTGAAATAAAAAAATACCCCGAAAATAAAAGTTCTCCAAATGCCCTGAAAATGAAATATGATTTTTGCTAGAATATTAGAGAATATATGGCACAGAAAACACAGCGAGGGGAGCCAGCACATGGCCACGAGGGTCCAGGGCGCGCCCACCCTCACAGGGCGTGCCCCCTGCCTCGTGGGCCCCACGTGGCCCTCCTCCACTTATTCCTGCACCCATACCCTTCTTCTTCCTCCCAAAAAAATCTCTATCCAGCTCAAGCACGAGTTCTAGCTCATCTTGCTGCCATTTTCGATCTCCTTGTTCAAAGCTCCATTCACAAAACTGTTTGGGGAGATTGTTCCTTGGTATGTGACTCCTCCATTGGTCCAATTAGTTTTCGCTCTAGTGCTTTATTTATTGAAATTTTTTGCTGCTGTGGTGACCTTGTTCTTGAGCTTGCATGTCAAATTTCTTTGGTCCCAAGTAGTTCTAATGCATGATATAGTCTCTAGGCACTTGTAGGAGTTGTTGCTATCAATCTTGTTGAGTTTGGTTCACTTTCATTTGGAGTTACTAAAAAATTCAGAAATTTTCATAGGAGGAAAATGATAAAGAGATTGTTGAGAGGCTCCTCTAGTAAAAGTTCACAGGATAAGAAGAAGGAAGAAAATAAGAAGCCCAAATACAATCTTCCTCGCACTGCAGAAGTCCGGCCGTGTGAATGGCCTTGTAATGAGTTCATGGAAGCCGCCGGGATTTACGAAGACTTTTACTATTTGGCGAACAATGTAGGCCTCACCGACTTCCTCCACGGCCAGTGTGAACAGTATCTCTTACTTACCAATATTTATACGCAAAACTTTCATTTTCATGCTAAGAAAACACCACCTTCAGTGGAGTTTCGTTTATATGTTGAGGTTAATGAGATGTCATTCTTTGAGTTTTTTGAAGTTTGCAAGATACCCTTTGAAGGTAGTCTTGATGAACCACGTCGTGAAGACGTTGAATGGTTTATTGACATGATAGCTGTAGGGGAAACTAGGCAAGTTTCAGGGGCAAGAATTACTAGTATACATTTCCCTGTTCTACGCTACTTTGCTTTATTTGCCAGTAGATGTTTAATTGGTCACGGGAATAGTGGGAATCTTAGTGCCCCTGATATTGTCATTTTGCGCCATGCTTTGTTTCGGGACACAACTTGTAGCTTGGGTGTCGTCGTTGCTAAACGATTAAGTCTGAACGGCACCAAAGGTCCCGTCTTTGGAGGCATCTTTGCTTCTCGCCTTGCTGAGCATTTTAGAATACCTATTAGGCATCATGAGAAGGAAGAAAAACTGCTTGCCCCTGTTTATCTAGATTATAAGAGCATGATAGCACATGATTTTATTGTTAAAGACAAGGAGAATTTGCATAATTATAAACAGAGGTTTGATGAAAAATATTGTGAGATTGTTACCTTGCCTGCACCATCTCTATTTGATTTGTTTTCAGGCATATACCTCATTACGTCAGATGCCTTCTACAAGTACGAGAGCCAGGCACGAGCTTCAGAGCCTGAGCCGGAGACACCACTCGATCCTTACCGTCAGTCTGTTTATGGGTGGGATCCGGGTGAGCTTGCCAATCAGTGGCACCTAGAGGACACTTCTCAGTACACTAGAGAGAGTAGCTTCGATCCGTGGCCATAGACCAACTTAGGCCAAAAGCCTAAGCTTGGGGGAGTACGTGTCTCTCACCGACATTACATTCATGTTCACACACTTATTCTAGTTGTCGGTGCTCACACTCTTTCATTGTACTACCCATGATTAGTTTCAATTCCTTTTCTTAGTCTTTTTCTTGCGTGCTAGAAAAACTTTAAGAAAAACAAAAAAATAGTTGTAGCTTTTAGCTAGTTTACTTTCCATGCTTATAGTAGTAGTAATTAAAGGAAAACCCAAAGATATTTCTCGTTCTTATTTTGCTTGTTGCGAGCTTTCCCGTGTAAATAATTTCTTTTCTTTTCTTTGGGGGTCAAGAGTAGAAGACCATGATTGAAAATGCTTAGTGGCTCTCATATGCTTTATTATTGATTTAACCTTGAGCCATATTACTTTGTCTTCTCTCTTGTATTAAATGCTCATAGATTCCAGCTTAGTCCAATGCACGTGCACTATTATTATTATCCACACCGTTCGGTCGTGCGAGTGAAAGGCAATAATGATGATATCTGATGAACTAATTGAGATGAAAAAAGCTGGTATGAACTCGACCTCTCTTGTTTTTGTAAATATGATAGTTCATCGTTCCTGATTCAGCTTGTTATGAATGAAACATGCTTGCAATGACAATCAGAGATCATAGCTGCTTATGCCATGCTTAATTAGCTAAGAGTTTATAATGGTCTATCTTGTGTGCCAACATGATATTAAAATGGTTGTGATGTGGTATGATAGGGTATCCTCCTTTGAACGATTCAAGTGGTCTGACTTGGCAGATGTTCACGCATGTAGTTGAAACAAAATCAACATAGACTCCACGATATTTATGTTCATGGTGATTTATATCCTACTCATGCTTGCATTCATTGTTGATTAATTTTAATGCATGTTGATGACTGTTGTCGCTCTCTAGCTGGTCGCTTCCCAGTCTCTTTCTAGCCTTCACCTGTACTAAGCGGGAATACTGCTTGTGCATCCACTTCCATAAACCCCAAAGTTATTCCACATGAGTCCACCATACCTTCCTATATGCGGTATCTACGTGCCTTCCAAGTAAATTTGTATGTGCCAAACTCTAAACCTTCAAATAAAATTCTGTTTTGTATGCTCGAATAGCTCATGTATCAACTAGGGCTGTCTATATCTTCCATGCTAGGTGGGTTATTCTCACGATGAGTGGACTCCGCTCATCATTCATAAGAAAATGGCTGGTAACCGGGATGCCCACTCCCATGCTCAAATCATAATAATTAAACAAAACTCCCCTAGGGCTGTTGCTGGTTTGGACGGTACCCGTTGTTTCGGGCTAGCCGTGGAGTGTGCTTGTTGGTGGTTGGGGGAGTATAAACTTTACCATTCTGTTTGGGAACCGCCTATAATGTGTGTAGCATGGAAGATATCGAGATTCTTGGTTGTTATGTTGACAATGAGAGTATACCGCTCAAAATATTATTCATCTCTATTTAAAAATCGAGCTCTGGCACCTCTACAAATCCCTCCTTCCCACTGCGAAGTGCCTATCTATTTACTTTTATGCTGAGTCATCATCCTCTTATTAAAGAGCACCAGTTGGAGAGCACCTCTGTCATTTGCATGTATTACTATTATTTTGCACTGAGTATAATCATGACTGGATCTCTTTTACCATGAATTACAATGTTTAGTCAGCCCTTGATCTTTTAAGGTGCTCTGCATTTATGTTTTGCGGTCTCAGAAAGGGCTAGCGAGATACCATCTTGTCATGTCATATCATGATTGTTTTCAGAAAGTGTTGCCATCCGAGGTTTATTATTATTGCTCGCTAGTTGATTATGCCATTGATATGAGTAGACATGAGACATAAAAGTTATTGTGAATATGGTTAGTTCATGATCTTTGCTGAAAACTTGAATGTTGGCTTTACATATTTACAACAAAAAGAGCAAACAGAGTTTGTCAAAGTTTTTCTTTATCACTTTCAGTTTATCAACTGAATTGCTTGAGGACAAGCAAAGGTTTAAGCTTGGGGGCGTTGATACGTCTCCAACATATCTACTTTTCCAAATACTTTTGCCCTTGTTTTGGACTCTAACCTGCATGATTTGAATGGAACTAACCCAGACTGACGCTGTTTTCATCAGAATTGCCATGGTGTTGTTTTTGTGCAGAAATAAAAAGTTCTCGGAATGACCTGAAAATCCACGGAGAACTATTTTGGAAAATATGAAAAATATCCGCGGAAAGATCAAGACCAGGGGGCCCACACCCTATCCACGAGGGTGGGGGGCGCGCCCCCTGCCTCGTGGGCCCCATGTTGCTCCACCGACGTACCCCCGGACTCCATATATTCACTTTCGAGGAGAAAAAAAATCAAAGAGGAAGAATTATCGTGTTTTACGATACGGAACCGCCGCCAAGCCCTAATCTCTCTCGGGGGGCTGATCTGGAGTCCGTTCGGGGCTCCGGAGAGTGGAGATCGTCGCCATCGTCATCATCAACCTTCCTCCATCACCAATTTCATGATGCTCACCACCGTGCGTGAGTAATCCCATCGTAGGATTGCTGGACAGTGATGGGTTGGATGAGATTTACCATGTAATCGAGTTAGTTTTGTTAGGGTGTGATCCCAAGTATCCACTATGTTCTAAGATTGATGTTGCTATGACTTTGCCATGCTTAATACTTGTCACTAGGGCCCGAGTGCCATGATTTCAGATATGAACCTATTATGTTTTCATGAATATATGTGTGTTCTTGATCCTATCTTGCAAGTCAATAGTCACCTACTATGTGTTATGATCCGGCAACCTCGAAGTGACAGTAGTCGGGACCACTCCCGGTGATGACCGTAGTTTGAGGAGTTCATGTATTCACTATGTGTTAATGCTTTGGTCCGGTACTCTATTAAAAGGAGGCCTTAAAATCCCTTAGTTTCCACTAGGACCCCGCTGCCACGGGAGGGTAGGACAAAAGATGTCATGCAAGTTCTTTTCCATAAGCATGTATGACTATATTCGGAATACATGCCTACATTACATTGATGAACTGGAGCTAGTTCTGTGTCACCCTAGGTTATAACTTTTACATGATGAATCACATCCGGCATAATTCCCCATCACCAATCCAATGCCTACGAGCTTTTCACATATTGCTTGTTGCTTATTTACCTTTCCGCTGCTACTGTTACAAAAACTACAAAAACTACAAAAACACTACTGTTACTTTTATTCCTGTTACCACTATTTCCATATTACCTTGCTACTAAATTACCTTGCTGCAGATACTAAGTTTCCAGGTGTGGTTGAATTGACAACTGGGCTGCTAATACTTACGAGTATTATTTGGCTCCCCTTGTGTCGAATCAATAAATTTGGGTTGAATACTTTACCCTCGAAAACTGTTGCGATCCCCTACACTTGTGGGTTATCAATGTTCCAAATTTTTGCCGTGGTGGATTTGCAGGTTTTGCAGGTTTTGCAGAGGCGGAGGGGGCGGGGGGGAGAGCCCCTAAAGGGCGAGGAGGTGGTGGGAGAGCCACTACAGGGGGTCGCGGCCAGAAAGAGCGCACCCTAACCAACTTAGGGGTGTTGTCTTCGAGGCGCTCCTCTAGTGAGTTACCCTCCTCTAGCTCGGTACCCTCTAACGAGGAGGAGGAGGTTCAGGAGGGGGACGAGGAGGAGGAGGAGGAGGCATGCGAGGAGGAGGGTGGTGGCGGGGACGATGGTGGTGGCGGGTGATATGTCTTCAACGTATCTATAATTTTTGATTGTTCCATGCTTTTATTTATGATGTTTTGGATGTTTAATGGGCTTTGTCATACACTTTTATATTATTTTTGGGACTAACCTACTAACCCGAAGGCCCAGTCCAGATTGTTGTTTTTTGCCTGTTTCAGGGTTTTACAGAAAAGGGATATCAAACGGAGTCCAAACGGAATGAAACCTTCGGGAGAGATATTTTTGGAAAAAATCACGCATGGGAGACTTGAGAACCACGGAGTAGGGCTTACGTGGTGCCCACGAGGGTGGGGGGCGCGCCCCCCTAGGGCGCACCCCACTGCCTCGTGGGTCCCACGTATGGCCCCCGGTGCCCTTCTTCCTCCTATATATACATACGTACCCCGAAACCATCAAAACAACAGAGAAAACCCTAGTTCCACTGCCGTAACATTCTGTTCCCGTGAGATCCCATCTTGGGGCCTGTTCCGGAGCTCCGCCGGAGGGGGGATCTTCCACGGAGTGCTTCTACATCATCATCATCGCCTCACCATGAGTTGTGAGTAGTTTACCACAGACCTTCGGGTCCATAGCTAGTATCTAGATGGCTTCTTCTCTCTCTTTGGATCTCAATACAAAGTTCTCCTCGGTCTTCGAGGAGATCTATTTGATGTAATCTCTTTTTGCGGTGTGTTTGTCGAGATCCGATGAATTGTGGGTTTATGATCAAGATTATCTATTAGAAATATTTGGTTCTTCTCTGAAGTCTTTATGTATTATTATAATATCCTTGCAAGTCTGTTCGAATTATTGGTTTGGTTTGGCCTACTAGATCTATAGTTCTTGCTATGGGAGAAGTGTTTGGCTTTGGGTTCAATCTTGCGGTGTCCTTTCCCAGTGACAATAGGGGCAGCAAGGCACGTATTGTATTGTTGCCATCGAGGATAAAAAGATGGGGTTTATATCATATTGCTTGAGTTTATCCCTCTACATTATGTCATCTTGCTTACGGCGTTACTCTGTTCTTATGAACTCAATACACTAGATGCATGCTGGATAGCGGTCGATGTGTGGAGTAATAGTAGTAGATGCAGAATCGTTTCGGTCTACTTGTCTCGGACGTGATGCCTATAATTAATGATCATGCCTAGATAGTCTCATAATTATTTGATTTTCTATCAATTGCTCGACAGTAATTTGTTTACCCGCCGTAGAATATCGCTATCATGAGAGAAGCCACTAGAGAACACTATGGCCCCCGGGTCTATTCTCAACATATCAATCTACACCTACTTTACTTTTTCCGCTTTTACTTTCTGTTCTTATATCCAAAAATACCAAAAATATCATCTATCATCTCTATCAGATGTCACTTTCGTAAGTGACCATAAAGGGATTGACAACCCCTTATCGCATTGGCTGCGAAGTTCTTATTTGTTTGTGCTGGTGCGAGGGACTCGCGCGTGGTCTCCTACTGGATTGATACCTTGGTTCTCAAAAACTGAGGGAAATACTTACGCTACTGTGCTGCATCTCCCTTTCCTCTTCGAGGGAATACAACGCAAGCTCGAGAAGTAGCAAGAAGAATTTCTAGCGCCGTTGCCGGGGAGGCTTACGCAAAAGTCATATAACAAGTACCTACCACAAACCCTTATCCTTCGCATTACATTTATTTGCCTCTCGTTTTTCTCTCCCCCACTTCACCCTTGTCGCTTTATTCGCCCTTCTTCTGCCGTGTGTTTACCGTTCGCGTGCCTCTTGTTTGCTTGTGTTGCTATGTGCTCTCAATTAGCTTGCATCTTCGCTTGCTAAAGTATGGATCCTCATCCACTTGCTAATCTCTTTAAGAGATCCAATTATTTTGAACCCATTGCTAGTGAGCTGCGTGCACTAGATTATCTTTATGAGGTTTTGCTTGAAATGCTCCTTAAATAAAAACCATGATTGCAATGATTCTATTATAAATGTCAATTGTGTTAATGATATGCAAAACCCTAAGCTTGGGGATGCTAGTATTGCTATGCCCACTACTTGTTGCAATGATCATGATTGGGGTGATTCTTCTTATGATCTTGGATTTAAGCCCCATGATGAATATGATATTGATAATAATGTTTGCAATAATATTGACAGTGGGTTTGGAAGAGTGTCAACTTTAGATCCCACATATTTGGAGAATGTTCAATCTTATGAATTTTTTGATAAAAGTGGGTTTGGAGAGGTCATGACTTTAGTTAATGTTAATCCCACTATTTTGGAAGAGTGTCAACTTTGCATGCATGTGGATCATGTTGAGAATATGTTATGTGATAGCTATTTTGTTGAATTTGATCATGATCCTACATGCAATTATTATGATAGAGGGAAATATGGTTGTAGGAATTTTCATGTTACTAAATTACCTCTCGTTATGTTGAGATTGCTATTGTTTCTTTCTCCTTCCTTGCATATGCTAGATCTTGCTTGTCTTGGTAATTTGTTTTCCTATAAGATGCCTATGAATAGGAAGTATATTAGACTTAGATGTGTTTGTCACATGTTTTATGATGCTCTGTTTGTGCTTCAATTCTTGTCTTTCATGTGAGCATCATTAAAATTATCAATGCCTAGCTAGGGGCGTTAAACGATAGCGCTTGTTGGGAGGCAACCCAATTTTTTTTTTGCTTCTGTTTAGGAATAAAGATTGCATCTAGCTTCTGTTTAGATGTGGTTTTGTGTTTTTTTAGTGTTTGTGACAAGTAGAACCTTTGGGAAGACTTGTGTGAAGTTTATGTGATCTTGCTGTGAAAAACAGAATCGTTAGCGCTCGCTAGAATGGTCATCAGATTTTTACTGGAGCGTGCTATTTAGCTGATTCTTTTTGCAGATGATTAATAGACAAATTCCTCATGTTTACCAATTTTGTTTGAATTTTTTTGGAGTTACATAAGTATGCGAAACCTGCAGATTACAACAGACTGTTCTGTTTTTGACAGATTCCGTTTTTCGTGTGTTGTTTGCTTATTTCAATGCATCTATGAGTGATATTTGGAAGTATGAACCATAGAGAAGTTGGAATACAGTAGGTTTAACACCAATATAAACAAATAATGAATTCATTGCAGTACTTTTGAGTAGTGGTTTGCTTTCTTATACTAACGGAGCTCACGAGATTTTTTGTCTAAGTTTTGTGTTGTGAAGTTTTCAAGTTTTGAGTATTGCTTTGATGGACTATGGAACAAAGAGTAGAAAGGTCCTAAGCTTGGGGATGCCCAAGGCACCCCAAGTAAAATTCAAGGACAACCAAAAGCCTAAGCTTGGGGATGCCCCAGGAAGGCATCCCCTATTTCGTCTTCATCTATCGGTAACTATACTCGGAGCTATATTTTTATTCACCACATCATATGTGTTTTACTTGGAGCGTCTTTTATAATTTGAGTCTTTTCTTGTTAGTTTGCCACAATTATCCTTGCTGGACACACCTATTTGAGAGAGTTAAATATGTCCTAGGAATTGTCATAACACTCTATGTGCTTCACTTATATCTTTTGAGTTGAATAGTTTTTGCTCTAATGCTTCACTTATATCTTTTAGAGCATGGTGGTGATAATATTTTTAAGAAATTGTTGAACTCTCATGCTTCACTTATATCCATTTGAGAGTCTATTAAAACAGCATGGTAATGTGCTTAGGCTATAAAACTAGTCTTCACATGATAGACATCCAATATCAATGTAGTAAAAACTTTCACGCTAAGTGCATTGAATATGATGAGAAGTTGGATGCTTGATAATTGTTTTGAGATATGAGGATAGTGATATTAGAGTCATGCTAGTGGAGTTATTATGAAATTGACAAATGCTTGTGTTAAGGTTAGTGATTCCAGTAGCATGGACATATGGTGAACCGCTATGTGAAGAAGTTAGAACATGAGGTATTTGTAAAGTGTCAACCTTTGTGTGGAGGTCGGGGGCGCGTGATGGTT
>LR738712.1:698785977-698857716 GCA_902687465.1 Secale cereale | reverse complement strand
CCCCCCCCTAGGAGCATGCATTGATTGCTTTGTTTTGATGACTCGTAGATTTTTTGCAATAAGTATATGAGTTCTTATGACTAATGTTGAGTCCATGGATATTACGCACTCTCACCCTTCCACCATTGCTAGCCTCTCTTGTACCGCGCAACTTTCACCGGTACCATACACCCACTATATATCCTTCCTCAAAACAGCCACAGTACCTACCTATCATGGCATTTCCATAGCCATTCCGAGATATATTGCCATGCAACTTTCCACCGTTCCGTTCATATGACACGCTTCATATTGTCATATTGCCATGCATGATCATGTAGTTGACATCATATTTGTGGCAAAGCCACCATGCATAATTTTTCATACATGTCACTCTTGATTCATTGCACATCCCGGTACACCGTCGGAGGCATTCATATAGAGTCATACTTTGTTCTAGCATCGAGTTGTAATATCGAGTTGTAATGAAAGTGTGATGATCATCATTATTAGAGCATTGTCCCATGTGAGGAAAGGCTAAATCAATAAAGCCCCTCCAAAGAAAAAAAAAGGCCAAAGAAAAAAAAAGGCCCAAAAAAGGGACAATTGCTACTATCTTTTTCCACACTTGTGCTTCAAAGTAGCACCATGTTCTTCGTGATAGAGAGTTTCATGTTTAGTCACTTTCATATACTAGTGAGAATTTTCATTATAGAACTTGGCTTGTATATTCCAACGATGGGCTTCCTCAAATGCCCTAGGTCTTCGTGAGCAAGCAAGTTGGATGCACACCCACTAGTTTCTTTTGTTGAGCTTTCATACATTTTTAGCTCTAGTGCATCCGTTGCATGGCAATCCCTACTCACTCACATTGATATCTATTGATGGGCATCTCCATAGCCCGTTGATACGCCTAGTTAATGTGAGACTATCTCCCTCCTTTTTGTCTTCTCCACAACCACCTCTCTATTCCACATAGTGCTATGTCCATGGCTCACGCTCATGTATTGCGTGAAAGCTGAAAGGTTTGAAAGAATAGAGTATGAAAACAAGTGCTTGGCTGAAATCGGGGTTGTGCATGATATGAATATTTTGTGTGATAACGAAGGAGCATAGCCAAACTATATGATTTTGTAGGGATAACTTTCTTTAGCCATAGTATTTTGAGAAGACATGATTGCTTTATTAGTATGCTTGAAGTATTATTATTTCTTATGTCAATATGGACTTTTGTGTTGAATCTTTCAAATCTGAACATTCATGCCACAATTAAGAGAATTACATTGAAAACTACGTTGGTTAGCATTCCACATCAAAAATTCTATTTTTTTTATCATTTACATACTCGAGGACGAGCATGAATTAAGCTTAGGGATGCTTGATACGTCTCCAATGTATCTATAATTTTTTATTGTTCCATGCTATTATTTATGATGTTTTGGATGTTTAATGGGCTTTGTCATACACTTTTATATTATTTTTGGGACTAACCTACTAACCCAAAGGCCCAGTCCAGATTGCTGGGTTTTTTTTTGCATGTGTCACGGTTTTACAGAAAAGGGATATCAAACGGAGTCCAAACGGAATGAAACCTTTGGGAGAGATATTTTTGGAGGAAATCACACACGGGAGACTTGAGAACCACGGAGTAGGGCTTACGTGGTGCCCACGAGGGTGGGGGCGCGCATCCCTGCCTCATGGGTCCCATGTATGGCCCCCGGTGCCCTCCTTCCTCCTATATATACCTACGTACCCCGAAACCATCAAAACAACAGAGAAAACCCTAGTTCCACCGCCGTAACCTTTTGTTCCCATGAGATCCCATCTTGGGGCCTGTTCCAGAGCTCTGCCGAAGGGGGGGTCTTCCATGGAGTGCTTCTACATCATCATCATCGCCTCACCATGAGTTGTGAGTAGTTTACCATAGACCTTCGGGTCCATAGCTAGTATCTAGATGGCTTCTTCTCTCTCTTGGGATCTCAATACAAAGTTCTCCTCGGTCTTCGAGGAGATCTATTCGATGTAATCTCTTTTTGCGCTATGTTTGTCGAGATCGGATGAATTGTGGGTTTATGATCAAGATTATCTATTAGAAATATTTGGTTCTTCTCTGAACTCTTTATGTATGATTATAATATCCTTGCAAGTCTGTTCGAATTATTGGTTTGGTTTGGCCTAGTAGATCTATAGTTCTTGCAATGGGAGAAGTGCTTGGCTTTGGGTTCAATCTTGCGGTGTTCTTTCCCAGTGACAGTAGGGGCAGCAAGGCACGTATTGTATTGTTGCCATCGAGGATAAAAAGATGGGGTTTATATCATATTGCTTGAGTTTATCCCTCTACATCATGTCATCTTCCTTAAGGCGTTACTCTGTTCTTATGAACTCAATACACTAGATGCATGCTGGATAGCGGTCGATGTTTGGAGTAATAGTAGTAGATGTAGAATTGTTTCGGTCTACTTGTCTCGGACGTGATGCCTATATATAATGATCATGCCTAGATAGTCTCATAATTATTCGCTTTTCTATCAATTGCTCGACAATAATTTGTTTACCCGCCATAGAATATCGCTATCATGAGAGAAGCCACTAGAGAACACTATGGCCCCCGGGTCTATTCTCAACATATCAATCTACACCTACTTTACTTTTTCCGCTTTTACTTTCTGTTCTTATATCCAAAAAATACCAAAAATATGAACTATCATCTCTATCAGATCTCACTTTCGTAAGTGACCGTAAAGGGATTGAGAACCCCTTATCGCATTGGCTGCGAAGTTCTTATTTGTTTGTGCAGGTGCGAGGGACTCGCGCGTGGTCTCCTACTGGATTGATACCTTGGTTCTCAAAATCCGAGGGAAATACTTACGCTACTGTGCTGCATCTCCCTTTCCTCTTCGATGGAATACAACGCAAGCTCGAGAAGTAGCAGCGGGGAGGGGGTTGGCAACAAGGGGTGACTGCGTGGTAACGCAAAGCTACCAAAACAGATTCCTGCTACCGAGGAGCAAAAGTGGCTCATTGAGCCCACGGGGAAAGAGTAAGTGACACTTTATAATTTCATTCTTTTGTTTGTCACATGCTCATTTCGATAGTTCTTTATTTTGCTTGCCACATGCTAATATTTCATTCTTTTGCAGAAACTGGATATATCCTAAAGGGGCCTGTATTCCCAACGGCCTCATCACCGTCTTGCTGAAGGTACACTGGCCGGGGCTGTACTGTCCAGATCCAGTCAGGCACCCAGACCGTCGGATTTTGGCCACGAGCTGGGACCAATAGGAAGCGGCCCTCCACGCGGACCATGGGACCCATGCCAAGGCCGTGATCACTAATTTCTGGGTGAGTTCTCTTCAGAAGCACAAGTCCGTTCTGGTTTCATGAATGATTTAACTCATGGCTTCTTCCGTTTCTTGTTTCACTAATGATTGTAGAAATACTATCGAGTTCTTCCGGAGCACAAGGCCACTGCCGGCCAGGTCATTCTGCGCCAAGCCAAGAAGAAGGCCCGCCAGCTTTAGTACAAGGTGCGTTGGGTGGCCATCTCGACATACTAGCCGCTCTTGGTGTGAAGATGGCCAAGGAAGAAGCGCGGAAGGAGAACATTACCTTGGAGAGGCACGAGTACTTGGCGGTAAGTATAAAAGATTTTTCATTCCGATGTTTTTGGTCCATTTCACCGTTTCGTGTTTACATGCCATTATGCTTTCATTATGTAGGTGTGTCCAAATTGGTGTTATGGAAAGGATGAGTCCTAGGATGCATTGGTGGATCTGTGGTGTGATAAGGATGGAGCCTGGGCGGCTACGAGCCTTCAAAACAAGGATAACCGAGGGAAGGAGGGAGTACATGCTTAGGGAAACCGGAACCACTTTCTCCACAAGAACCTGCACGTATGACTGACCTCATTAAACAATCTTCTTGTTCTATTTACAGTCACTTTCTTATGTATGACTAACCTCTATTTGGTGGTGTAGGAGGAGAAACTGAAGCGGCCACTCTCACACATGGAGGCGTGGGAGATCGACCATACTCGGAGGAATCCCAAGCCTGGCGAGGCCAGGTACTACGACAAGACTGTGGAGAAGAAGCAGACCTACTCCGAGGAGTATCTGAGGGTACATCATGGCACATCTGACCCCATTAGTGCAGATCTGGACGAGAGGGTGGTGGTGGGCATGGGGCCCAAGAAGCACGGCCGGGAGCCGGTTTTGGATGCTGTGATCACTCCATCTATCTCCTAGACACAGCTTCGAGCTACCGACCCAAGCCTGAGCCAGCGCACGAGCACGCCCATGACTAGTGCGTAGTCACAGTCCCTCTTTCAGGAGCGGCAAACTGTAAGTATTTCCCTGCTTATCTTCATTGCTCACTTTATTTTCCACATTGAGATGTTTTATGAGTCCCATCATGTCATACCGTAGGCCTACTTGGAGTACACACGCCAGGATACCTTGGCATGGCACACGAGCCTTTTTGCATTGCAGGAGCAGAACAATCGCAGGATGCAGCGCGCTCTTGAGGAGATGGCGGCCGGACGGGTTCCTCAATTGGAAGCACCACAACCTACTCCCGCACAACCAGTTTTGCTTACCTTTGAGGAGTTTGTGGCACAACACTTGGGCCCCTCGCCGGTTAGTACATCCCCAAACTATTCACCCAAAGCATACTGTTTATTCAACACAATCATATATATCCCCTTAACATGTCTTTTCAACATCCAGGGAACCGATGGATCTACCGTTGGTGGTGGTGCTGGTGTTGGCATCACTCCCAAGTCACAGAGCCCGGTCACTCCAATCCACGGGGCCGGTTGATAACCCACAAGTGTAGGGGGTCGCAACAGTTTTCGAGGGTAAAGTATTCGACCCAAATTTATTGATTCAACACAAGGGGAGCCAAAGAATACTCTTAAGTATTAGCACCTGAGTTGTCAATTCAACCACACATGAAAACTTAGTATCTGCAGCAAGGTAGTTTAGTAGCAAAGTAATATGGATATAGCGGCAACAGTAATAAAAGTAGCGGTAGTGTTTTTGTGATAGTAGCAGCGGAAAAGTAAATAAGCAACAAGCAATATGGGAAAAGCTCGTAGGCATTGGATCGGTGATGAGGAATTATGTCGGATGCAATTCATCATGTAGAAGCTATAACGTAGGGTGACACAGAACTAGCTCCAGTTCATCAATGTAATGTAGGCATGTATTCTGAATATAGTCATACGTGCTTATGGAAAAGAACTTGCATGACATCTTTTGTCCTACCCTCCCGTGGCAGCAGGGTCCTATTGGAAAGTAAGGGATATTAAGGCCTCCTTTTAATAGAGTAACGGAGCAAAGCATTAACACATAGTGAATACATGAACTCCTCAAACTACGGTCATCACCGGGAGTGGTCCCGATTATTGTCACTTCGGGGTTGCCGGATCATAACACATAGTAGGTGACTATAGACTTGCAAGATAGGATCAAGAACACACATATATTCATGAAAACATAATAGGTTCAGATCTAAAATCATGGCACTCGGGCCCTAGTGACAAGCATTAAGCATAGCAAAGTCATAGCAACATCAATCTCAGAACATAGTGGATACTAGGGATCAAACCCTAACAAAACTAACTCGATTACATGATAGATCTCATCCAACCCATCACCGTCCAACAAGCCTATGATGGAATTACTCATGCACGGCGATGAGCATCATGAAATTGGTGATGGAGGAAGGTTGATGATGACGATGGCGATGATCTCCACTCTCCGGAGCCCCGAACGGGCTCCAGATCAGCCCTCCCGAGAGAGATTCGGGCTTGGTGGTGGCTCTGTATCGTAAAACACGATAATTCTTTCTCTCTGATTTTTTTCTCCCCGAAAGTGAATATATGGGATCCAGAGATACGTCGGTGGAGCACCAGGGGGGCCCATGAGGCAGGGGGCGCGCCCTAGGGGAGGGGGGGCGCCCCCCACCCTCGTGGACAGGGTGTGGGCCCCCTGGTCTAGATCTTCCCGCATGTATTTTTTATATTTTCTAAAATAATTCTCCGTAAATTTTCAGGTCATTCCAAGAACTTTTTATTTCTGCACAAAAACAACACCATGGCAATTTTGCTGAAAACAGCGTCAGTCCGAGTTAGTTCCATTCAAATCATGCAAGTTAGAGTCCAAAACAAGGGCAAAAGTGTTTGGAAAAGTAGATACGTTGGAGACGTATCACCGGTGGCGGTGCCGGTCTTGGTGGTAGCGCTGCCGCTAGCACTGACGACATGGGCTTCGGCGGACTTGGCGGTGACTACCTTGGCGGTGGTGGTGGATGTCCAAGCGCTTAAGCCTTTATGTTCTTTAGATGACTTGTGCTCTTTTATGGTCCTTTAGATGACTTGTGTGCTTCTTTAGATACTTATATGTTCTTTGAGATGATGCTTATGATTGTGATGATGCTTATATGATTGTGATGATACTTATATTGTTGCGATGGTGTTGGTTGTCATGATACTTATATATGTATATCTGCTGTGAATTTGAATTGATATCATATGTATATCTGCCGTGAATTTGAATTGAAATCAAACAAGACAAAGAGGAAAAAAAATCAGACAGAAACTATGTCGACGGCTTAGCCGTCGTCATAGGACCCCCACGAACTACCAGTGGGCGACACGTGTCACCTATGCCGTCGGCCTAGGTGACACGCGGCGCTCACTGGTAGCTCCTGACACGGATATGCCGACGGCTTAGCCGTAGGCATAGCCCATGAACTATGCCTACGGCTAAGCCGTCGGCATAGCCATGCCCTAGGAGCCACTAACGGGCGACACATGGCACCTCTATGCCGACGGCTCTGTTGGGGAATGTAGTATTTTCAAAATTTTCCTACGATCACGCAAGATCTATCTACTAGATGCATAGCAACGAGAGGGGAGAGTGTGTCTACGTACCCTCGTAGACCGAAAGCGGAAGCGTTTATCAACGCGGTTGATGTAGTCGTGCACCTTCACGATCCGTCCCGATCTAGTACCGAACGTACGGCACCTCCGCATTCAGCACACGTTCAGCTCGATGACGTCCTCGCCTTCTTGATCCAGCAAGACGGGCGAAGTAGTAGATGAGTTCCGGCAGCACGACGGCGTGGTAACGGTTGTTGATGAAGAACAATCTCTGCAGGGCTTCGCCAAGCACTACAGAAACTAGACGGAGGATAAACTAGAGGGTCGGGGTTGCTGGCACACGGCTTGGTGTATCTTGATGTGTCTTGGGTGCTAGCCCTACCCCTCTATTTATATGTTGAGCCTTGGGGTCGAAACTTGGAGCAAAAGCCTCCTCAAAGTCGGTTTTGCCCGAAAGGAAAGAGTCCCACTCGGACTCCAGGGCTAGACGCCAGGGTTCACGGCGTCTACCCCCTAGACGCCAGGGTTCCTGGCGTCTAGCCTCTGGTCTCCGCAAAACTTCCTTTTGCACTTTCCTAAAGCCTCGTGGGCTTTCCCCTTTGGCCCAAATAAAGTGTTCTCGTACCCAAACACTTCGGGAAACATCCGAAACCCCTTCCGGTGAATTCCGGAACCCTTCCGGAGGTCAAACACTATTATCCCATATATTAATCTTTATCTCCGGACCATTCCGGAGTTCCTCGTCATGTCCGTGATCTTATCCGGGACTCCGAACAACATTCGGTCACCAACATACATAACTCATTCAATACTATATCGTCAACGAAACGTTAAGCGTGCGGACCCTACGGGTTCGAGAACTATGTAGACATGACCGAGACACTTCTCTGGTCAATAACCAATAGCGGAACCTGGATGCCCATATTGGCTCCTACATATTCTACGAAGATCTTTATCGGTCGAACCGCATAACAACATACGTTATTCCCTTTGTCATCGGTATGTTACTTGCCCGAGATTCGATCGTTGGTATCATCATACCTAGTTCAATCTCGTTACCGGCAAGTCTCTTTACTCGTTCCGTAATACATCATCTCGTGACTAACTCATTAGTCATTTGCTTGCAAGGCTTATTATGATGTGCATTACCGAGGGGGCCCAAAGATACCTCTCCGACACTCGGAGTGACAAATCCTAATCTTGATCTATGCCAACACCACAAACACCTTCGGAAACACCTGTAGAGCATCTTTATAATCACCCAGTTACGTTGTGACGTTTGATAGCACACAAGGTGTTCCTCCGGTATTCGGGAGTTGCATAATCTCATAGTCATAGGAACATGTATAAGTCATGAAGAAAGCAATAGCAGTAAAACTAAACGATCATAGTGCTAAGCTAACGGATGGGTCTTGTCCATCACATCATTCTCCTAATGATGTGATCCCGTTGATCAAATGACAACTCATGTCTATGGTTAGGAAACATAACCATCTTTGATCAATGAGCTAGTCTAGTAGAGGCATACTAGGGACACTCTGTTTTGTCTATGTATTCACACATGTACTAAGTTTCCGGTTAATACAATTCTAGCATGAATAATAAACATTTATCATGATATAAGGAAATATAAATAACAACTTTATTATTGCCTCTAGGGCATATTTCCTTCAGTCTCCCACTTGCACTAGAGTCAATAATCTAGCTCACATCGCCATGTGATTTAATACCCATAGTTCACATCGTTATGTGAATAACACCCATAGTTCACATCGCCATGTGACCAACACCCAAAGGGTTTACTAGAGTCAATAATCTAGTTCACATCGCTATGTGATTAATACCCAAGAGTAATAAGGTGTGATCATGTTTTGCTTGTGAGAGAAGTTTAGTCAACGATTCTGTCACATTCAGATCCGTATGTATTTCGCAAATTTCTATGTCTACAATGCTCTGCATGGAGCTACTCTAGCTAATTGCTCCCACTTTTAATACGCATCCAGATTGATACTTAGAGTCATCTGGATTTAGTGTCAAAGCTTGCATCGGCGTAACCCTTTACGACGAACTCTTTATCACCTCCATAATCGAGAAACATTTCCTTAGTCATCTCGTTACTAAGGATAATTTTGACCGCTGTCCAGTGATCTACTCCTGGATCACTATTGTACCCCCTTGACAAACTCATGGCAAGGTACACAACATGTTTGGTACACAGCATGGCATACTTTATAGAACCTATGGCTGAGGCATAGGGAATGACTTTCATTCTCTCTATATTTTTCTGCCGTGGTCTGGCTTTGAGTCTTACTCAACTTCACACCTTACAAGTCAGGGAAGAACTCCTTTTTTTTTGACTGATCCATTTTGAACTACTTCAAAATCTTATCAAGGTATGTACTCATCGAAAGTCTTATCAAGCGACTTGATCTATCTCTATAGATCTTGATGCCCAATATGTAAGCAACTTCACCAAGATCTTTCGTTGAAAAACTCCTTTCAAACACTCATTTATGCTTTCCAGAAAATTCTACATCATTTCCGATCGACAATATGTCATTCACATATACTCATCAGAAAGGTTGTAGTGCTCCCACTCACTTTCTTGTAAATACAGTCTTCTCCGTAAGTCTGTATAAAACCATATGCTTTGATCACCTCATCAAAGCGTATATTCCAACTCCGAGATGCTTGCACCAGTCCATAGATGGATCGCTGGAGCTTTGCACACTTTGCTAGCACCTTTAGGATTGACAAAAACTTCTAGTTGCATCATATACAACTCTTCTTTAATAAATCCATTAAAGAACGCAGTTTCGTTATCCATTTGCCAGATTTCATAAAATGTGGCAATTGCTAACATGATTCAGACAGACTTAAGCATCGCTACGGGTGAGAAAATCTCATCGTAGTCAACACCTTGAACTTGTCGAAAACCTTTTGCAACAAGTCGAGCTTTGTAGACAGTAACATTACCATCGGCATCAGTCTTCCTCTTAAAGATCCATTTATTTTCAATGGCTTGCCGACCATCGGGCAAGTCAACCAAAGTCCATACTTTGTTCTCATACATGGATCCCATCTCAGATTTCATGGCCTCAAGCCATTTTGTGGAATCTGGGCTCATCATCGCTTCCTCATAGTTCGTAGGTTCATCATGGTCTAGTAACATGACTTCCAGAACTGGGTTGCCGTACCACTCTGGTGCGGAACGTACTCTGGTTGATCTACGACGTTCAGCAGAAACTTGATCTAAAGTTTCATGATCATCATCATTAACTTCCTCACTAATTGGTGTAGGAATCACTGGAACTAGTTTCTGTGATTATCCACTTTCCAATTCGGGAGAAGGTACAATTACCTCATCAAGTTCTATTTTCCTCCCACTCACTTCTTTCGAGAGAAACTCCTTCTCTAGAAAGGATCCATTTTTAGCAACAAAGACCTTGCCTTCGGATCTGTGATAGAAGGTTTACCCAATAGTTTCTTTTGGGTATCCTATGAAGATTTACTTCTCCGATTTGGGTTCGAGCTTATCATGTTGAAACTTTTTCACATAAGCATCGCAGTCCCAAACTTAAAGAAATGACAGCTTAGGTTTATCGTCAAACCACAGTTCATACGGTGTCATCTCCACATATTTAGATGGTGCCCTATTTAACGTGAATGTAGTTGTCTCTAATGCATAACCCCAAAAGCGATAGTGTTAGATCGGTAAGAGACATCATCGATCGCACCATATCTAATAAAGTACGGTTATGACGTTCGGACACACCATTACACTGTGGTGTTCCAGGTGGAGTGAGTAGTGAAACTATTTCACATTGTTTTTACTGAAGGCCAAACTCGCTAACTCAAATATTTTACCTCTACGATCATATCGTAGAAACTCTTATTTTCTTGTTATGATGATTCTCCACTTCACTCTGAAATTCTTTGAACTTTTCAAATGTTTCAGATTTGTGCTTCATTAAGTAGATATACCCATATCTGCTCAAATCATCAGTGAAGGTCAGAAAATAATGATACCCACCGCGAGCTTCAACACTCATTGGTCTGCATACATCAGTATGTATGATTTCCAACAACTCTATTGCTCGCTCCACGGTTCCGGAGAACGGAGTTTTAGTCATCTTGCCCATGAGGCATGGTTCGCAAGCACCAAGTGATTCATAATCAAGTGATTCCAAAAGTCCATCACTATGGAGTTTCTTCATGCGCTTTACACCAATATGACCTAAACGCCAGTGCCACAAATAAGTTGCACTATCATTATTAACCTTGCATCTTTTGGCTTCAATATTATGAATATGTGTATCACACGATCGAGATCCAACAAACCATTTTCATTGGGTGTATGACCATAGAAGGTTTTATTCATGTAAACAGAACAACAATTATTCTCTAACTTACATGAATAACCATATTGCAATAAACATGATCAAATCATATTCATGCTCAACACAAACACCAAATAACACTTATTTAGGTTTAACACTCATCCCGAAAGTATAGGGAGTGTGCGATGATGATCATATCAATCTTGGAACTACTTCCAATACACATCGTCACTTCATCCTTTAACTAGTTTCTGTTCATTATGCAACTCCCATTTCGAGTTACTACTCTTTAGCAACTAAACCAGTATCAAATACCGAGGGGTTACTATGAACATTAGTAAAATACACATCAATAATCTGTATATCAAATATACCTTTGTTCACTTTGCCATCCTTCTTATCCGCCAAGTATCTAGGGCAGTTCCACTTCCAGTGACCATTTCCTTTGCAGTAGAAGCACTTAGTTTCAGGCTTGAGTTTAGCTTTGGGTTTCTTCATGGGAGTGACAACTTGCTCGTCATTCTTCTTGAAGTTCCCCTTCTATCCCTTTGCCCTTTACTTGAAACAAGTGGTCTTATTAACCATCAACACTTGATGCTCTTTCTTGATTTCTACCTTCGCCGATTTCAGCATCGCGAAGAGCTCGGGAATTACCTTCGTCATCCCTTGCATATTATAGTTCACCACGAAGTTCTACTAACTTGGTGATAGTGACTAGAGAACTTTGTCAATTACTATCTTATCTGGAAGATTAACTCCCACTTGATTCAAGTAATTGTAGTACCCAGACAATCTGAGCACATGCTCACTGGTTGAGCTATTCTCCTCCATCTTGTAGGCAAAGTACTGTCAGAAGTCTTATACCTCTCGACACGGGCATGAGTATGAAATACTAATTTCAACTCTTGGAACATCTCATATGCTCCGTGGCGTTCAAAACGTTTTTGAAGTCCCGGTTATAAGCCGTAAAGCATGATACACTAAACTATCAAGTAGTCATCATACCGAGCTTTTGTCAAAACGTTCATAACGTCTACATCTGCTCCTGCAATAGGTCTGTCACCTAGCGGTGCATCAAGGACATATTTCTCTGTGCAGCAATGAGGATAATCCTCAGATCACGGAACAATTCCGCATCATTGCTACTAACATCTTTCAACTTAGTTTTCTCTAGGAACATATAAAAAATAAACGGGGAGCAACATCGTGAGCTATTGATCTACAACATAGATATGCTAATACTACGAGGACTAAGTTCATGATAAATTAAAGTTCAATTTAATCATATTACTTAAGAACTCCCACTTAGATAGACATCCCTCTAGTCATCTAAATGATCACGTGATCCAAATCAACTAAACCATGTCCGATCATCACGTGAGATGGAGTAGTTTCAATGGTAAACATCTTATGTTGATCATATCTACTATATGATTCACGCTCGACCTTTCGGTCTCCAGTGTTCCGAGGCCATATCTGCATATGCTAGGCTCGTCAAGTTTAACCCGAGTATTCTGCGTGTGCAAAACTGGCTTACACCCGTTGTATTTGAACGTAGAGCTTATCACACCCGATCATCACGTGGTGTCTCGGCCCGACGAACTTTCGCAACGGTGCATACTCAGGGAGAACACTTATACCTTGAAATTTAGTAAGGGATCATCTTATAATGCTACCGTCGTTCTAAGCAAAATAAGAAGCATAATAAGATAAACATCACATGCAATCAAAATATGTGACATGATATGGCCATCATCATCTTGTGCTTTTGATCTCCATCTCCAAAGCACCGTCATGATCACCTTCGTCACCGGCTTGACACCTTGATCTCCATCGTAGCATCGTTGTTGTCTCGCCAACTATTGCTTCTACGACTATCGCTACCGCTTAGTGATAAACTAAAGCAATTACATGGCGATTGCATTTCATACAATAAAGCGACAACCATATGGCTCCTGCCAGTTGCCGATAACTTTACAAAACATGATCATCTCATACAAAACCGTATAACTCATCATGTCTTGACCATATCACATCACAACATGCCCTGCAAAAACAAGTTAGACGTCCTCTACTTTGTTGTTGCAAGTTTTACGTGGCTGCTACGGGCTTAGCAAGAACCGTTCTTACCTATGCATACAAAAACCACAACGATGTTTCGTCAAGTATGTGCTGTTTTAACCTTCACAAGGACCGGGCGTAGCCACACTTGATTCAGCTAAAGTGAGAGAGACAGACACCCGCCAGTCACCTTTAAGCAACGAGTGCTCATAACGGTGAAACCAGTCTCGCGTAAGCGTACGCGTAATGTCGGTCCGGGCCGCTTCATCTCACAATACCGCCGAAGCAAAGTATGACATGCTGGTAAGCAGTATGACTAGTATCGTCCACAACTCACTTGTGTTCTACTCGTGCATATCATCTACGCATAGACCTGGCTCATGATACCACTGTTGGGGAACGTAGTATTTTCAAAATTTTCCTACGATCACGCAACATCTATCTACTAGATGCATAGCAACGAGAGGGGAGAGTGTGTCTACGTACCCTCGTAGACCGAAAGCGGAAGCGTTTATCAACGCGGTTGATGTAGTCGTGCACCTTCACGATCCGTCCCGATCTAGTACCGAACGTACGGCACCTCCGCGTTCAGCACACGTTCAGCTCGATGACGTCCTCGCCTTCTTGATCCAGCAAGACGGGCGAAGTAGTAGATGAGTTCCGGCAGCACGATGGCGTGGTGACGGTTGTTGATGAAGAACAATCTCTGCAGGGCTTCGCCAAGCACTACAGAAACTAGACGGAGGATAAACTAGAGGGTCGGGGTTGCCGGCACACGGCTTGGTGTATCTTGATGTGTCTTGGGTGCTAGCCCTAGCCCTCTATTTATATGTTGAGCCCTGGGGTCGAAACTTGGAGCAAAAGCCTCCTCAAAGTCGGTTTTGCCCGAAAGGAAAGAGTCCCACTCGGACTCCAGGGCTAGACGCCAGGGTTCACGGCGTCTACCCCCTAGACGCCAGGGTTCCTGGCGTCTAGCCTCTGGTCTTCGCAAAACTTCCTTTTGCACTTTCCTAAAGCCTCGTGGGCTTTCCCCTTTGGCCCAAATAAAGTGTTCTCGTACCCAAACACTTCGGGAAACATCCGGAACCCCTTCCGGTGAATTCCGGAACCCTTCCGGAGGTCAAACACTATTATCCCATATATTAATCTTTATCTCCGGACCATTCCGGAGTTCCTCGTCATGTCCGTGATCTTATCCGGGACTCCGAACAACATTCGGTCACCAACATACATAACTCATTCAATACTATATCGTCAACGAAACGTTAAGCGTGCGGACCCTACGGGTTCGAGAACTATGTAGACATGACCGAGACACTTCTCTGGTCAATAACCAATAGCGGAACCTGGATGCCCATATTGGCTCCTACATATTCTACGAAGATCTTTATCGGTCGAACTGCATAACAACATACGTTATTCCCTTTGTCATCGGTATGTTACTTGCCCGAGATTCGATCGTTGTTATCATCATACCTAGTTCAATCTCGTTACTGGCAAGTCTCTTTACTCGTTCCGTAATACATCATCTCGTGACTAACTCATTAGTCATTTGCTTGCAAGGCTTATTATGATGTGCATTACCGAGAGGGCCCAGAGATACCTCTCCGACACTCGGAGTGACAAATCCTAATCTTGATCTATGCCAACACCACAAACACCTTCGGAAACACCTGTAGAGCATCTTTATAATCACCCAGTTACGTTGTGACGTTTGATAGCACACAAGGTGTTCCTCCGGTATTCGGGAGTTGCATAATCTCATAGTCATAGGAACATGTATAAGTCATGAAGAAAGCAATAGCAGTAAAACTAAACGATCATAGTGCTAAGCTAACGGATGGGTCTTGTCCATCACATCATTCTCCTAATGATGTGATCCCGTTGATCAAATGACAACTCATGTCTATGGTTAGGAAACATAACCATCTTTGATCAATGAGCTAGTCTAGTAGAGGCATACTAGGGACACTCTGTTTTGTCTATGTATTCACACATGTACTAAGTTTCCGGTTAATACAATTCTAGCATGAATAATAAACATTTATCATGATATAAGGAAATATAAATAACAACTTTATTATTGCCTCTAGGGCATATTTCCTTCAGGCTCGGCCGTCGGCATAACTTTTGAAATATGCCGACGTGCCACGTGTCTGCTCGTGTATGGTCAGCACTTGACGGCGGCGCCGGCAGTGACCATTATGCGCGGAGCGTTGCTGACGGCCGGGCCGTCGGCATAGTTGTACGGACGCCGTCGGCATAGACGTCTATGCCGATGGCCTATCTATGCCAACGGGACCCTGGGGTACGCAGACGCATATGTTGCCGACGGCCCTATGCCGACGGGGGCCGTCGGCATAGACCTTTGCCGACGGGAATCGGGTCTATGCCGACGGGCCGTCGACATAGGGGCACAGTGTGGTAGTGACATGTCATGGTGTGGTCATCAAGTTTGGCATTAGAGAGCATGTGGTGTTTCACTCTAGAACTTATAAATTATTGCATGGTGTTTCGACCTAACTGAGCGGTGTTAGATTGATGGTAGTGATTGTGATGTCTAGTTTCTTTTGGTCGGTAATTATCTTACTTCGGTACTTTTATGATTAGTGTCTTCTTTTCCAATTACATGATGATAAAGCGACGGTTTAGCAGCATGCCTTGCAAGGATCGGTTCCCATCTACAATGCTTTAATATGTCTAAGCTTCTCACCTATTTGGCTGGTGACTCATGCGGCTATTGGGTAACTTTTGATGTTGGTTAAACTTGTACACCTTTTAGTATTTTGTATTTTTAGATGTTGTATGAAAAAACAAGATGCAAAAATAAAGATAGAGATGCCGACTTTAGTGTAGTTTAATGTTAGAGTAACCTTTATGTTCTATAGCGATCTTTTATGTGTGTTTGTTGTTCAATAAACAATAACATTGGGCATTTTGCTATAAAAGGGATGAAAACAACATCTCTATACGGAGTAAGGGCAAGTCCAACACAGCTCACCAAACATTTGCGAAAACGTCCGGATGTGTCTTTAGGGGAACCGACCATCCAATCCGACGCACCAAATGTCCACCCCGGGTCCGTCCTCCTCCATTTGACATACATATGTAGATTAATAGCAATTTAGCATATGTATAAATAGATACAAATATATGCAATCACAACCAAAAAGCACTGGATGTTAAACAAGTTTTTACATCGCACTGATACCAAAAGAAGGGAGCCACATGGTCAACATCTTGGCTTGAACCTTCTTCTCATGTAGTTTGATCTTATTGTCTTGCACCTCCATGAACTTGTCAGACCTCTCCATACTCTTTTCCTCCTTCAAAACATCGTGATTGATGCATGGCTCCTCCTATTTCTCCATGATATCCTCAACCCTCTCTGTCATGTTGCCAGTCGTCCCTTCCCGCTTCTCCTTCTCCTCTTCCCACTTTCTCCCCCGGATTCTATCTATACTTTTGGCCGAAAAAGGCCTCCTTTTGTTCGATCACCATCTTCATCTTCATTGGCGATGGTGGTGGTCTTCATGGAATTTGGAATGACATTGAGTAGGGCCGGCTCTATGCTTCGAAGGGCCCTTGGGCGCAGTCGATGACATGGCCCCTAATACTATATGTATATGTTTGTGTTTGCACATTATATAAACATGTATATGTCTATCTTCATTTGCAAAATATTAAGAGTAAAGTTTCAACCATGCATGGTCAGTTTGAGATGTCTAAAAATAATTGTTGGAAAATGTCATATTACGATAGAAAGACTATACCAACATGAAACTAACATGATTACCTCAAATAAGAACCAAATTCTAGTGACTTCATCGACAATAATAATTCTTTAGTGCTTCACAAAGAAGTTACTTTGGGCATTTCTGGATGCAAAGTCATTAAGGACAATATTAAGATTCCATGTGCTTGCATCATCTTCATTGACCTCAACATCTGCGTTTAAACTATGATTATTTTCCTGCCCGAGATTAGTTTCTTGATCTTCTTCTTCATTGACATCAATATAGATTAATGATGAAATATTTTCTTAAAGGACCCTTCTATCTTTCAATTGAGAGATTTTTTTCCTTTCTTTTTCTCCTTTTTGTAGCACCCGACAAATGCTTTAGAGGCAACATTGTAAGACTAATGACCTCAAATTATGAAGAAAAAATAGTATATAGAATTAGAAATTTGTACATCATTAGTTCAGCACCTTAACAAATAACAATCCTATATCGTGTAAACTGAAATTGGGGATGGATGGATCATATACATTTTTTTGAAATACCAAGAGGACAATAATCGATGAATTCGCAAGGTCGCACTGTCGCAGCCTCGCGGACGGCTGGAGGGCACGATGGCAATGGCTGAAAGGTGACATGGTGCAACACTGCAAGAGTAGCTACTCAGCTAGCGCCCAACAACCTGCTGGAGCAGTGGTGGCAGCCGACAAGCCGTGAGCGGCATCAAGAAGCCAAGAATGGGGGCGATGGTTATGTGACAAACAAACAGAATAAGCGACCGCGGTGGATTTTATTTCATGAGAACTAGCGCTCGCGATGGATCGATGCGTGCCAGTGCGACGCTTGATTTCCTAGCATAATTATCAGATAATTTTGTCAAGCCCATCACGCTGGGTCTTCTTCTCTCTCTCTCTACTGGGCGATACTTGATCATGGTCCCCTCCTAGGGTTGGGCCCTAGCTAGGCCATTACCCCTTCGGCCATATGACAGGGCCGACCCTGACATTGAGCCACTTGGGTGGCACATCCAACTTTAACCAACAATGAATGAAGAGGGAGTGTTTCTTCTCCGTCATAAAGAACAATATGCATACACGAACAACCAAGAAAGAAAAATATGATCAACAGGTTTGCATATCTAGCCAAATGACCAACCCACAGAGCATATCCAGCCAAATGACCACCACATGTTGTAATCTGGCAAAATGACCACCACACATAGAGCAAACAACTTTATGAGCTCTTGGAGTATCACGCCACTTGGCTACTAGATTTGTAATTGTTTGTAAAAGCCACAATACTTATTGGCGGCCTCTTAAATGGTGGACGATCAATGAGTGAGCGACTTTGAATTGCGATTATGTATCTTCTCATTGCGATATGGATAGTAGAGCTTTTGCTCATAGAACCAAACATTCATGCTTGTCCAGAAGGTTCTGGCACTTTGCTCCGCGCCATGAATCGGATTAATGCTTGTGGCCAACCACACATACGCAAACGATTCATCCTATGTTTCTTTGGGTGGACACCTGGCTGCTAGAAGTCGTCCTAATCACCGTCCGACTGCCGGTGGGGGCCCAACAGCTTGGAGTGCGCTGCTGGGTGTGTGTTTGTTGGGTGTCCGGCATTTAGGTGTGTGGCTTAGGCTGGAAGTCGTCCACTTGCCCGTCTTCGTGGATGCGGCTTTCATGGATCATGTTCATTAATGTCTCCTCGTCATCTGTTGTCATGCTAGGTTGAGACATTTCGGTAAACAAAGACCAGGAATCGAAGGGCGAGGAAGACACAGCCAGAATCCGTGAACGGACGAGTGCTAATGACTACGAATGGTTCTGTGAAGGTGTAGTCCCCATTGAGGTCGAAGTTGAATAACACTTGATGGCCGACGGTGATGGTGGATGCAGATGGATGCTATGGACTGTCGACATCGTCGCTAGTCCGTCTCGTCTCCGGTGGCCCTAGGGCCATGGAGGCGTGGTGGAACCCGACCATTGTCGGTGGGAGGGATCTTGCCCCGTTCTTAGGTGTTTATTTGAGTTTGTTTACGATTTGTGTCTTGCTTAGAAAAGAGAGGCGACGACGGCCCCCATCCTAGCGAGGCAGCTAGTGTCATCATAGGGTGTGTGGGTGTGTGTCTTCAACGAATCTCATGTGATTTGGCCGATACTAGTCTCCAGTTGATCTGCTTGAATCCGGTCTTTGTATGTTTGTTTGTAAGTTGGATCCTTTCAATCGACACTTTTTTTCATCGGCGACGGTTACTACTCTAACGTGCTGGTCCTGTGAGGCCTTAGAACGATGACTTCCCGACTATCTACAATAACCTTTGCTGGAAAAGACAGTGCCTAGGAGGCGCTTAGGCGCTAGGCGGTGGCTACACGCCTCGCCTAGGGCATAAGTGAAAATCTAGGCACGTCAGGCAAGAAATTGTTTACCCAAGCGAGAAATTATGTCATATTGCATCGATATGCCAAATAGGCCAATGGTAGTGGTTGGTAGTTAAACTATTTATATGCACTAAATTAATACTGGTACACATATAATACCACGTATATACATCGATAGTCAAAACTATATTACCGTCTATGCTACGCGCCTAAGCACCGCTTAGACACTAGGGGAAGGCCAACTGCCTTGCTTACGTCTATCAATTTTTTCAACCTTAACGACAATAAAGTTTTGCCTAACTCCAATGAGAGAGGGATGGTGACGGCGGGCAGACTTCGGCTCACTCCAATGCGAGTTATTTACCCAAAACCACCATAATTGGGGCTAGGGTAACAGATTGATACCACATTTGAGGCAGGGCACAAAAATCACCAACAATGGGGCTAATCTGTAACGCGGAGCACTCACGCTGCGTTTTAGCCCAGAAAACAGCGGATCCGATAGGTGGGTCCCGCCTGTCGGGCTGACGTGGCGTGGGTTGACCGACGCCGTTAGACGGCGACAATCGGCCATTTCCGTGCACTCGTTTGAGTGGCCCACACCGGTCAGTGTCCGGACCAGACTAGCCAGTTCATCCCGGCCGCTCTCCTCTCTCTCGACTGCGACCACCGTCGGCGCCGCCATTGTCAGCTCGCCACCGTTTGCCGCTCTGCCATGGTTTCTTGGAGCGACCAGTCCTCCCGCTCTTCTTCGGACGGCGAAAAAGTCACTAGCCAGGTATGCGTGTTCGCCTCCCCCATCGAGGGTTAGGGTTCATCAATTGGGGATTTTTTTTTACCAGGTCACGGATTTGTGCAATTTGTGTGCTGGTTCGCTTCCTAGGACTATCCCTTTCTATGAATGGAGTAGCATTGCTCACGATCTGCCTTCTCGTTGTCTGTATCAAGAAGGTATGTTGCTTAGTAGTGTAAATAGATTTGCTTAGTTAGCTTATGTTCCATTCACTTGTCAGTACTCCAAAATTGTGTATGAAAGATTTGTTCCTGGATAGTTGCTCAAATATGAATTGCTTCGGCACTCCAATCTTCTCTTGCTTCAATTGGTGTAATAAATCTTTGTGCTTGCCCACAATTTATACATATACAATCTGATTGAGGAAAAACTTATTTATATATGATGTTATAATTTTTTCTGCCCAGAATCTATGCATACAATTTCTTATTAAGAATATCTATTAATTTATGATGTAATATTTGTTGTAGCCCCCAATTTATGGATAGAATATAAACTAATATAGGATAATTAGCCGGTGCCCACAATTTCATACAATATTATATAATGTGTGCACATTTCATACAATTTCTTATTGAGAACATATTTATTTTATTGTAGGCTGAACTAAAATGCAACTATCTGGAGTGGATAGACCCTGAGTGGTCAGAGGCTATGAAGTTTTGTTTAACTGAATTGTGGAACATGTATGAGAAAGAAAACAAGGACATGTTGAGAGATAATGTTGAGTATGATGAACAAAATTTCAAAGTAGTTGGAGAAAAGAGGAAGATGGAGGAACAACTATGGTTTTTCAAACTGGACTTTGCTAGAATGGTTGCTGACAAGGAGGAGGCCATCACACAGTTGGGCAATGCTAGGTTGGCTCTAAGTGATCTCAAAGAGGAGATGGTGAAGAAGAAGTTGGCATACCATGGTTGTACCAATCTACATCAGCTACTTAGGGCAAAGGCAAAGAAAGAGAGGGATCAACTTGTGCTAGAGAGAACCAAGTTGTGACAGAGAGGGACCAACGGAAGCAAGAGAAGAAAAAACTAGAGTATATGATTGTAGATCTGATCAAACAGAAACATGGGTACAAGGACAAGATCAAGAGGTTGAAGCAGATATGTGATGACTTTTAAAAAATAGCGCGCTACAAAATATAGCGAGCCCCTTCTCAAAATGCTACACAAGTTATAGCGTGCTAATAGCGTGCTATATTTCAAAATAGCGTTTGCAAAAAATGCCAAATATATCCACAAATAAAGTATTTCGGTACCTTAAGACACCATCGTAGAGAGACATAATCTAACCAGATAGGAAGCAGAAATTTTAAACTAGATGTCAAACTATAGTCAATTTGTTTAACATATAGTAACTATGAAAAATTAGCACCTAGCCTACATCTACCGTGCAATAACCACAAAATAAACATGTGCTTCCCTATTTTTCAGATATTTTTTCATCATTTGAATGCTATAACGCTACATGCTACAACGTTATAACGCCCTGTAGCGCGCTAATTACGTGAATAACGCCATAGCGGCTGAATAACGGCGCTATAGCGTTGTTATAGCGCGCTATTTGTTTATGACTTTTAAGTATGTATTGCGGTGTGGTTTAGGGTAGCACTGAAGTTGTTATGATTGTGCTCTTTTGCACTTAATAAGCTGTGATGCTTTAACTTGTAGTGAATTATTCAGATTATCTCCAAGACTTGTGTTGTTTACTCCCAAGACTTAAATATGTAATGGCATGGATTTAATGGCTTATTTTGTTATTATCATTGCATCTTTGGATCAATATCCAACTTATGAATGTATTATGTCTGTATCAAATGAAATGGTTGTGGTTGTTGTGTCCAACTTTTGAATGTCCAAGTTATGAATGTATTTTGCACATAATTTACTTTGCAAAGAACCTATTTTGCACATAATATGTTTGACAATTGAGATAAATATGCTCAGAATATGTACATAATTTATTTTGCGTCGTAGCACAGAACCTGCTTTGCACAGAACCTGTTTTGCACAGAATTTTAACAACATGAAATAAACATAGATAACTTGATAGTGAACAAACTTAGATAGTTCATGATGTGCCATAGATAAGACCAACATAGCATTACATCAGTGGTTCTTAGTGCCATACATAGGTTCAACATAGGTTCAACATCATAATGTCATACATAAAGTGTTGTAATGCCTGATTTAGCACACATGCACTTCGATACACACTTCAAATGTGAACATTTAGTAGTTCCCACTGGCATAGAAGTACCCCTCTATCCTCTTGCTCATGTATTTTGTCATATTTGGCCTATTTTCTGCTGGCTGGCTACGTGAAGCTTCTGCAAAACTTCTTGGAGGGTTGAACCTTTTTGCACCCCTTCCGGCAGCAGTAGAAGATCTTGCACCTCTTCCAGCAACAGGAGAAGATCTTGCACCCCTTCCAGCAGCAGCAGAAGACCTTGCTCCTCTTCCAGCAGCAGGAGATGAGGTTGCACCCCTTCCAACAGCAGTAACAGAAGACCTTGCACCTCTTCCAGCAGTAGGAGATGAGGTTGCACCCCTTCCAGCAGTACCAGAAGTCTTTGCACCTATTCCAGCTGCAGGAGAAGAGTTTTCAGTAGATCATGAGGTTGCACCCTTGCACTTCCAGTAGCCGATGATCCTGCACCATGCTGCCATTCAGGTGCACTCATGTTTTCCTGTAATTAAAAATGTAAACAACTTTATAATGATCACTGAACAGAAATGAACACTCAAGTAATTTCAAATTGAAAATACCATGTTCTTGTTCCTCCTAATTTACAGATCAGGCCCCAATGGCTTTGTACAACTTGTGTCCGTGCAGCTTGCAGTTCCCACATGTTATAGTAGCCATCCCAGATGTCTGCTTTGCTTGAGGTGGCTCAAGCTTTCCCTTTTTCCTTTTCTCTTCTGCTGGCCCCTTCTTGTCATCTTTGAATTGTGGTGGGTCAATGTCAGGTGTTGGAGTTTTGTCAGGTGTTGGAGTTTTCACCCAACTATCTAGACCAGGAACATGGTAAATTACATGCTTATATGACTTCAAGTACATTGATTTTTTGAAGAACACATAGATATGGTCCTCTGGCAGCTGTTTAGACCTATAGATGACAGAACAAGCATGGTTGCATTTCTTGCACCCACAGATATGTAGGTTTGTGTCAACAACATGTGAACTACTTCAATGTTGTCTTTGATGACACAGACACCTTTGCAGCCCTATATCTTCCTCTTTCAAGTAGCAAAGACTGTCATCCTTACAATATCCATTGCTGACCATTACATTGATAAACTACCATAAGTGATTTCTCTTTCACACATTTGAACAAGAGCATACTTCTTCCTAGGAAACTGGAAATATATTGACCACAATTTTTCAGGCCTAAAATAGACATACAAATGAATATTACCAAGTCAATTCTACTAACATAACTGACATAGACATACAAATGAATATTACCAAGTCAATTCTACTAACATAACTGACATAGACATACAAATGAATATCTTCAGGCCTAATATAGCTGACCATTACAATGCATTATAAAAAAATACCAAGTCAATTCTACTAACATTACAATAACATAACTGAACCCTACAGTCTGATTTTCTCCAAAAATTCAGAACCCTACATTACTACTAACATAACTGAACCCTACAGTATGATTTTCTAGAAAAATTTATGACTACAGTTAATTCTAAATGACTAACGAATGAATATTCAGACCTACACTATGATGATAAGTCTAGAATCTTTGTTCAATGTCTAAATCAGATCCAGTAGTAAGGAAAGAATGATAGAACACATTATCAAAGGTTTAGATTTACCTCGCTGAAGATGGGGCGAACGGGAGCACATCCTCGGGACCAATCTGTGAAGCTGCTTCCTCGATACAAGGCTCCGACGACAGGACCACCGTTGCCACCGATTTTGGATCTAGGTCCCAGCCGCCATCGGTGTGGGGGCCGATGACTCCGCATTGCGAGCGCAGCCGCTTCTGCCCCGAAGTACTACCACCGCCGTCGACGCCGGTGTGTGCGCCGTCACCGCTTTCGTCGACTCCGTGTGCGCCGTCGTCGCCGGAGCTGGTCGCCATCGGAGCGGGAGCAAACTGAATCGAGGGGGTGGACTGAATCGACGGGCAAGGAAACGGCTAGACCTAGTACACGGGCGCATAGAAACGGCCGTCTGTCGCCGTCCGTCAACCCACGCCACGCCAGCCTGACAGGCAGGACTCACATGTCGGATTCGCTGTTTTCTGGGCTAAAACGCAACGTCAGTGCTCCGCGTTACAGATTAGCCCCAGTGTTGGTGGTTTTTCGTGCCCTGCCTCAAATATGGTACCGATCTGTTACCCTAGCCCATAATGTGGCGCAAAGTTCTTCTGTAGGACGAGCTCCAGGGTACCTGCTATCTGCACTGTCCATTTGCATTGTGATATGTGCAGCTCAGAGCATCACTTGCAGTGCATCTGCGTGCTTAAGTTTAATTAGGGAGGAGTTGTCATGTCAGACGAACAGTGTTATAGTCTGCACAGTCGACTCATGACCCATGTCACCGGCAGACAATTTGATATGACCCTACGTGACGCAATTTATTAAAATGTCTGGCCATGAAACAACTAGTCTGCACACTCAACTAGCCCCTCTTTTAACTGTTGGCAATATTTAAATGCTTGTCACCTATCCTAGTCCCTCCGTTTCACTCCCGAATAACAGGTGCTACTAGCACATGCATGCTCCCATGCTCCCAATTTCAAAAAGTTAAATTTACTTTCTTTAGAAAATTATGCAATTTTTTCTAATGTTTACAACACATGTATCTATAGCTCCTAAAAGTTTCAGATCCAAATTAAAAAAAAGACAAAGAGAAACAAAAAAAGATAAATAGTGTCAATGAAGACAAAAGAATGAATAGTGTAAGATGACACTATTCATGTCCGAATTTATCTTTTTTATTTCTCCACGGGTATTTAGAATTTGATTCTGCTTTTTTTAGATATATAGGCACATGTGTTGTAAGCATTCATAATTTTTGCATAATTTTCTGAAACAACTAAATTTTACATTTTGAAACTGGAAGCATGGGAGCATTCATGTGTTGGTATCACCTGATTTTTCCTCTTAACTGTATCACAAGCCAGATGCTGCAAGTCAAAAGTGTGGGAGGCTGTGCACCTGACCGGTCGCACATGCTCGTTTGTGGACAAAAGCACCCACCGGCACATGGTACATCTTGTCATGTACAGTATCCAACTATGGGTCAGAGTATTAAGCGTTGGCGCCGCTGCTGATTTTCGAATCAGTGCACATATCTAGATGCACCTGAGTCCACGTTGGACGGTGATGATAGGGGGTATCGTGTAGCTCGTCCTACAAAAATCCTCTCTCATAATGTGGTGGTTTTGGGTAAATAACTCCTACTAGGTGGTCTACCGACCAGGATGTATTTTTTGTTATTTTTTTCCTGCCATGACAAAAAATAAATAGATCAAAAGTTTTTTTATGAGAAAAAAAGTCACGTGATTTTCTCTCTCACGAGGACAATAGTCAATAAGTCATCGCATTTGGTCAAGAGTGTGAGAGCAAGGCTCCACAGCTCAGATATCCTCATCGAGTACTCCACTAGATTACATTACACTTTGCGATGCCAGCCGATTATCACCCTACCTTGATCCTCCCAGATCAATCATGGCCATGGCTGTATTATTTCTGCATGGCTGTCAGCTGAAGATTGATAGTGAAGTCCAATTATACGTGGAAGGTGGAGCCGGACACGATGCAAATATAGCGAAGTTGCAACAGCTAGCACTGCATTGTCGCAACACATGGTCATGGCGTCGCGTCGTAGCTTAGCGCTAGCGCTGCTCTCCGGCCTCCTGTCCTGCTACGCGTCCGTCGTCCCTTCCGTGGCTTCCTCCGACGGCTTCCTCCAATGCCTGTCGTCGGCCATGCCCAAGCAGCTCCTGTATACTCAGGGCTCGCCTTGGTTCACGTCGGTCCTCGCGTCCTCCGTCCGGAACGCCAAGTTCTCCACGCCTGGCACGGTGAGGCCGCTCTGCATCGTCACGCCGACGAACGCCTCCCACGTCCAGGCCGCCGTCCTGTGCGGCCGCCGGCACGACGTGCGCGTCCGTGTGCGCAGCGGCGGGCACGACTACGAGGGCCTTTCGTACCGGTCCGAGCGAGGTGAGGTGTTCGTGTTAAATCCTTTGAATCCACCAGGATCATTAGCATAAGCTTAAGCCACAAATACAATTAGGAGATGAAGTTTACCTTGATCAGATGATCCAGCCATCTCCTCTATTACTGAATCAACACCACCTAGAAACCAGATCAGGTGGCAGTGAAGGATCTTCCCAGTGCTCCTGTGCAAGCTTGATCAGCAGCTTGTTCTTTAGAGAGAGAGGAAGAGGTGGATGTGTGTGTGCGTGTGTGTTAGCCTGAGAGCAGCAGCTGGCCACACCTATCTTTTATCCTCTTCCCTCTCTATTATCTTAATGCACAGTGCACCAGGGGACCTCCACCTGGTTGGAGAGGGGCTGCCCCTGATCAGGGCAGCTCAGCAGTTAACTGTAGCTGGCTACAGTGTCCACCGCCCTACTGTAGCTCATTAGATATTTTCACTTAAGATTAATCATAACAGCCACAGTTTAGTCTTTAAGATCATCATAATATCCAACATTCTCCCCCTTGATCGTAAGGCTAAACTTACAAGCTCATTTTTTCAACAAAATAATGCGTCAAGACGAAAAGATTGCAGTGGTCAATTAAGTACCACTGAACCCAGTGACTATGATACATCATTCCATATCAAAATGAAACTTCTTAAACTTATGAGCTCCATAAACTTTATTCACATAAACCATCAACTTAATTTACATAATTCTTTACATAAGCATCATAAACATTACAAACATTACAGACTCATCTCTTGATAAAATGGTACACCAAGACAATAGATTACAACAGTCAATTAAGTACTGCTGAACCAAGTGACTATGGTTCCCATTCGATCTCAAAACAAGCCTTTTGGGGAGATTGTGTTACAATGGTCCCAACTTTGCCAGGATCAAAAGCTTTCAACCAAACCCATACCGGTAACGTGCTCTCTGAAAACACTGGGTGGTAAGCCTTTCGTGAGCGGATCCGCCAACATCAATTTGGTATTGATGTACTTAACATTAATTGTCTGATCCTGGACTCTATCTTTCACAACAAGAAACTTGATGTCAATGTGCTTGGCAGCATCACTTGACTTGTTGTTACTCGAAAATATCACTGCGGGTTGATTATCGCAGTAGAGTGTGATTGGCCTGGAAATGCTATCAATCACTCTCAGTCCTGGGATAAAATTCTTCAGCCATACTGCCTGCCCGGTAGCCTCAAAACATGCCACAAATTCTGCCTGCATTGTCGATGATGCAGTGACAGTTTGTTTGGAGCTTTTCCACGATATAGCTCCATTTGCGAGTGTGAAAACATAACCTGGCGTGGATTTCTTAGTATCAACACACCCCGCAAAATCAGCATCTGAATAACCCACCACCTCGAGGTTATCAGATTTCTTATATGTGAGCATGAGGCCTTTAGTGCCTTGCAAATAACGCAAGACTTTCTTAGCAGCCTTCCAGTGATCCAGACCTGGATTAGACTGATATCTGCCAAGCATCCCGGTCACGAATGCTAAATCAGGGCGAGTGCACACTTGTGCATACATAATGCTTCCAACAATTGAGGCATAAGGAATTGACTTCATCTGCGCAGATTCATAATCATTTCTTGGGCACTGAAAAGTCCCAAATTTATCGCCCTTAACAACAGGAGCAGGCGAGGCTGAGCACTTATGCATATTGTACTTTTTCAGTACCTTTTCAACATATGCTCTCTGAGACAGCCCCAAGATCCCTCTGGATCTGTCTCGGTGAATTTCAATTCCTAAAACATAAGCTGCTTCACCGAGATCCTTCATATCAAACTTTGAGGATAAAAACCTCTTAGTTTCCAGCAGCATATTTTTGTCACTGCTGGCTAAAAGTATGTCATCAACATATAGTATCAGGAAGATAAAATTACTCCCCTTGAACTTGACATAAACACAATTGTCCACTTTATTCTCTTCAAAACCAAATTTTCTTATTACTTCATCAAACTTGAGATACCATTCCCTTGATGCTTGTCTCAAGCCATAGATGGATTTCTTGAGGTGACATCCCAAATGTTCATTTCCTTCCACAACAAAACCCTCCGGTTGTGCCATGTAAACATCCTCATGTAAGTCACCATTTAGAAATGCCGTTTTGACATCCATCTGATGTAGCTCCAAATCATAATGAGCCACAAGTGCCATGATTATTCTGAATGAGTTCTTAGAAGAGACGGGCGAAAATGTTTCTTTATAATCAATTCCTTCTCTTTGAGTGAAACCTTTTGCCACAAGTCTTGCTTTAAACCTTTCGATATTCCCTTTGGAGTCACGTTTGGTCTTATAGACCCATTTGCATCCAACTCTTTTGGCTCCTTTGGGAATTTCTACTAAGTCCCATACTTCATTAGTACTCATGGACTTCATTTCATCTTTCATAGCATTAAGCCATTCAGACGAAAATTCACTTTGCATGGCTTCTTTAAATGATGTAGGATCATTGTCCAACATCGATTCATTCATATCTTCACTCAAATAAGTAAGATAGTCATCAGGAATTGCAGGCTTTCTAGTCCGCTGTGACCTTCTGAGAGGTTCATTAATTGGCACATCATCAACAATTGAAGGCTGCTGAGAACTTTCAACAGAAACATCATCAGGTGTGACATCTGAAACAGTCACAGGAGTCTCAGCAGGTGTTGCATTGATAATCCTTTCACCAGGAGGTGCAGTATCAGCAGACACCGGGAAAATAGGTTCTTGAATAATTGGAGTCGGGACATATTCCCGTTTTTCCTCCAAAATAATTTCCCGGGGTGTCATGCTCCCCCTCATCATGTCATTTTCCAAGAACACCGCGTGTCTTGTTTCAACAAATTTTGTTGCCTGATTTGGACAATAAAACCGATATGCTTTAGATTTGTCAGGATAACCAATAAAATGGCAACTGACTGTCTTGAGGTCTAATTTTCCCATAATTGGATTAAAAATCCTTGCTTCAGCTGGACAGCCCTATACATGAAAATAGTTCAGGGTCGGTTTTCTCCCAGTCCATAACTCATATGGTGTTTTAGGCACCGATTTACTGGGAACCCTGTTGAGAATATGTGCTGCCGTCTTAAGGGCTTCCATCCATAAATTTACCGGCAAAGTGGAGTGGCTTAACATACTCCGCACCATGTCCATAAGAGTGCGGTTCCGCCTTTCTGCCACCCCATTTTGCTGAGGTTCGCCTGGTGCTGAATACTGGGCCATAATGCCATTTTCCTGTAAATATTTTGCAAACGGTCCAGGAATTTGGCCATAAGTAGTATGTCTGCCGTAGTACTCACCACCACGATCAGATCTTACAACTTTAATCCTTTTGTTTGTTTGATTTTCAACTTCAGCTTTGAAAATCTTGAACTTGTCTAATGCCTCTGCTCTTTCTTTAATGGGATAAATATATCCATAACGGGAGAAATCATCGGTGAACGTTATGAAGGAATTAAAACCATCCACCGATCTCACATTAAACGGACCACATATATCCGTGTGAATTAATTCCAAAACTCCCGTGCTTCGGTTTGCACCTTTCTTAATTTGCTTGGCATATTTTCCTTTGATGCAATCGATACAATGATCAACATCCGCATCCGTAAAATCGAGAGAAGGAAGAACTTGATCCTTAATGAGACGCTCAATCCTCCCCCTCGAAATATGGCCTAACCGATAGTGCCATAATTTCGAAGAAGTCTCATTACTATCTCGTTTGCGTTTGGTACTGACATTCACATTCGAGGTGGAACCCACGTTATTTATATCATCACAGAGGGAAATTACATAAAGTTTGTCTTGTCGTAAGGCAAGACCAACATTATTATTATCATACATAATTATACATTGCTTATTCCCAAAGTGACATACATAACGGTCATCATCTAAGCATGAAACAGAAACTAAATTCCGTTTCATTGAGGGGACATAAAGAACATCATGAAGTAGAAGCTTGAAGCCGGTATGAAGTGTGAGAATAAAATCTCCAAGTGCCTCGGCGTCAGCTTCAACACCATTAGCAACTCTAATGGTTCTTTCCCCTCTTTTTAGGGTCCTCCTCATACGGAATCCCTGCAACGAATTTGAAATATGAATCGTTGCACCTGAATCAATCCACCAAGTGTTGGTGGCATAATTAACATAAAGGGATTCTTCAACAAAAGTAATTACATCAGTACCTTTATTATTGAGCCATCTCTTAAAACCATAGCAATCCTTTTGCTTATGCCCATCTTTACCACAAAAGTGGCATCCTTCAGGTCCTTTCCCTTCTGGATTAGGGGCTTTCTCAGGCTTCTTTTGTTGAGAATTTTTTGAAGACTGGCCTTTATCCTTAAATTTATTAGGCTTAGACTTCGTATAATCTTTCACAAATTTTTTGTACCTCTTCTTTTGTGAAACTTTGAATTGATTTGCATGCTCAATTCTGTCAGCCTTTAGCCTTTCTTCTTCTTGCACACAGCGTGCCATCATTTCATCAATGCTCCATTTCACATCCATTGCATTATAGTTAATCACAAATGGAGCGAACTCTTGGGGCAAAGATGACATAATAAAATGGACAAGAAAACCATCAGAGATTTCCATTTCCATAGTCTTAAGTTTGGCAGCCATGTTGCATTTCTTCATGATATGCTCTCGAAGACTTCCAGTGGGATCATACTTTTCATCAATTAGTCTCCTAATAAGACTTGTTGCATAAACCTTAGAAGACCCCTTAAATTGATGCTCAATTTTCGCAAAATACCCTTTAGCTGTTTCACAGTCAGGAAGGGCTCCCCTCATACTTTGTGTAATGGAACCCTTTATCATCATAAGGCATTTGCGATTAGAGTCATCCCACTTAGCCTTCATAACATCATAATCCTTCTTGAGGACATCATAATTTTCATCATTTTCTTTAGGTGCCTCAGGAGGATCATTAAGGAGAGCATAGTCAATATTAAGTAAGGCCATCGTTATTTCAAGCTTCTCCTTCCATGTAGCATAATTGCTACCATTAAGTTGCTCAATGCCATTAAGCATTCCAGCAATATGAGAGACATTAGGTGCTGCAAAAGAAAATTCAAAAAAAAATGCTTTAGTAAGCATCATCATCATCATCATCATCATAATCAAATTTTATTGATCATATTCAAATCAGCTTTGGCCAGAAATGAAAATGAACAACAAAATTTTGTGGACAAATATTCATCAATTAGCTTTGGCCAAATTGATAAATAAAAGCCACACTTTAATAGTCCTCAATTTCATTAGTTTCTTCTATTAACCCGGTTCACATCAGCTTTGGCCAGAAGTGAAACGAATCAATAAAAGAATTTTGCGGTTTAAATGCCCGTCAAACAACTTTGGTCAGAATGACAAAGCATAAAACCACACTTAATTTGAGGATCCATTAGACTTTATTTCGCAGCGGAAACGTTATGCCATAATGACCATAATAATTTTTCATCATCAAAATAAAATGCCATGAAGAAAAGTAAATAAAATATAATAACATAAATAAACCTAGCATGGCTTAATATGACATACTAAAGTATAAAAGAAATTAGAATGCATAAGCATTAGATTGCTAAAATAACCATAATCATTTATGCATCAATTTTAGCCCTAAAATGTATTTTTTTTATTGCATAAAATATGAACATTATCAGGGAAAGATATTTGTTACCCTGAATTTATTTATGCCCTTAACAGAAATTTTCCTTTAGCCCCTCAAAAAACGTAAGTTTTCTTTTTTTTTTTTTTGGGCTAAAAGAAAATTGCTACTGAGCTGAGCCAGGAAAAAATCCAGCCCAGCTCAGCTGGACCCCTTTCACTCCCCCTGGCCTCAGGCCTGGTCCAAGGCCGCCTACCGGCCCAGCCCAAACGGCCTGCAGCCGCGAGCAAAAAAGAGCAGGCGAGCCTCAGCTCCCCTCGAACCCTAACCCCATTCTCCTCCCTCCCCATCGAACAGGCGACAGAGACGGCGGCGACGGGCGCCAGCCGAAGTGGAGGAAAAAAGGGCGGCGCCGACGAGGGCCCCTCGCCGGAGCACGCGCGCGGCTTTGGCCAGCACGCGGTTCCGTCGAGTGGTTCCCGGCGGTGCCCTTTGCAAGGCCGACGCACGCGCGTACGCGCACGGGCGTCCCCGCGGCGGCGACGGCGAGCCTTCGTCAGTTCCGGCACGTAGGCAGGCTTCCAACGGCGGCAGCCACGCGAGGAAGAGCTGCGCCACCAGCCGGTGCAGTGGACGGCCAGGCGCTTGAGCGCGAGCCCAAGTGCACCTGGCAGCAACAGAGGTGGCTCCGGCGCCGCCGCAGCTGTCCGACGACGACAGAGCCCATAAGGTATGCATCCACTGTCCTTGAATCATTAGTTGTGCTAGGTTTACCCAATTTGGGAAATTTCACAATTAGGGTTAGGGTTCATCCATTTAGGAATTTCTGAAATCAAGGTTTTGGCAATTGGGGATTTTCATTTTAGATTGCTTTAATTGACTCAATCCCCTTGCACTTTAAATTGAAACCCCAACATCATTAGTGACACAAATTTCAGAAATTTAGAAACTAGGGTTTCAGTTTTTGGGGAAATATTAAGAATTGAACATAATTTGCTGATTTCCCCATCAATACTTCGCACAGGCCAAAACCACAGCATCATAATAAGAGGAGTAAGGGGAAAATTTCAACTTCTAGGGTTCCACTAAATTGGGGATTCTCACAAGAGATGCTTCAGCTGTTGGAAATATGCCCTAGAGGCAATAATAAAAGAGTTATTATTATATTTCCTTGTTCATGATAATCGTTTATTATCCATGCTATAATTGTATTGATTGGAAACTCAAATACATGTGTGGATAAATAGACAGACTTTGTGTCCCTAGTGAGCCTCTACAGGACTAGCTCGTTGATCAAAGATGACCGCGGTTTCCAGGTCATAGACATGAGTTGTCATTTGATAACGGGATCACATCATTAGGAGAATGATGTGATGGACGAGACCCAAACGTTAAACATAGCTTTTGATCGTGTCAGTTATCGCTATAGTTTTCTGCATGTCAAGTATAAGTTCCTATGACCATGAGATCATGTAACTCACTGACACCGTAGGAGTGCTTTGTGTGTGCCAAACGTCGCAACGTAACTGGGTGACTATAAAGGTACTCTACAGGTATCTCCGAGGGTGACTGTTGAGTTGACATGGATCGAGACTGGGATTTGTCACTCCGTGTGACGGAGAGGTATCTCCGGGCCCACTCGGTAATACGTCATCTCAATGAGCTCAAGGTGACTAAGTAGTTGGTCACGGGATTATGTATTACGGTAACGAGTAAAGAGACTTGCCGGTAACGAGATTGAACTAGGTATAGAGATACCGACGATCGAATCTCGGGCAAGTAACATACCGACGAGACAAAGGGAATTGTATACGGGATTGCCTGAATCCTTGACATCGTGGTTCATCCGATGAGATCATCGAGAAACATGTGGGAACCAATATGGGTATCTAGATCCCGCTATTGGTTATTGACCTGGGAGTGTCTCGGTCATGTCTACATGGTTTCCGAACCCGCAGGGTCTACACACTTAAGGTTCGGTGTCGCTAGGGTTGTTAGTGAGAAAAGTGCATGGTTACCGAAGGTTGTTCGGAGTCCCGGATGAGATCCCGGACATGACGAGGGTCTCCGGAATGGTCCGGAGACGAAGATTGATATATAGGATGAAAGGTTTCGGAGTCCGGAAGTGTTCCGGAGAGCATCGGGAAATCGGCGGACGACCGAAAGGGGTTTCGGGGGTTCCGGAAGTAGTTCTGGGCCTAATGGGCCACAAGGGGGGACACCACAGCCCTCAAGGGGCTGTGCGCCCCCCCCTGGGCCCTCTCCTTGTGCGCCAAGGGAGGTGGGACCCCCTAGGGTGGCCGCACCCCCTTAGCCTTGGGGGGCAAGGCACCTAGGGGGGGAAACCCTAGGGCCTGCCTTGGCCGCCGCCCCTCCCCTTGCCCTGGCCGCCGGCCCCCTAGGGGAAACCCTAGGGCGCCCCCCTCTCCTCCTTCCCCCTATATATAGAGAGGTAGAGGGAGGGCAGCCAACACAAGTCTTTGCCTCGGTGCTGCCCTCCCTCTCCCGTAACATCTTCTTCTCCCGCGGAGCTTAGGCGAAGCCCTGCTGGAGTTCTTCTCCACCATCACCACCACGCCGTCGTGCTGCCGGTTCTCCATCAACCTCTCCTCCACCCCTTGCTGGATCAAGAAGGAGGAGACGTCCCCGAGCCGTACGTGTGAAGAACGCGGAGGCACCGTTGCTTCGGTGCTTGGATCTTCAGCGATCTGAATCGCGGCGAGTACGACTCCATCAACCGCGTTCTTAACGCTTCCGCTTAGTGATCTACAAGGGTATGTGGATCCTACTCTCCCCTCGTAGTTGCATCTACTAGATTGATCTTGGTGAACGGTAGGAAATTTTTTGTTTCCCATGCAACGTTCCCCAACAGTGGCATCATGAGCTAGGATCTTGCGTAGATGCTTTCTCGAGTAGAACACAAAAGGGTTTGTGGCGTTGATGTTTAAATTGCTGCCCTCCTTAGTCTTTCTTGATTCAGCGGTATTATGGGATGAAGCGGCCCGGACCAACTTTACATGTCCACGTACATGAGACCGGTTCCATCGACAGACATGTGACTTTTGTTGCATAAGATGGCTGGCGGGTGTCTGTCTCTCCTATCTTAGTTGAATCGGAATAGAACAAGGCGGTCCTTGTAGAAGGTTAAATAGCAACTTGAATATCACCGTTGTGGTTTTGCGTAGGTAAGAAGCGTTCTTGCTAGATACCCATAGCAGCCACGTAAAACATGCAACTACAAATTAGAGGACGTCTAACTTGTTTTTGCAGGGTATGTATATGATATGATATGGCCAATGACATGATGAGATATATTTGATGTATGAGATGATCATGTTGTAATAGTTAACATCGACTTGCATGTCGATGCATACGGCAACCGGCAGGAGCCATAGGGTTGTCTTTAATTTTTGTATGACCTGCGTGTCAATCATTAAGCGCTTTGTAATGCTTTACTTTATCGCTAAACGGTAGCAATAGTAGTAAGAGCATGGTGGGCGCCGACAACCCCGATGGCGACACGGTGATGGAGATCATGATGATGGAGATCATGGTGTGGCGCCGGTGACGATGGAGATCATGCCGGTGCTTTGGAGATGGAGATCAAAAGCACGAGTTGATGGCCATATCATGTCACTTATGATTTGCATGTGATGTTAATCCTTTTATGCATCTTGTTTTGCTTAGGACGACGGTAGCATTATAAGATGATCCTTCACTAAAATTTCAAGATAAAATTGTGTTCCCCCCGAGTGTGCGCCGTTGCGAAGGTTCGTCGTTTCGAAGCACCACGTGATGATCGGGTGTGATAGACTCTACGTTCGCATACAACGGGTGCAAGCCAGTTTTGCACATGCAGAACACTCGGGTTATGTCAGGGATATGATTAATAGGTATAAACCGGATATTGTAAACCGGCTTAGCTATATCGTACTTTGTTTATTATTTTAGTAGAGATACGGCCCGTGAGATTTCAAGGCCCATGTATAGAAATACGGTTTGTAATCCGTCAGGAGATGTAACTTGAGAGATAAGAAAGGAAGAGCAGAGACCGAGGCGGACACGATTATGAGCCGGCCTCGGGATTCTGTAAACCGGACCAGGCGTCACCTCTATATAAAGGGACGACCCGGCACCGGTTCAAGGACAAGAAACAATCGATCCGTCAAGACGCAGGCAAGCGATTCCGCTCCCTGTAAACCGACGCCCAAGCAATACCAAACCAACTAGACGTAGGCTTTTACCTTCTCAAAGGGGCCGAACTAGTATAAAACCCTTTGTGTCCTTTGTATGCCATGAACCCTTTCAAGCTAACCCGTGCGATGGTTCCATCATCAAGTCCGTTAAACCGGACATCTGCCGTGTTAATTCCACGACAGTTGGCGCCCACCGTGGGGCCCGCGCACGACGGTTTCGAGTTCTTGAAAGGCGGCTTCGAAGGGTTAAAGGGTTACGCGGTCGGCCGGATGACCAAGAGTCGTCGCGGCCGGATCTACATCGACGACGCGGGTTGGGGACCGGAGGCCGATTCAATCGAATACGGGTACCGGGTCCCCTTCGGCAGCATCCAAGTCTTCATCGGCAAAATTGGCGAACCGGGACCTGAGCCGGACACCCTCCCCAACATCGTCGAGCCGGCTCAGCGTGCGAGAAAAGCCCGGATTCAGCCTGCCATGAGGCATGTGTTCGTTGGAGCAGTTCACGGAGGCCGAACCGAGGACGGTTCGGAATCTGATGGTGCAACAGTCGTCTACTCAGATGACGAATCTTCGTCCGGGGAAACTGAATCTCTGTATCAGTTGCGGGACGGCCGGTCTGAGGGCGAGTCTGATGGAAACAGTATTCCGGACCCCTTTGACCCGCCAAACCGGGTGGCGGTCTTCATGGCCGGTTCACAACCCCCGACGAACGGAACCACCGCAGGAGCCGGTGCAGGAGGAAGCGGTTCTAATCCCCCCCTTACTACAGTTCTATCCACCTTGATCGAGGAGTTCGCAGCTAAAGCAGTCGAGGTTGTAGCTCCAGCAGACAAGGCGCAACATGATGCAGTACTTCTTCAGTTAAAAGCCCGGATCGATCAGCTGAAAGAGGATTTAAGGGCAGAAGGGGAGATGTTAGCGGCAAGACAGGCAGAGCTGGATGATCAAGCTTTTCACTTAAGGATGGAGCAGGCTTCCATGGACGGAGTAAGGGGGCGAAAATATCAATCCCGCATACCGCCGGGTTTCGAATCTGCTGATTTGTTTAGAACACCTGGGGTTGGAGCCAGTAATAACCCGGCTTTAAACCGGAGGAGCTCCCCAGCTCGGGATGAACCGGCTCAGCAGCCCACGGCGGAACGGGAGCGACGGATTACATCAGCGCCTTATGTTCATATCCCTCCGGGACATTATTCAAACCCTTTGGATAACATTGCTGCGGCGGCGGCACGGTTGGCCGCTTTACCTGTGGAAGAGACATCACCAGTGGCGATAGAGGCGCGCAGGGCCCATAAGCTACTTAATACGGCGTTAATACAGCAGCAAGCGTACTCTCATAGCAGGGAAAGGTTACACTCAACACCGCGTCCCAACCGAAGCTACTCTAGGCATTGGGAGGAGCCCGAAGTGTCTAGCAGTGAACGGAGGAGACGTCAGCACAGGCAAGATAATCCGGCAAGGGCGGAAATGCCGGCCCCGGATCAAAACCGGCCCGGATCGGAAGCCAGGGAGGAAGTTCGTCAGTCAACGCCGGTTCACACAGGCACTACAGGGACAGGAGCTACAGCGAGCGGTTTTGGGATACAATGTCTCGTCCCTGCCCTGCGGAGCGTTAAGTTGCCCAAGGATTTCAAAGGACCTCGCAAGGTGCCTAACTACACAGCCGATTTACCGCCCGAAGCTTGGGTGGAGAGTTACGAGATGGCCATGGAGATGCTGGACGTGGATGAATCGGCTTGCGCCAAATATTTCACTATGATGCTTGAGGGCACGGCCCGGACTTGGCTAAAGGCACTACCTCCGAATTCTATCGGATCATGGGGGGAGCTGCGCAGTCAGTTCATCAAAAACTTCAAGGACACGTGCAAGCAACCTATGTCGGTGATAGATTTAGCAGCATGTGTGCAAGGAGAACAGGAGTCTACAGCAGCTTGGGTACGCAGAGTTGCAGAGATCTTGCACTCCTCGAATGGCATTAATCCGAGCACAGCAATTGTAACATTGGAGAACAATTGCCGGTTTGAATCTTTGAAATTAAAACTCGGACGGCTCAAACGGGAGTGCAATGACATGGGGACTTTGATGAGCGCCCTGGTGAAGTACGGGGACTCAGATAATACCAAGTATCCGGAGTCAGAAGGAGATAAAACAGGGAAGGCCAGCAAGTCTGGTAAACCGGCGCCGGTTAATCCGGTTACTTCAAGCTTTTTGGGCAAACGGAAGGCAGAGAATAGCTCCGATTTTGTGGCTAATACACAGGTTCAAGGTGGTTTTCGGGTTAATCAGCAAGGCCCCACTCGCCAAATCGGGGGAGGAAACCCGGGTTGGGAGCAGGATCCGGATCAGCCCTGTTTAAAGCATAGCGGAGCAAGGGGGCCTGCAAAGCACACTGGAAGAGAATGCATGAACCCAGGGAACGGCCGTTTTAATCCCCTTAGCCGGCCCCCAAATGGCGGTTCAGGGCCCGGGTTTTATGGTCCGGGTTACCAAGGGAACAACTCCGGTTCAGGATATAGGGGCAACAGCGGTTATCCAGGGAACAACGGTGGTTATCAACCCCGGCCGGGCGGCCAAGGTATTCAAGGAAACTACAATGGTCAAGGAAATCAGTATCACGGTGGTTATCATGGTCAGGGGAATCAATCGTATCATCAAGGTGGTTACAACAATCAGAATAATCAGCAGCAGGGCCAGGGGAGTCACAGTAACCAAGGAAATCAGCAGCAGCAGCGTCCACAACAGCAACAGCAATCCGGATACCAGAGTAATCCGAAGGAGTTGAGCAGCGGTCAGTATCATGTCTTCACCACGAGTTTATGCAAGAGAGACCAGAAGGTTTTAAAGCGGGCCGTTAATGCGGTAGAACCGGCGACGCCACAGTTTCTGCGATGGTCAGAGCAGCCCATTGTTTGGAGCAGAGAAGACCACCCATTGCGGGTAGATAATCCGGGACATTTAGCCTTGGTGGTGGCACCTCAGGTGGGAGGATACCGGTTTACTAAAGTACTCATGGATGGAGGTAGCAGTATCAATATATTATACTATGAGACTTTCCGCCGTATGGGTCTGACAGATAAACAATTAAGGACATCGAACACAGTGTTTCACGGGGTGGTCCCAGGTAAGTCAGCTTATCCAGTTGGTAAGATTGACTTAGAAGTTACCTTTGGAGATGAGCATGATTCCAGATCGGAGATGATCACCTTTGAAGTTGTCAAAATTAAAAGCCCGTATCATGCTTTGTTTGGGAGGACGGTTTATGCTAAATTTATGGCTAGGCCATGTTATGTTTATCTGCAGCTAAAGATGCCGGGTCATAAAGGCACCATCACGGTGCACGGCAGTCGTAAGATAGCAGTGGAATGTGAGGAAGGAGATGCAGCTTATGCAGAAGCGGTGTGTGCCACAGAAGAGTTAAAGTTTTATAAAGATAATGTTGATCCGGCAGATATGACTCCGTTGAAGAAACCGACGACCGAGCATGATCCGGCATTGAAATTTAAATCGGCAGAGGAGACCAAGCAAGTTGATTTTGTGCCAGGAGATTCGTCCAAGCAGTTCACTATCAGCGCTAACCTTGACCCCAAATAGGAAAGCGCGCTCATCGAGTTCATCCGTGAGAACCGGGATATCTTTGCATGGAAACCTTCTGACATGCCAGGGATACCGAGGGAACTCGCTGAGCACAAGTTGAATATTGATCCGAAGTTTAAACCGGTAAAACAGTATCTGCGCCGCTTTAACGAAGAGAGGCGCAAGGCTATAGGAGAAGAAGTGGCCAAGCTTTTGGCGGCAGGGTTCATAGTGGAAGTATTTCATCCGGAATGGTTGGCTAATCCGGTGCTAGTTCTAAAGAAGAATGGGAAGTGGAGGATGTGCGTGGACTACACAGACCTCAATAAAGCTTGCCCAACTGATCCTTTTGCTCTACCTCGCATTGATCAGATTATTGATGCTACAGCAGGGTGTGAGCGGTTGAGTTTCCTGGATGCATACTCAGGCTATCACCAGATCAAAATGGCAGTTGAAGACCAAGAGAAGACAGCATTCATAACCCCTTTTGGTGCTTTTTGCTATGTGTCTATGCCTTTTGGGCTCAAGTGTGCGCAGGCGACTTATCAGCGTTGTGTTCAGAATTGCTTGAAAGGGCAGATAGGAAGGAACGTACATGCTTACGTGGATGATATTGTGGTTAAGTCAAAGGAGGAGAGAACAATGATAGACGATCTCAGAGAAACCTTTGATAATCTTCGGGCTTACAAGATGATGCTTAATCCGGAGAAATGTGCTTTTGGTGTCCCGGCCGGTAAGCTTTTGGGTTTCCTGGTCTCAAACCGGGGAATAGAAGCCAACCCGGAGAAGATCAAAGCCATTACATCTTTGGCAAAACCAGCTTGCATTAATGATGTTCAGCGCATAGCTGGCCGGATCACGGCGTTGAGTCGGTTTATCAGTCGCTTAGGAGAAAAGGCGATCCCGCTTTATCAAATGTTGAAGAAAACGGACCGGTTCATTTGGAGTGATGAAGCGAATGCAGCATTTGAGGATCTGAAACAGCAACTAGCGAAACCGCCGGTTTTAGCTGCTCCCATTGATAAGGAGCCGTTGCTGTTGTATGTTGCTGCAAACACACGAGCAGTTAGTATTGCAATCGTGGTTGAGCGCAAGGAAGCAGGGAAGGAGCATCCGGTTCAGCGCCCGGTTTACTATGTGAGTGAAGTACTCATCGAGTCCAAGCAAAGATACCCGCACTGGCAGAAATTGGTATATGGGGTGTTTATGGCGAACCGGAAACTGAAGCATTATTTCCAAGGGCATCCAATAACTGTGGTTAGTTCAGCCCCGTTGGGAGACATAATCCAGAATAGAGAAGCTACAGGCAGAATAGCCAAATGGGCCATTGAGCTCAGTCCACATGAGTTGAAGTATGTGCCACGTACTGCCATAAAATCTCAAGCTTTGGTCGACTTCATCAATGATTGGACAGAATTGCAAACTCCTGAGGAGAAGCCGGATCTTACTTATTGGACGATTCACTTCGACGGTTCAAAGCAGTTGGAAGGCTCGGGGGCTGGAGTTGTTTTAACTTCCCCCAGAGGTGATAAACTTTGTTATGTCCTCCGGTTGTTATTTCCTTGTACTAATAATGCAGCAGAATATGAGGCACTACTTCACGGTTTACGACTGGCAAAAGAGATGAATTTGAGCCGGGTTAAGTGCCTGGGCGATTCTGACTTGGTGGCGCAGCAAGTCTCAGGCAAGTGGGATTCAAGGGATCCCCTGATGGCAGCTTATCGACGAGAGGTTGAAGCGGTTGCAGGACATTTCAAAGGGTATCAGGTGGAGCATATAGACCGGCGGAAGAACGAAGCAGCGGACGCTTTGAGCCGGCTAGCGTCGCAACGTAAACCGGTACCACCAAACACCTTTTTGGATGAATTGCACAATCCTTCGGTTCAAGTACCTTCAGAGGACGATCTAGCTATTCCAGACCCAGAGGCACAGTTGGTTGCAGCAACCCATGTTATTCCGGATTGGACGTTACCTTATTTGGTATATTTAAGCCGGGGAGAATTGCCAGAGGACGAAGATGAAGCACGGCAGATAATCCGGCGTTCCAAGTCTATGACAATTGCCAACGGGGAGCTGCATCATCGTAGCACTTCTGGAGTATTTCAACGGTGTGTTTCAGCTGAGGAAGGTTGTGAGATTTTAAGGGAGATTCATGAAGGGGATTGTGGTCATCATGCCGGATCAAAATCTTTGGTGGCTAAAGCTTTCCGACATGGTTTTTATTGGTTAACTGCACATGCAGATGCGGCAGATTTGGTCCGTAAGTGTGACGCTTGTCAAAAGTTCTCAAGACGTGCCCTTGTTCCAGCACAAGAACTCCGGATGATACCAATAACTTGGCCTTTTGCAACCTGGGGGCTTGACATGGTTGGTCCCTTCAAGAGATCTCAAGACCAGAAAACTCATCTACTAGTGGCAGTGGACAAGTTTACGAAGTGGGTTGAAGCGGAGCCTATAAGCAAGTGTGATGCGGCAACGGCAGTTAAGTTTATCAAAAAAGTAATATTCCGGTTTGGTTTTCCACACAGCATCATCACAGATAACGGCACCAATTTATCTCAGGGTGAGATGGAAGAGTTTTGTCAACGAGAGCATATTCGTTTGGACGTATCTTCTGTGGCTCACCCCCAATCCAATGGTCAGGCAGAAAGGGCAAATCAGGAGATTTTGCGAGGAATCAAACCCCGGCTTATGACACCTTTGCAGAGAACCCCAGGGTGTTGGGTTGAAGAGTTACCGTCTGTCCTTTGGAGTATTAACACTACACCAAACCGGTCTACAGGTTATACACCTTTCTTCATGGTTTACGGTGCAGAAGCAGTTCTTCCAAGTGACATACGCCATGATTCCCCACGGGTCGCGGCCTATGTAGAAGCCATCAACGAAGAGTCAAGACAGGATAGTTTGGATCGGTTGGATGAAGAGCGTGACATAGCTGCAGCACGGTCGGCGATTTATCAGCAAGACCTGCGCAGATATCACAGCCGCCGGATCAGAACCAGGACATTCCAGGAAGGTGACTTGGTGCTCCGGCTTATCCAAGATCAAACGGACATGCACAAGCTATCCCCGCCATGGGAAGGGCCCTTTGTAATCAGCAAAAATTTACGCAACGGGTCATACTATTTGGTGGACATTCGAGAGCACAAAGATTCACGGACATCAGAAGAGGAGACGAAAAGGCCATGGAACATTGCGCATCTACGGCCGTACTACACTTGAGCCATAGGCTTCCATGTATCCTATGTATATATTATGAATAATGAATAAACCGGCACCCTCGGTAAACCGGGGGCTCAGCCCTTTTTCTACATACATCAAATTTGCGGCAACTATCCATGTCAATTTGTTATCAAAGAATCATATTTCAATGTTAGCTGGTTTTTAGAAACTAATCTTTACAGGGTGTGTGAAGGAGCAATAAAACCCTCAAGAACATGAGATCTTATCCGGTTCAAGAAGAGGAAAACCTCATAAAAAGGAAAAACCCCGGCCGGGTTAGGAGGAATGTCAGAGGCCCCTGAGGACAGTGGTATCGCCCACACACCTCTTGAATGGCTATGTTTAGAAATTTTGGGTTCCCTGAACAAGTCGGTATCAATCCGCGTTCAAATGATGGCCCGGCCCCTGAGGACAGTGGTATCGCCCACACACCTCTTGAATGGCTATGTTTAGAAATTTTGGGTTCCCTGAACAAGTCGGTATCAATCCGCGTTCAAATGATGGCCCGGCCCCTGAGGACAGTGGTATCGCCCACACACCTCTTGAATGGCTATGTTTAGAAATTTTGGGTTCCCTGAACAAGTCGGTATCAATCCGCGTTCAAATGATGGCCCGGCCCCTGAGGACAGTGGTATCGCCCACACACCTCTTGAATGGCTATGTTTGGAAATTTTGGGTTCCCTGAACAAGTCGGTATCAATCCGCGTTCAAATGATGACCCGGCTCTCTGAACAGTTTTTGAGCCTGGCAGCTCTTTGAAAAAGCCTCGATTGCATAGTTTGATCTACAATAATTATGTGTTTCTTGATGATTTCCGTGTTTCATAACCTTTCTAACCAAGGGGAACAGCTCTAGAAGTTGACCGTATATCTAGTGTTATAAGTTTGGATCATGAACACCAGAGAAAGTTAAACCGGCGTTCATCGTAACCCGGTTCGACTTCATGATGAGCTGACACTTGGCAGCACACAATCAGATACAAGTTACAAATTGCTGAACCGGAAAAAGAGAGACTTATAGACAAATTGAGCTGAAGAGTTTCAAGGACTTGTTAGAATTGATGAAGACTGATTAAGGTAATTTTAAAACATCTTGCCGGTTTAAGGTATTTTGGCTACATGCAATTAAAGTATCACAGTTATTTATCAAAGATATGCTTGTTATACCAAGAGAGCAAGTTAATCCGTCCAGTGGTCAAACCACTAGGACATATTTTTCATCTTTTTATGAACAGAGCAAGGAATCCGCATCAATCAACAAGTCAGAAAACGAGTACTTCATAAAGATCAAAAGCCGGATCACAGTGCATTAAATTTCAGCTAAACCTATTACAAGGCATGAAAGCCGAATAGTTGGAAGCATTGTTTACGGAATAACAATTATGGTTACAGCAATAAACATTCAAGATTCAGCTTCTCCTTGCCGGGATGATTGGCCACCATCTTGTTCCGGAACATCTTCCTCCTCGTGAAGCGGCGGGAAATCTGGTGCACGCCAATCGATCTTGGCCAAGGCACGGAAGTATACTTCATCGTTAATCAATTCAGCAGGATCAATGTCAGGAGCAAAAGTGTGAGGACGAACCGGCGGAGTTAAATTTGCAACGTCATAAACCGGTCGTTCCACTCGATCGTTTTGCAAGTCATATGCTGGATGGTATCGAGACAAGTCAGCTTCCACCGCAATCTTGCTAGCAAGTGGACGCATTTCCTTTGTCAGAGCGTACAGGTCCTTTTCACCAAAGGCTGAACCATCTTCCTTGGTGTCAGGAAATCCGGTTAACACTTCCGCCGGATCAATATTTGGAACCCAAGCTTTTGCCCTTGTAAGGGCCAGAAGAGCACCTCCTCGAGCAGCCGATTTCTTCACCTCTTCAAGACGGGCTGGCAGAATGGACAAACTGTTCAAAGTAGACTTGATGGTTGAAGGAGCCGGTTTACCAAAAGAAGTGGCGCTGATGATCCTTTGCGCTCCAGAATATAGTTGTTCAACCAAAGTATAGCAGGCCTTCAATTTCTTCCGTACATCATCCCCAAGATGGGAGACACGGCGTCCTGCATACAACAAGAAGAGTTAAACCGGCACAAATAACAGGTTGCAAAGATAACAGACAAGAATTCAGGTTTTGTTTACCAAAGATAGCAGAGGTCATCAAATCAATCTGGCTTTTTAAACCGGTCAATTCTTCAGTAATCGGGTTAAGTGCCCCTTCGGCATCTTGAATACGTTTTTCAAGATCCTTCTTCTCGACTTCAAAAGCAGTCCGTTCCTCATCAAAGAACCTCTTCAAGTCGTCAGCAGTTTTCAAACTTACTTGAAGGTCTTTCTTCGCCTTTAAAGCGGCTTTTTCAGTTTCGATAAGCCGGCTTCGAAGTTCACTATTTTCCACAGCATTCCGGTTCAGCTCAGCCTGCAGACAAAGTTCAAAAGCAAGGTTAGAAATTACAAAGTCTCAAGCACACAACAAGTTGTCTACTTGACACTTGGGGGCTAATGGCAGTTGAAGTAATCCGGCAAAGACAAATTGAAAAAGCAAGTCTCAAGCATACAACCAAGTTGTATACTTGACACTTGGGGGCTAATGGCAGTTGAAGTAAAGCATCAGAGACAATTTTTACAAGTATCAACCACATAACCAAGTTATCTACTTGATACTTGGGGGCTAATGTACGGATCAGCAGTTAAAAGCTACAAAGTTCCGGATTACCTTCAATGAAGAAGATAAACCGGAACTTGGGGGCTGGCCTAAAGTAAAGATGCGTTGAAAAGCAAAGTCAGAACAGGAAAACTTACTTCATATTTCTCTCTCATCATGTTCACTAAGCTGGCTTCATAGTCCCGGCTGCTGTGGAGCCGGCTCAAATATCCGGAATAAATGTCTTGAGCACTCATACTCGAAAGACTGGATAGGTCCATATTCCATTTCTCCTTTTCCTGAGTTACTTTCTCCGCTTTAGCAGTATGTTTTGCTAAAACGATGGGTTTGGCTGGCGCAACGTAAGCAGCGCCAGTAACCACAACGTCAGGGGAAGAAGGTGCATTGGGAGGAGTAACTTCATCTTGAGCCGGGTCAGGAGATCCCGGGTTAACTTGAGGAGAGCTAACCCGGGCCGGACTTGGTGGATCTTGGGCAGCATCAGTGGCAGGAGTATCAAGAACAGGTTCTTGAACCGGAATGACAGGGGTACCTTCAGGAGGGATAGCTGTTGACGGTTCAATTGCTGGTTCATCAGCAGAGGAGTCAACAGCAGGCTTCTTACCCTTAGCCCTTTTGCTGGGTTTCGGTTTGCTGGAAAAACAAGCAAAAATAAGTCAGCATTATAAAGAAAAAGAAGATCATAAACCAGAAGAAGTAAGAAGAATTACCCCGGGACGGTCTTCAGAGGGGGCAGCTGCGTAGCGGTTGATTCGCCGGACGAGGACAGTGGAGTTTCCTGATAATCAGGATCAATCGGTTTAAGTGGTTTTCGGATAAGACCGGCCTTCGGATGAAGAAGTGTTGGAGAGAGTATCACCTCAGCGCGGCGTTTCCGAGCCGGAGTTAAGGAGATTCCAGAGGATTCCACTGCTAAACCGGAATGGCGAGTGGTCCGGCGTAAGGCTTCGTGTTGTTGCTTCTTCAAATCAAAATTAGGATCCAACTTAGCATAAGGATGAGAAAACTGATATTTTCTAACGGTCCGACGGCTTTTCTGAGGAGGGGGTTCTGAATCGGAAGAAATAAGGGTTACCTCAATCTCCACCGGGTTATCACCTTCGAGTGGATCCTGTGAAAGGGCATCATTAGATATGTTAACAAGTATATGAAAGCAAAATATAAACCGGAGCAAGGTGTACCTCGGACTCCGGATCATCGTCCTCAGAAGGAGAACCGGCGTCAACGACTGCCTTCCTTTTCTTATTTGCAGGAGTTTTACGGCGAGTTTGCTTTGCCGGTTTATCCTGAAGTTTTCTCCTCCAGAAGGGGTTATCAGCCTAAATGAAAAAGCAAAGGCAAGTGAAAGACGGTTCAAAATGGACGGTTTATAAGGTACGGGTTAAGGAAACTTACGTCAGGCTGTTTGTTCTTCTTAAAGTATGGGGCCAAGCCAACCTTAGAGCAGTCTGTTAAGGCGGGGTTGACGATCTTTTTGGCAGACTCTATCACCTCCGATTCAGAGAGTTCCTCTTTAGTAAACCTCTGAGGATCTTCCGGTTTACCAGAATAATTGCACATCAAATCAGAGCGCCGGCTTAAGGGGAGAATGCTCCATGACAACCAGCAGCGAAGGAAATCGGTTCCAAGCAGTCCATTAGCTATGAAAGCTCTCAGCTTGGAAAGTTGAGGTGAAAATTGGATCCGTTCAGTAGCACTTAACCGTTGCGGCAGAGGATGATTTGCCGGGATACGAGTCTCACGATAACCCGGCAACGGATTTTCACCTTCAGGAGATGTATCTATGCAATAAAACCAAGACTTGTTCCAGTCCTTGGGGTGAGTGTGTAAAGAGGCGTGCGGAAAAACTGCATCCCTCCTTTTCTGGATACTGATACCGCCAAGTTCTTGGTGAGGCCCACTAGTGAACTCAGTGCGCCGGTTCGCATGGAAGAAATCCCGGAATAGATCAACTGAAGGCTCTTCTTGCAGATACACTTCAGAAAAAACTTGAAAGTCACAAATATTGGAAACGGAGTTTGGCCCGATGTCTTGTGGATGCAGTTGGAAGGTGGCAAGGACGTCCCGGAAAAATTTTGAACCGGGGGGAGAGAAACCCCTGGAGATATGATCCATAAATACTATAACCTCTCCGGACCTGGGAGCAGGAGGGCATTCATTACCCGGAGCGCGCCATTTCAACTCGGCCCGAGGACCTAACGTACCAATGCTCGACAGCTTGACTAGGTCTTCTTCAGTCACAACTGAACGAACCCAGTCGCACGAAACATATTGCTTGGCAGTCATTTGAACAAAGTGCTGAAGAAGAGAAGGTACAGAACAAATTATGAACATACAAACGATCTGGGACCTATATACATATTGTGCAAGGAAGGGAGTTAAGAACTATCTGGCAAAGTTAAACCGGAAATCATAAATACAAGATGTATCATTTCCGGTTTAAAAATGGCAGTTGAAGAGGAATAACTAAGTCATGGCATCAGTTTACATCATTTCCGGTTTATGATATGGTGATCTAAACAGGAGCATACTTAGCAGATCTATTGAAGAGAAAAACAGGTTTTCAATGCGTTGCTAAGGAAGAATAGATCTGAGCATAATGGGATAAAGAAACGAAAATTACACGGGAAATCTACAGAGGTCCAATTCAGAGCAGATGAGTTTACAGGATGTGCATAAAAAGGAGACCTAAAGCAGGCAACAGCAGAAATAAAAACAACAAGATCTAAAGGGCAAGGTGCAACGGCTAAATCCGTGGAACTAGTGCAAAAAAGTTCTAATGGCAAAGTTCTAATGGCGGAGTTCTAAAAGATGGAAGTCCTAATGGCGGAACGGATAAGGCAACAGTCATTACGGCAAGATCCAATCTGGTGCTAAGTGAGACCTACAGACTAAGGCTTAAAGGGTTACGAGATTCCTATGGTATAAGTATCTACAAAGGAACGAAGCTTCATCGGGAGCCCTAATGGCGGAAGAACACGGGCGAAGCAATGGCGAATATGATAAGATCTACAGTGAGGAGGAAGAACATACCAGGGACAGTGAGAATCGGCGGCGGAGAAAATCTGGTCAAGGCTCAGGTTGATGCAGCGGCCGGTCAAGGACGGAAGATCCGGTGGTCGACGGCGGTGTTCTCGAGCTCAGGCAGCAATGGAGTTCTTGTGGGTCAGGAGAAGAAAGGAGGAAGAAGACGCGAGAGAAGATAATGAATGGAGCAGGGCGGTATTTATAGCCAAAGGTCAGGTCTGAAACGGCGGGCGCGAAAACCGAGGAGACAGAAATCGAATAAAGATCCCGTGATGCCTCGATCTTCGGGATAACCCTTAAAATACGCTACAGTACAGCTCACAGCGTTAAATGCGGAGATGATGTCATTGTCAGACTTTAATGATTTTGGAGGATGACGTCAGAGCCGGTTTACAATAAAATGAAGACAGAAGAAAATTACAGAAGACGACGGAGATTGATATGAACAAGTTCAAATCATTCTGGGGCCTAATGTCAGGGATATGATTAATAGGTATAAACCGGATATTGTAAACCGGCTTAGCTATATCGTACTTTGTTTATTATTTTAGTAGAGATACGGCCCGTGAGATTTCAAGGCCCATGTATAGAAATACGGTTTGTAATCCGTCAGGAGATGTAACTTGAGAGATAAGAAAGGAAGAGCAGAGACCGAGGCGGACACGATTATGAGCCGGCCTCGGGATTCTGTAAACCGGACCAGGCGTCACCTCTATATAAAGGGACGACCCGGCACCGGTTCAAGGACAAGAAACAATCGATCCGTCAAGACGCAGGCAAGCGATTCCGCTCCCTGTAAACCGACGCCCAAGCAATACCAAACCAACTAGACGTAGGCTTTTACCTTCTCAAAGGGGCCGAACTAGTATAAAACCCTTTGTGTCCTTTGTATGCCATGAACCCTTTCAAGCTAACCCGTGCGATGGTTCCATCATCAAGTCCGTTAAACCGGACATCTGCCGTGTTAATTCCACGACAGGTTAGACTTGACGAGCCTAGCATGTACAGACATGGCCTCGGAACACGGAGGACCGAAAGGTCGAGCATGAGTCATATAGTAGATATGATCAACATGTTGATGTTCACCATTGACACCACCTCATCTCACGTGATGATCGGACTTGGGTTGGTGAATTTGGATCATGTCACACTCGAATGACCAGAGGGATGTCAATTTGAGTGGGAGTTATAATTAATTTGATTAGGTAATAACTCACTTATCATGAACAATAGTCTAAAATGTCTTTGCAAATTTTTGGTTGTAGATGGCTCGCGCAGTAGCTCCCCTGAATTTTAATGCGTTCCTAGAGAAATCTAAACTGAAAGATGACGGGAGCAACTTTGTGGACTGGCTCCGCAATCTGAGGATCATCCTCACAGCTGCCCAAAAGGTTTATGTCCTAAATGCACCGCTAGGTGACCCCCCCGCTCCTGGAGCCTCTGCGGACGTTATGAACGTCTGGCAGACGCGTTCGGATGACTATTCGATAGTGCAGTGTGCCATGTTGTACGGCTTGGAAGGAGGACTCCAAAGGCGTTTTGAACGTCATGGTGCATATGAGATGTACACGGAGTTGAAGTTCATCTTTGAAAAGAATGCTAAGATCGAGAGGTATGAGACCACCGATAAATTCTTTGCTTGCAAGATGGAGGAGAATTCGTCTGTCAGTGAGCACTTACTGAAGATGTCCGGGTACTATACCCGCATAGCTGATCTGGGACTTGTGTTCCCGGATGAGGCTATCATTGACAGAATTCTCCAGTCACTCCCTCCAAGCTACAAGAGCTTCGTGCAGCAGTATAACATGCAAGGGATGAACAAGACCATCGCCGAGCTGTTTTCGATGCTGAAAGTCGCTGAGGCAGACATCCAGAAGGAGTATCAAGTGTTGATGGTCAATAAAACCACCAGTTTCAAGAAGAATGGCAAGGGCAAGAAGGGTAACTCTAAGAAGGGTGGCAAAGCAGTTGCTAATCCAGTGAAGAAACCCAAGGCTGGGCCCAAGCCAGAGACTGAGTGTTTCTATTGCAAGGGGAACGGCCACTGGAAGCGGAACTGCCCCAAGTATCTGGCGGATAAGAAGGGGGCCAACAACAACAACAAAGGTATATATGATATACATGTTATTGATGTGTACCTTACCAACTCTCGTTGTAGTGCCTGGGTATTTGATACCGGTTCGGTTGCTCACATTTGCAACTCTAAACAGGAACTGCGGAATAAACGGAGGCTGGCGAAGGACGAAGTGACGATGCGCGTGGGAAATGGTTCCAAGGTTGATGTGATCGCCGTCGGCACGCTCGCTCTTCGATTACCATCGGGATTAGTTATGAACCTGAATAATTGTTATTTAGTGCCTGCGTTAAGCATGAACATTATATCTGGATCTTGTTTATTGCGAGACGGTTACTCATTTAAGTCAGAGAATAATGGTTGTTCTATTTATATGAGTAATATCTTTTATGGTCATGCACCCGAAGTTAGGGGTTTATTCTTATTGAATCTTGATAGTGATGATACACATGTTCATAACATTGATGCCAAAAGATGTAGAGTAGATAATGATAATACCACTTTCTTGTGGCACTGCCGTCTGGGTCATATCGGCGTAAAACGCATGAGGAAGCTCCATGCTGATGGACTTTTGGAGTCTCTTGATTTTGAATCACTTGACACGTGCGAGCCGTGCCTCATGGGCAAGATGACAAGGACCCCGTTTTCAGGGACAATGGAACGGGCAAGTGACTTATTGGAAATCATACATACTGATGTGTGCGGTCCGATGAGTGTAACGGCGCGCGGTGGATATCGTTATTTTCTCACCTTCACCGACGACTTAAGTAGATATGGGTATATTTACTTGATGAAGCATAAGTCTGAAACTTTTGAAAAGTTCAAGCAATTTCAGAGTGAAGTTGAAAATCATCGTAACAAGAAGATCAAGTTCCTACGATCTGATCGAGGAGGAGAATATCTGAGTTATGAGTTTGGTGATCACTTAAGAAAATGTGGAATTGTTTCACAGTTGACGCCACCTGGAACACCACAGCGTAATGGTGTGTCCGAACGTCGTAATCGAACCCTATTAGATATGGTACGTTCTATGATGTCTCTTGCCGATTTGCCACTATCGTTTTGGGGATATGCGTTAGAGACAGCTGCATTCACTTTAAATAGGGCTCCATCTAAGTCCGTTGAGACAACACCGTATGAACTATGGTTTAGTAAGAAACCGAAGTTGTCTTTTCTCAAAGTTTGGGGTTGCGATGCTTATGTCAAAAGGCTTCAGCCAGAAAAGCTCGAACCCAAAGCGGACAAATGTGTCTTCATAGGATACCAAAAAGAAACTGTTGGGTACACCTTCTATCTCAGATCCGAGGGCAAAGTGTTTGTCGCTAAGAACGGGTCCTTTCTCGAGAAAGAGTTTCTCTCGAAAGAATTGAGTGGGAGGAAGGTAGAACTTGATGAGGTTATTGAACCTCTACTTCAACCAGAGAGTAGCGCAGCACAGAAAGATGTTTTTGTGGAGCCTGCAGAGGTTGAAGAGGAAGCCAATGATGATGATCAAGGAGCTTCTGATCAAGTTACTACCGAACCTCGTAGGTCGACAAGGGTACGCACTACACCTGAATGGTATGGTAACCCTGTCTTGGAGGTCATGTTGTTAGACAACGGTGAACCTACGAGCTATGGAGAAGCAATGGTGGGCCCAGATTCCGACAAATGGTTAGAGGCCATGAAATCCGAGATGGGATCCATGTATGAAAACAAAGTATGGACTTTGGAAGTATTACCTGAAGGGCGGAAGGCCATTCAGAATAAATGGATTTTTAAGAGGAAGACGGACGCTGACGGTAATGTCACCGTGTATAAAGCTCGACTTGTGGCAAAGGGTTTTTCACAAGTTCAAGGGATTGACTACGATGAGACTTTCTCACCCGTAGCGATGCTTAAATCCGTCCGAATCATGTTAGCAATAGCTGCATATTTCGATTATGAAATTTGGCAGATGGATGTCAAAACAGCGTTCCTTAACGGTTTTCTTAAGGAAGAGTTGTATATGATGCAACCAGAAGGTTTTGTCGATCCAGAGAATGCTGACAAAGTATGCAGGCTTCAGCGTTCCATTTATGGGCTGGTGCAAGCATCTCGGAGTTGGAATCTTCGCTTTGATGAGGTGATCAAAGCGTTTTGGTTTATACAAGTTTACAATGAAGCTTGTATTTACAAGAAAGTGAGTGGGAGCTCTATAGCGTTTCTAATATTATATGTGGATGACATATTGCTGATTGGAAACAATATAGAATTTTTGGATAGCGTGAAGGGGTATTTGAACAAGAGTTTTTCGATGAAGGATCTCGGTGAAGCTGCTTTCATATTGGGCATCAAGATCTATAGAGATAGATCAAGACGCTTGATAGGACTTTCACAAAGCACATACCTTGATAAAGTTTTGAAGAAGTTCAAAATGGATCAATCCAAGAAGGGGTTCTTGCCGGTATTGCAAGGTACAAAGTTGAGTAAGACTCAGTGCCCAGTGACTGCGGAAGATAGAGAAAAGATGAGTGTCGTCCCCTATGCTTCAGCCATAGGCTCTATCATGTATGCAATGCTGTGCACGAGACCAGATGTCAGCCTTGCCATAAGTATGGCCGGAAGGTTTCAAAGTAATCCTGGTATGGATCACTGGACAACGGTCAAGAATATCCTAAAGTACCTGAAAAGGACTAAGGATATGTTTCTCGTTTATGGAGGTGATCAAGAGCTCGTCGTAAAGGGTTACGTCGATGCAAGTTTTGACACTGATCCGGATGACTCTAAGTCTCAAACCGGATACGTATATATTCTCAACGGGGGAGCGGTAAGCTGGTGCAGTTCCAAGCAGAGCGTGGTAGCTGATTCTACATGTGAAGCGGAGTATATAGCTGCCTCGGAGGCGGAAAAGGAAGGTGTCTGGATGAAGGAGTTCATGACAGATCTTGGAGTTGTGCCTAGTGCACTGAACCCAATGACTCTGTTCTGTGACAACACTGGTGCCATTGCTCTAGCCAAGGAACCAAGGTTTCACAAGAGGACCAGACACATAAAGCGACGCTTCAACTCCATCCGCGATTCGGTCAAGGAGGAGGACATAAACATTTGCAAAGTACACACGGATTTGAATGTTGCAGATCCGTTGACTAAGCCTCTTCCACGGGCTAAGCACGATCAACACTAAGACTCTATGGGTGTTAGATTCATTACCTTGTAATGCTAGATTATTGACTCTAGTGCAAGTGGGAGACTGTTGGAAATATGCCCTAGAGGCAATAATAAAAGAGTTATTATTATATTTCCTTGTTCATGATAATCGTTTATTATCCATGCTATAATTGTATTGATTGGAAACTCAAATACATGTGTGGATGAATAGACAGACTTTGTGTCCCTAGTGAGCCTCTACAGGACTAGCTCGTTGATCAAAGATGACCGCGGTTTCCAGGTCATAGACATGAGTTGTCATTTGATAACGGGATCACATCATTAGGAGAATGATGTGATGGACGAGACCCAAACGTTAAACATAGCTTTTGATCGTGTCAGTTATCGCTATAGTTTTCTGCATGTCAAGTATAAGTTCCTATGACCATGAGATCATGTAACTCACTGACACCGTAGGAGTGCTTTGTGTGTGCCAAACGTCACAACGTAACTGGGTGACTATAAAGGTACTCTACAGGTATCTCCGAGGGTGTCTATTGAGTTGACATGGATCGAGACTGGGATTTGTCACTCCGTGTGACGGAGAGGTATCTCCGGGCCCACTCGGTAATACGTCATCTCAATGAGCTCAAAGTGACTAAGTAGTTAGTCACGGGATTATGTATTACGGTAACGAGTAAAGAGACTTGCCGGTAACGAGATTGAACTAGGTATAGAGATACCGACGATCGAATCTCGGGCAAGTAACATACCGACGAGACAAAGGGAACTGTATACGGGATTGCCTGAATCCTTGACATCGTGGTTCATCCGATGAGATCATCGAGAAACATGTGGGAACCAATATGGGTATCCAGATCCCGCTATTGGTTATTGACCTGGGAGTGTCTCGGTCATGTCTACATGGTTTCCGAACCCGCAGGGTCTACACACTTAAGGTTCGGTGACGCTAGGGTTGTTAGTGAGAAAAGTGCATGGTTACCGAAGGTTGTTCGGAGTCCCGGATGAGATCCCGGACATGACGAGGGTCTCCGGAATGGTCCGGAGACGAAGATTGATATATAGGATGAAAGGTTTCGGAGTCCGGAAGTGTTCCGGAGAGCATCGGGAAATCGGCGGACGACCGAAAGGGGTTTCGGGGGTTCCGGAAGTAGTTCTGGGCCTAATGGGCCACAAGGGGGGACACCACAGCCCTCAAGGGGCTGTGCGCCCCCCCCCCCCCTGGGCCCTCTCCTTGTGCGCCAAGGGAGGTGGGACCCCCTAGGGTGGCCGCACCCCCTTAGCCTTGGGGGGCAAGGCACCTAGGGGGGGAAACCCTAGGGCCTGCCTTGGCCGCCGCCCCTCCCCTTGCCCTGGCCGCCGGCCCCCTAGGGAAAACCCTAGGGCGCCCCCCTCTCCTCCTTCCCCCTATATATAGAGAGGTAGAGGGAGGGCAGCCAACACAAGTCTTTGCCTCGGTGCTGCCCTCCCTCTCCCGTAACATCTTCTTCTCCCGCGGAGCTTAGGCGAAGCCCTGCTGGAGTTCTTCTCCACCATCACCACCACGCCGTCGTGCTGCCGGTTCTCCATCAACCTCTCCTCCACCCCTTGCTGGATCAAGAAGGAGGAGACGTCCCCGAGCCGTACGTGTGAAGAACGCGGAGGCACCGTTGCTTCGGTGCTTGGATCTTCAGCGATCTGAATCGCGGCGAGTACGACTCCATCAACCGCGTTCTTAACGCTTCCGCTTAGTGATCTACAAGGGTATGTGGATCCTACTCTCCCCTCGTAGTTGCATCTACTAGATTGATCTTGGTGAACGGTAGGAAAATTTTTGTTTCCCATGCAACGTTCCCCAACATCAGCCCCCTTTAATTAACATCAAAGTGAAACCCTTGAAGCTCACTTAATCTGTTAGGGCTAGGATCATAATAATTCAGGCCCAAATCATTAGATCAAGCATAGGAAGAAGGCACTTGATCTCATCTTTAGCTTAAACATAATCTGTCAAACATTAACTTGAGCTTGACAGGGCTCAAACTTGATGCTACATGGCTCTGGTGCCATTGTTAAATCCTTTGAATCCACCAGGATCATTAGCATAAGCTTGAGCCACAAATACAATTAGGAGATGAAGTTTACCTTGATCAGATGATCCAGCCATCTCCTCTATTACTGAATCAACACCACCTAGAAACCAGATCAGGTGGCAGTGAAGGATCTTCCCAGTGCTCCTGTGCAAGCTTGATCAGCAGCTTGTTCTTTAGAGAGAGAGGAAGAGGTGGATGTGTGTGTGCGTGTGTGTTAGCCTGAGAGCAGCAGCTGGCCACACCTATCTTTTATCCTCTTCCCTCTCTATTATCTTAATGCACAGTGCACCAGGGGACCTCCACCTGGTTGGAGAGGGGCTACCCCTGATCAGGGCAGCTCAGCAGTTAACTGTAGCTGGCTACAGTGTCCACCGCCCTACTGTAGCTCATTAGATATTTTCACTTAAGATTAATCATAACAGCCACAGTTTAGTCTTTAAGATCATCATAATATCCAACAGTTCGCAGTCGTGGACCTGGCCAACCTCCGCTCCGTGCGCGTCGACCGGGACGCCGCCACCGCGTGGGTGGACTCGGGCGCGACGCTCGGGGAGCTGTACTACGCCATCTCCCAGGCGAGCAAGCAGCTGGCGTTCCCGGCCGGCCTGTGCCCGACGATCGGCGTGGGCGGCCATCTCAGCGGCGGCGGGTTCGGCATGCTGCTGCGCAAGTACGGCCTCGCCGCCGACAATGTCGTGGACGCCACGCTCGTCGACGTCAACGGAGAGCTCGTGGACAAGCAGGCCATGGGGCCCGACGTGTTCTGGGCCATCCGCGGGGGCGGCGGCGGCGGGAGCTTCGGCGTCGTGCTGTCGTGGAAGGTGAAGCTCGTGCCCGTCCCGCCGACGGTGACGATGTTCACCGTGCTAAAGTCCGTCGACCAGGGCGCGGTGAGCATCCTCGCCAAGTGGCAGCAGGTCGCCCCAGCTCTCCCCGAGGACATTTTCATCTCGGTGCGCCTCTACAAGCAGGCGGCTCGCTTCCAGTCCATGTACCTGGGCACGTGCGACGCGCTGCTGCCGCTGATGGGCAGCCGCTTCCCGGAGCTAGGCGTGAACCGGACGCACTGCAGGGAGATGACATGGATCCAGTCCGTGGCTTACATCTACCTGGGCGCCACCGCCGCCGTGGAGGACATCCTGAACCGGACGACCTCCAGCGCCTCCTTCAGCATGGCCACGTCGGACTACGTCCGGCATGCCATCGCCGAGGACGTGTGGGCGGAGATCTTCGCCCGGTTCGCCAAGCCGGACGCCGGGCTGATGATCATGGACCCTTACGGCGCAAAGATGAGCAGCCTCCCGGAGGCGGCGACGCCGTTCCCGCACCGCGGCGGCGTGCTGTACAACATCCAGTACATGAACTTCTGGTCCGCCGCCACGGACGGGTCGGCGCAGATGAGGTGGCTCGGAGACCTGTACGCGTTCATGGAGCCGTACGTGAGCAAGAACCCCAGAAGTGCGTACGTGAACTACAGGGACCTCGACCTCGGCCGGAATGTGGTTGTGGGCAACGTCACCAGCTACCAGGCCGGTAGGGTTTGGGGCGAGAAGTACTACGGGCGTAACTTCCAGAGGCTCGCCATGGCCAAAGCCATGACGGATCCCGACGACTACTTCAGGAACGAGCAGAGCATCCCACCATTCAACTAGTGACGACTAACGAGCAAGATGTCCGCCGTGCGATCAGACATTCAGACTATACATATGCAGGGGGATAAATAGCATGATCTTTGAACTGTTAGATTGAATTGGTGAAGCGTTCCTACTCCTCCGTAGAGGAGCCGCAGGTATATATTGATTGGGGGCAGGAACAACCCCTGCCGTGGCTTACAAGGATTCTACCGGTCGCTAGGATTCGGTAGGATAAGGATAGAAAGTTAAATGAGAGAGGATAGATAAAGTAGTTAAGATTACATAAACATAATTATCTCTAACATCCTCCCTTAATCTAAACTATCTATCCTAGATTGAGATTATTCTTGAATGCTTCGAATGGCTTGTATGGTAGAGCTTTAGTGAATCCGTCAGCCACTTGATCTCTGGAAGGAATAAACCATATCTCCAACTTCTTTTCTGCAACTCTTTCTCGTACAAAGTGAAAGTCTATCTCAATATGCTTGGTTCTTGCATGAAAGACAGGATTAGCACTTAGATAAGTAGCACCAAGATTATCACACCATAGACATGAAATACGATGTTGCTTCACACCCAACTCCTCAAGCAAAGACTCAAGCCAGATAATTTCAGCAGTAGCATTAGCCAATGATTTGTACTCAGCTTCAGTACTTGACCTTGACACTGTTGCTTGTTTCCTGGCACTCCATGAAATGAGATTAGAACCAAAAAAGACAGCAAAACCACCTATTGATTTTCTATCATCACTGCAGCCTGCCCAGTCAGCATCAGAAAATGCACTCACAAGAGTGGAATTAGAACGTCTGAAATGTAGTCCCAAACCAACAGTGTGCTTAACATACCGTATGATCCTTTTTACTGTTGTCCAATGAGCAGAAGTGGGAGCATGCAAGTATTGACATACTTTATTAACAGCAAATGAAATGTCTGGTCGTGTCAGGATTAAATATTGCAAGGCTCCAACAGCACTTCTATATTTGGTGCTTTCTTCTTCCGTAAGTAGATCCCCTTCATGTGCTGATAAATGTTCTGATGAAGACAGTGGTGTGGGTGAAAACTTGCAATCCTTCATTCCCATCCGAGCCAAGAGTTCAGTGGCATACTTTTCCTGTTTCAACACTATACCATCCTGAACCTTCTTAACTTCAATGCCTAGAAAGAAACTCAGATCTCCAAGATCCTTTAAGGCAAATTCTGAGCTTAGATCATGTAGGAGAGCATTAGTAGCATTCTGAGAAGAACTTGCAACTATAATATCATCAACATATATAAGCACAAAGATAACAGTGTTTGCTTTATTGTATATGAAGAGGGATGTGTCAGCCTTTGATGCAAGAAACCCAAGACGTTTCAACTGCATACTTAACCTGGAGTACCATGCTCTAGGTGCTTGTTTCAAACCATAGAGGGCCTTGTCAAGTTTGCATATATGGTGAGGTTTTTGCTTGTTTTCATATCCTGGTGGTTGCCTCATATAGACCTCCTCTTCCAGAACACCATGCAAAAACGCGTTCTGTACGTCTAGCTGCCTTAGGCTCCAACCCCTAGACACAGCAATAGCTAGCACAAGTCTTATGGTTGCAGCTTTTACCACAGGACTAAAAGTATCTTCATAGTCAATACCATACCGCTTCTTAAAACCTTTAGCTACAAGACGTGCTTTATACCTGTCAATGGAGCCATCTGCCTTTTTCTTGATCCTATACACCCACTTACAATCAATGATATTTTTGCCTTAATGGTTTGGCACCAAGTGCCATGTTTTGTTTCTCATCAAGGCTGTATACTCCTCATCCATGGCCTTTCTCCATTTTTGGTCTCCTAGTGCATCTTCCAATTTGGTTGGCTCACCTGAAATACACAACATGCCATACGGTATCGTGCCATCAGTTCTTATTTTTGGTTTCTTAATACCTTTTTGTAGCCGAGTTGTAACTCTTGATATGGCTGGTGAAGATTGATGTACACGCGGGCGCGCAGCATCACTGGTTGCAGAAGATCCTGGAGAGGGAACAGGAGATGCCGCACCAGATCCAGTGGCCGCGGGTGTGGCGTTTTCACTCATGGCCGCACCATCCATCTTCGCAGTTGATCCCGCGCCAGGTGGGCCCGTTGGCCGCATGTGCGAGCCGCGCCTCGCAATTTGCTGCATGCGCGGGTCGGCACTCGAGGAGGATTCCTCGCGTGGGGACGCGGCGGTTGATGATTGCGTCGCGTGGCCCTGGCCATGCATCCCGACCGGCTCGTGATCCGGGGTGGATATCCGCCCCCGATCCGAGGAGGATTGGCGCGCAGGTGTGGCAGGCGCCGCCAGATCATCCTCGTATGCCGCGCCAGCTTCGTCTTCTTCCTCCACATGAAATATAGCTTCATTTTGAACGTGATTTTGATCATTTTGATCGTTTTGAACTCTATTTTCTTCAGAGACCTGCACACACGGAAGACAAGAACTGGTTGCAGCAGGAATATTGTCATCATGTTGGTCAGTGCAATTGTTTCCCCCGTGATCAAAATCTCGAAGTGTAGGTGGAAGAAGAAGAATCTCCTGACGGAGGAGAGCGCCGGCATTAGGGTGAAGAGATTCAAACGGGAAAACTGATTCATCAAACACAACATCTCGAGAAATATACACTCTGTCTGTGGGAACATCTAGACATTTAACTCCTTTGTGCATGGGGCTATAGCCCAAGAACACACATTTTTTTGAACGAAACGCAAGTTTGCGTGTGTTGTATGGTCTTAGGTTCGGCCAACATGCACAACCAAACACTCGAAGAGATTTAAAGTCTGGTTTGGTGCCAAAAAGACGTGTGATGGGGCTCTCGAGTTTTATGACTTTGCTTGGTCGAATATTTATGAGATATGTGGCAGTGAGAAAAGCTTCATCCCAGAATTTTAGGGGCATATAAGCATTAGCTAGCAACGCTAGTCCTACCTCCACAACATGACGATGTTTACGTTCAGCCGACCCGTTTTGCTGATGAGCATGGGGACAAGAGACATGGTGTGAGATTCCAATTTTTTGGAAAAAGGAATTTAGTTTTTCATACTCACCACCCCAATCGGTTTGCATAGCAAGAATCTTTGAATCTAGTTGGCGTTCTACGAGGTTTTGGAAATTAAGAAACACTTGGAAAACATCAGATCGTTTCTTTAGCAAATAAATCCAAGTGAACTTGCTATAATCATCAATGAAACTAACATAATAGGAAAATCTACCAACTGATGTGGGAGCTGGTCCCCATACATCTGAAAAGATTAACTGCAATGGAGCAGTGGATACACTCGTAGACGTAGGATATGGTAGCTGATGACTCTTAGCTTGCTGGCAAGCATCACAAATTGACTCGACACTAGACTCATAGGGAAGATTATTCTTGCTAAGGACATGCTGAACTATAACTGAAGAGGGGTGACCGAGACGACTGTGCCACTTTGCTGAGGAAGGTTTGGTGACACTCCACGCTTGCTTATTCGACCATGATGAAGATGAAGATGATATGAGTGGATATAGGCCTCCCTCACACTTTCCTTTAAGGATGACTCTCCTCGTTGCCAAGTCCTTGATCACAAAAGAGTGAGGATAGAAAGTTATGAGAACATTGTTGTCAAGAGCAAAACGATGAACAGAAACGAGATTCTTGGAAGCATGTGGAACATGTAGGACATTATTAAGGTGTAAATTTTTAACGGGGGTTTTAACAATTGATTTTCCAACATGAGTAATATCCATACCAGTTCCACTTGCCGTGTGTATCTGATCACCGTCGTGGTACCTTTCCCGCATTGTTAGCTTATCAAGCTCCCCGGTGATGTGCTCAGTAGCGCCAGAGTCTGCATACCAGTTGGTGTCAATGCCGTAGTTGTTGGTGACGAGGTTGGCTGCTTTCTTCTCCTCATGATCATCATCATACCGATGCCAGCAGGCTCTTGCACCACCAGCATGAAACTTGTAGCAGATCTGGCATTCTGGATAGTCTCCTTCTTGCTGCTGTTGTTGTTGATGTGGCTGGGGACGAAGACGTTGCTGCTGATAGCCGCCACCACCACCGCGACTTGGAGAAGGAGAGGAGCGGTTTCCTCGACCGCGTCCTCCTCTGTTGCTTCGACCACGGCCTCCCCTTCCACGGGACTGCCCACGTCCCCTGTGGACAGAGTTGGCAGAGGAGCGGAAGCCTGCTGGTCCGTCCCCCAGCATCTCCATGCGCTGATCAAACGCAGAGATCTGCGCAAAGAGATCATCGACGCAGATCGAGTTCTTGATGGCGCCGATTGCTGCCACGATGGGATCATAGTCCCGTTCAAGGCCAGCTAGGATGTAATCCACCATCTCTGGATCGGTCACTGGACGTCCAGCCGCAGCTAGCTCGTCCCCGAGGTTCTTCATCTTGGCGATGAAGGCGTTGCTCAACATGTTGCCCTTCTTGGTGTTGGAGATGGCCATCCACAGATTGGTTATGCGGGATTGCGACTACGCAGTGAACAACGTGGTAAGAGCAGTCCACAGATCGAAGGTGTTGTCCTTACCGATGACTTGTGCAAGAATCTCCTGGGTGAGAGAATTCAGCAGGTAGCTCAGAACCTGCTGATCCTTTGACAACCACGGACCATACAGAGGATTGGGCTCGATGGCCGTGGTTTTATCCGCCTTGGTGACTTCTATTGTCTTTGGCGGTGCGGCATCGCTGCCGTCAAGGAGTCCGGTCACTTGCGCGCCTCGCAGTGCCGGCATGACCTGCGCCTTCCATAGGAGGTAGTTCCCCCTTGCGAGCTTCTCTGTTGGTGGAGCACCTAGGTTGAGGCCGACGGTGCTCGAGCTTGCAGCCATGGCGATGGAAGGGTGTTTAGGGTTTTGGTTTTGCTAGACGATAGGAAGAGACTTGGCTCTGTATACCATGTTAGATTGAATTGGTGAAGCGTTCCTACTCCTCCGTAGAGGAGCCGCAGGTATATATTGATTGGGGGCAGGAACAACCCCTGCCGTGGCTTACAAGGATTCTACCGGTCGCTAGGATTCGGTAGGATAAGGATAGAAAGTTAAATGAGAGAGGATAGATAAAGTAGTTAAGATTACATAAACATAATTATCTCTAACATGGACTTTGGGAGTTTAGATGGTGGTCCATGTGGAGTTTTTTCCAGAATATTTTGGAACTTTGAAATACAAATTTTTAATGTTTTAAATAAAGGGCTCCATGGAGCTCGAGCACTAAACGCCGCACTTGGTGTTTAGTGTACAGTTTGAAAATTTGGTACATATATTTGACAAAACTTAGAATTCTGTTCAAATTGAGCTCCTATTCACAGTGAATTTTTTTCGCAGTATGTTGGAGTCAATCGTGTTGCATGCATATTAGCAGCGCTGCCTTGTCATGTCCATGATATGTTGGAGTTAATCTTGTCGCATGCGACATTAAAATCGTGTTGCGTGCTGTGTTCTATTTTTAGGCTGGTTGTAATGGAAAGTATCATATACTAGTATCATGCACATGATACTAGTACATCCGTAGTGCATAGTATCATATGTTAGTATCATAGGATAGTGATTTATTGCCATGCATGAGACATACTAGCACATCATTTAATATAATACGGTATCATAATATGATACTCACCCCCCTCTCTCTTCATTTAATTCTATGACACATCATCAAAATTGTCTAGTTGGCATGCGTGATACTACCTATGATACTCCCATTACGGGCAGCCTAGGCCTTGTTTGGTACTCCCATCCGTAGTGCATAGTATCATCTGTTAGTAAGGAAGAGAAAACCTAGGACCACATGCCCGGGGTATGGCAATGGATAGGTTATGGGGTGAATAGAGCAATATCATATCCATACTCATGTAGTCAATAGATACAATTCTATACATACCCATACCTACGGGTATGAAACTTTACCCATACCTTTACCCAATGAAGTACCCATTGGGTACGCAACATGTAGATCAAATAGTACATAAATTATTCAAAAAATTTACCTTCATCGATAGCACACTTACGGAGACGAGGGAATTACCTATGACACTGTGAGGCTTACCTTATGGGAGTAGACGAGTGGTTGCCTAGTTGGGCCACCCAGCTCCTTTGACGCTACCGACATTTGAGCATATGTTGGAGCTCCACGGGGAAGGTCCACATGTCAGTATAAACGGATGGGTTATGGGTATATTCACAAATACAAGGCTATACATGTACCATATCCATGACGGATAGGGTATGGGTACTACCCATAAGTATAAAATTGTGCCTATATATATCTATCCCATGTGGGTATGGTATCTGTGGGTATCCGTACCCATGGGTAAAATTATCATCCTTCCCGTGGTATTCCTCACCAACAACGGGGGGAATTCCTGCCACCATTTGGCAACAAGGGGAGGAAAACCCCTACCAACAAAACAATCTGAAATTATAAAGATAAAAACATAATCGTATAATTTAACCGAGAAACAGCATTATGTCAAATTTTCGTCAGATTAAAAAATAGTTTTAAATATTTCATACTCCCTCCATTCTAAAATAAGTGTATCAACTTTGTAGTTCCAGACATTCTGAAAAAACAAAAATAATTCAAGAACATAATTAGATAATTACATCTTGTAGCACTAGTCATACATAAAATTTTCAGTCCTACATGAGATTTTCTATCACCAAGCAAATGTACGAGTGTCTTCAAAGACTCACTCGATTACTCTCTTCAAACATAAACAAGTTTGGTATAACTAAGTCATTACATAAAAATATGAATATACGATATATATACAATATTCAAAACCACTCTATTCATTACAATGTCCTAATCTATCCACGCATTGTTGTCACATCCCGAGGTTCCAGTGTACTACAAAACAAGATTTTACGCTCAGTGATTGATGATGTTACGGACCTAGGGTAGGGTCACGGGTCTGACCCAGGTACCCCACCCAAGGTCACTACCCCAGAAGCTCAAATGACAACTCGAAGACAGCAAGGACGATCGACTGTGACGGCCCAAGATGACATATCACTCGACCGAACACCCCCTCCCACACGAGTCAACTCCACTCAACCATTCAAAGACACTCGATCCCTGAAGGTCAAAGGTCCCTCAGGACAGCAACGGTCTGGCATTCACTCTATGGCAATGAATGCCTTTACCACTCTTTATTACAGGCGTTATCAGTAACGCCATGCCTTTATGTACATTGAACCCTTAGTAACGTGGAGATGGCTGGGGTCCTGGCGCACTCTATATAAGCCACCCCCTCCTCCAGTACAAGGGTTCACACCCCCTGTAACTCAAACACCCCATATACATTCCAGTCGACCGCCTCAGGGCACCGTCACATAGGGCTTTTACTTCCTCCGAGAAGGGCCTGAACTCGTAAACATCTTGCGTACAATCTCATCGTAGCTAGGACCTTGCCTCCTCTTACGTACCCCCTACTCGTACTGTCAGGCTTAGAACCACGATAGTTGGCGCCCACCGTGGGGCAGATGTCTTAGCGACTTCCGGTGAGGTTGCAAACTTTTCTCCGACCTCCATCATCATGGTTTCCGGCGGTGGTCTGGCGCTGGGCCGCGAGATCCGACTCGGCGTGCTCGTCTTCATCGCCGACGACTTCGCTTGGCTCCAGGAGGCCCCCCTCGACGTTGAGGCGTTGCCCGTCCGCGGGGCCGCGCACTTCCGTGCCAGCGCCTGCGGCGTCCTTCTCCGGCAGCCGTCGACTCAGTACCGGGCGACTCCTTCATCGTTCGTCGCCCCCGCTGGACGCCGCCGTAAGCGATCTGGTCGCTCGAGGCTCTAGCGGTGGGTAAAACACGCGGTGGCCCGCCAGACGGCCATCCTTCAAGTTGCGGCCATCGAGCCCGACGAATACCTCTACGGGCCGGTCGATCCATCGATTGTGCCCGCAGATTCGCTTTCCGAATGCGGGAGCAGCGATCCTGCAGCCGAAATTCTCATGGTCGACTCGCGTCGCAGTCCGCCAGGATACCCTCGCGGCGGAGACGGCGGCAGCGGCAATGGTCAGCCATTTGACCACGACGGATACATTCCCCAACCCCTCACTGCCGAGCAGAGGGACGAGCTCTGCCGCCGCAATGAAGATGCACTTTTCACCCCTATCATGGGAGACTCCCCAGAGGCTCGGGCCTTGGAAGACATGCGCCTAGCCACCGTGGCTGAGCGCGCGCGACTGGAGAATATCCATCGCTCACTCGACGAACGGGCCCGCCGACTGATTCCCGAATCCAGTCGACGGCCGCGGCAGTCGTTCCCGCGCTAGACTCAGGTGTTCCGGACGCCCGTCCAGAACCATGAAGCCGCGGCACGCATCGCGGATTCTATCCAGCCGTCTCAGTCGGAGGCTATGAGAGGCTTGCAGCAGATTCGGGCGCTGCTTCGGACGGCGGGAGAGCAGAACGCGGCTATATCTCAGTCGCGTAACAGGATTCACAGCAGATCAGTGATGGCGGACACTCTTTGGTCAGCTCACAGCCCAAGATCGCCCCCGAGGCATGAAGACCGTGGGCCCCGTCAAGACCGGCATCTGGGTCAGAATGATGAGCAGTATGATCGTCGACCCGGTAACAATGACCGCCGTCGAGTGCCTACACCTCCTCCGGGAAGCGGATCGTACTCGCCCAGGCGACACGAAGGCAGGCGCTTGCGGGACGACGAGCGGAGGATTCCCCCAGATCCAGGAAGGCCCGACAGGCACTTGCGGGATGCGAGGTCTATTCTTGTGCAGGGGCTGGTCGACAGGAACAGAGCATTCAGGGAAGAGCAAGGCAGAGATCGTCCAAGTGGAAGCCGAGCGTCTGTCTCTGGACCTGAGTGTTTTAGCAGTGCCATCAGGGCCGCTGAGATCCCCCAAAACTTCAGGTTGGCGGCGGGAGTGAGTAAGTTAACCGGCGAATCAAAGTTGGACACTTGGCTCGAAGATTACCGAGTGGCCGTGCAGATCGGTGGCGGCAATGATGACGTGGCCATGAAGCACCTCCCCCTGATGTTGGGTGGCTCGGCCCGGGCGTGGCTAAATCAGTTGGCCCCTGGGATCATTTACAGTTGGGAAAAGTTGGCTCGAGTGTTTATCAGGACCTTCGAAGGCACCTGTAAACGGCCCGCAGGGCTTGCGGAGTTGCAACATTGCGTGCAGAAGCCGAATGAGACCCTGTGAGATTACATCCAAAGGTGGACCACCTTGCATCACATGGTGGAAAACGTATCCGAGCATCAAGAAGTTTGCGCCTTCAAGGACGGTGTACGGTACAGAGAGCTGAACCTGAAGTTCGATCGAACGAGAGATATGTCCCTGTCTCGGATGATGAAATAGCCAGTCGGTATGCCAACGGAGAAGAGGCCGATCGACTCCGCAGTGGCAAGAAACTAGTCGGTCAAGATGACCAGAACTCCAATCGGAAACCTAAGCGCAAGGCCGAGCCGACAGCTCAAGGCGAAGCCGTAGTTGTTAACCAAGGAAAGGGCAAAGGAAAGCCTAAGGGGCCTTGGGTCCCCAAGAAAGTGAAAGATCAAGCAGGAAATGACGTGCTCGACCTACCGTGTCCTATCCACACGAATAAAGATGAAGAGGGGAACTTGGTTTATCCCAAGCACACCACCCGACAGTGCTGGCTCCTGATCTAGAGCTTCCAGAAAGATCAGTCAACTGAGAAGGAAAAGGAATCAGAGGAGAACGAAGACAAAGAAGGGGATGGGGGTTACCCCCAGATTAACTGCACCTTGATTGTTTTTGCTGACGTTGAAAGCAAAAGTCGACTGAAAATTATCAACAGAGAAGTCAACATGGTTGCCCCTGCAACAACGACGTATCTGAAATGGTCCAAGACCCCCATCACATTCGACCAGTCCGATCACCCTGCGCACATCGCTACCCCTGGGCGGGAGGCGCTGGTGGTCGACCCAGTTGTCGAGGGCACCCGTTTGACCAAGGTCCTGATGGAGGCAGCAGCGGCCTGAACATTCTGTATGCGGAAACCCTCCGTGGGATGGGCATTTCGATGTCCAAGCTAAGCTAGAGTAACGCGAGGTTTCACGGGGTCGTCCCCGGAAAGAAAGCCGACTCACTTGGCCAAATCTCACTCGACGTGGTTTTTGGCAATTCAAAGAATTTCTGCAAAGAGAAGCTTATGTTTGAGGTGGTGGACTTCAACATCGCCTATCATGCCATTCTGGGTAGGCCCGCCTACGCCAGATTCATGGCTCGACCATGCTACTTGTATCTCAAGCTGAAGATGCCGAGGCCCAACGGCTTCATAACCGTCACGGGGAACCAGCAGAAATCGGAAGAGTGCTTCCAGAAAGGCTTGAAAATTGCTGACGAGCAAATGGCGGAAGTAGAGATGGAAGAGTATCAGAAGCATGTGGATCCGAGTGATTTGCTGCGGGCTAAGAAGCCGGCTTTCGAGTCAGCCTTCCAGTCAGCGGGAGAGACGAAGCCCATGCACATTCACCCCACCGACCCCAATGCAGCACCGACCCACATCTCAACTACACTCGACAGCAAATAGGAAGAAGCGCTCATCCAGTTCCTCCGTGAGAACTGGGACATCTTCGCATGGAAACCGTCTAACATGCCAGGTGTACCCAGGGGACTGGCTGAGCACCGTTTGCGAGTCGACCCAAAAGTGAAGCCCGTAAAGGAACATCTCCGTCGGTCCGCCGCAGAGAAGAGAAAAGCAATTGGCGAGGAGGTGGCTCGGCTTCTTGTAGCTGAGTTCATCCGTGAGATCTACCACTCCGAGTGGCTCGCCAATGTGGTCATGGTCCCCAAGAAGGACAAATCCCTCTGTATGTGCATCGATTTCAAGCATATCAATCGGGCCTGCCCGAAAGATCATTTTCCTCTCCCCCGCATCGATCAGATAGTCGACTCGACTACGGGATGCGAGCGTTTGTCCTTCCTGGACGCGTATTCCGGGTACCATCAGATCCGACTATTTGGACCCGATGAAATCAAGACATCCTTCATCACCCCATTCGGGTGTTTCTGTTATGTCACCATGCCTTTCGGTCTCAAGAATGCCGGCGCTACCTTCATGCGCATGATTCAAAAGTGCCTTCTGAAGCAAATCAGTCGGAATGTGGAAGCGTACATGGATGACATTGTGGTCAAATCACGCAAAGGTTCTGACCTGCTGACTGACCTCGCTGAGACATTCGCAAATTTGAGAAGCTATGATATCAAGCTTAATCCGTCGAAGTGTACATTCGGAGTTCCGGGTGGTAAGCTACTCGGTTTCCTTGTTTCAGAACGAGGAATCGACGCCAACCCAGAGAAAGTTAGTGCCATCCTCCGAATGAAGCGTCCCGAACGTATACACGACGTCCAGAAGCTAACTGGTTACTTGGCCGCATTGAGTCGATTTATTTCTTGTCTCGGTGAGAAGGCATTACCTCTCTACCGACTGATGAAGAAATCTGAAAAGTTCGAGTGGAATTCTGAAGCTGAAGCAGCGTTTGAAGAGCTCAAAGCCCTGCTTTCCACCCAGCCGGTGCTTGCTGCCCCAGTCGGCAAGGAGCCTCTTTTACTGTACATCGCAGCCACCGAACAAGTGATAACCCTCAACCGTAAGGGATCGAGATAGTCTTCGCGGGTAAGAATAACCCAATTTATTGATTCGACATACGGGGAGTCAAAGAGTATTTATAAGCTTTGACAGTTGAGTTGTCAATTCAACCGCACCTGAAATATACTTACTTGCAACAAAAGATAAGTGGTAACAGTGATATGATAGTGATGATAGTGATAGTAAAAGTAAACAGCAAAAGTAAATAGCAAAGGTAAATAGCAAAAGTAGCAACTAGTAACCAGCAGGATTTAAAACACTGTAGGCTAGGGAGACGGGTGGTTGGGTGCTGCATGGATGAGATATATCATGATTCCAACTTGGGGCAAGGCACACGGAAAAGTAATGATCATCTAGGCAAATATCAAACATTAGGCATGTATCCCGTAGGTAGTTGTACGTGCTTGCAATAAGAACTTGCACAACATCTTTTGTCCTACCATCCCGCTACGAACGGGGCCAAAAGGAACTTATGGAGATTAAGGTGCTCCTGTCAAAGAGCACCGGAACAAAGCAATGAACTCAATGGATACATGTAATCCTCAAACTACGGACCATCCCCTTTGGTGTCCCAAGCTGTCGCTTTTGGGATCGCCGGTTCCGAACCGTAATAGGTGCTAACAACTCATAGATAGGATCAAGAACACAAATATATTCATGCAAACACATATGGTTCAGATCTGAAATCATGGCACTCGGGCCCTAAGTGACAAGCATTAAGAATAACGAGTTGAAGCAAAGATGATAAACACCATAGTAGATGATAGGCAACATGCCCCCAACGATCTGATAAACTATTACATGATCTAACTCATCCAATCCCTACCATCCCCTTCGCCTACAGCAGGGGATTACTCACACATGGAAGGAGAAGTCATGGAGGGAGGATGGAGTGGTGATGACGATGACGATGGCGACGATCTCCCCTCTCCGGAGGCCAAATCAGCCTCCAGATTAGCCCTCCCGAAGAAGAACAGAGGGTGGCGGCGGCTCCGCGACGAAAACTGGGAAAAGAACTTCTGATCTGGGATTTCTCCATCACGAGCTAAAATATGGGTCAAAGTAGGGCACCAGGGGAGGTGGGGCCCACCCAGGCGGCCTCCCGGCGCGGCCAGGGGGTGGGCCGTGCCACCAGGGCGCCTGGAGCTCCCCTGGCCCCCCTCTGGCCCCTCTTTTGGCACCAGGTTCCTTCGGGTGCGTGGATTTTCTGTGATTTTTCGTGGAATTTTTTGAGATACCTAAAAATCCGTTTTCCTGCACACAATAAAACCATACAGGCAGCTCTGCTGAAAACAGCGTCAGTCCGGGTTAGTTTAGTTCAAATCATGCAAGAATGAGGTCAAAACAATATCAAAAGTGTTTGGAAAAGTAGATACGTTTGAGACGTATCAACAAGTTGTCAACACTATACTCACGGTCGAGCGGGAAGAAGAAGGCAAAGCCTACAAAGTCCAACGCCCAATCTACTATATTTCCGAAGTATTGACTCCCTCCAAGCAGAGATACCCGCACTACCAGAAGCTTGTGTATGGGGTTTACTTGACTGCAAAGAAAGTTGCTCATTACTTCTCGGATCATTCGATTTCAGTTGTCAGCGACGCTCCGCTGTCAGAAATCCTGAACAACCGAGACGCAACCGGTCGAGTGGCAAAATGGGCGATTGAACTCCTTCCGCTGGATATTAACTTTGAAGCGAAGAAAGCTATCAAGTCTCAGGCAAAAGCAGATTTTGTGGCCGAGTGGATCGAACAAGAGCAGCCGACTCAGATCCAGTCGGACCACTGGACTATGTTCTTTGATGGATCCAAGATGTTGAATGGGTCTGGTGCAGGCGTTGTTTTGGTGTCCCCCAGGGACGACAAGCTCAGTTATGTCCTTCAAATCCACTTTGACTCTTCAAACAACGAAGCCGAATACGAGGCACTAAATCTGAGTCGCCGTAGACCATCTACAATGTCGCCAAGAAGAAAGATGAACCCCGTTCGTGGAACGCGAACCTGCTCCGCCGCTTCTCTACTTGAAGCATTCGATCAGTCGAGTTGTAATAAGAATCTTCCAGTTTGTTTTCAAAGACAATTTTGCAGCAATTCCTTCATGATTGTTGGTTTCAAAGATGCTGGTCCTCAAATGCCCCAGTGGGTGCTTAGCCGCGAACTCGATTCGCCTAAGTTACAAAAACCACTTTGAGTGAAGAGAAACCCTCTCACTCGGGGGCTTTGATGTGACCCCGTAATCGCCTAAGTTACAAAAACCACTCCGAGTGAAGAGCAACCCTCTCACTCGGGGGCTTAGCTGCGACCCCGTAATCGCCTGAGTTACAAAAACCACTCCGAGTGAAGAGCAACCCTCTCACTCGGAGGCTTAGCTGCGACACCGTAATCGCCTAAGTTACAAAAACCACTCCGAGTGAAGAGCAACCCTCTCACTCGGGGGCTTAGCTCCGACCCCGTAATCGCCTAAGTTACAAAAACCACTCCGAGTGAAGAGCAACCCTCTCACTCGGTGGCTTAGCTGCGGTCCTCCGAGCTACGCCATAAGTACAATGTGGCTCTGTCCTCTGAGATCCGCCACAAGTACAAGGTAGCTCGTAATCGCCTAAGTTAC
>LR738712.1:698687829-698785886 GCA_902687465.1 Secale cereale | reverse complement strand
GCTGCGACCTCGTAATCGCCTAAGTTACAAAAACCACTCCGAGTGAAGAGCAACCCTCTCACTCGAGGGCTTAGCTGCGGTCCTCCGAGCTACGCCATAAGTACAACGTGGCTCTGTCCTCCGAGCTCCGCCACAAGCACAACGTAGCTCATAATCGCCTAAGTTACGAAAACCACTCCGAGTGAAGAGCAACCCTCTCACTCGGGGGCTTAGCTGCGGTCCTCCGAGCTACGCCATAAGTACAACGTGGCTCTGTCCTCTGAGCTCCGCCACAAGTACAACGTTGCTTGTAATCGCCTAAGTTATGAAAACCACTTCGAGTGAAGAGCAACCCTCTCACTTGGGGCTTAGCTGCGACCCTGTAATCGCCTAAGTTACAAAAACCACTCCGAGTGAAGAGCAACCCTCTCACTTTGAGGGCTTAGTGATACGTCCATTTTGCATCATGCTTACAAGTTGATATTTATTGCATTATGGGCTATTATTACATGTTTTATCACAATACTTATGCCTTTTCTCTCTTATTTTACAAGGTTTACATGAAGAGGGAGAATGCCGGCAGCTGGAATTCTGGGCTGGAAAAGGAGCAAACTCTGGAAACCTATTCTGCACAACTCCAAAAGCCCCGAAACTCCACAGAACATTTTTTCGGAAAATATAAAAAATATCTGGCGGAAGAAACCCACGAGAGGGGCCACGGGCTGGCCTCGAGGGTGGGGGGCACGCCCCCTTCCCAGGGCGCGCCCCCCTGCCTCGAGGGCCAGCCGGTGGGCCCCTGGTGCCCATCTTCTCCTATATGAAGCGTTTTGACCTGGAAAAAATAAAGGAGAGGCTTTCGGGACCAGACGCCGCCGTCTCGAGGCGGAACCTAGGCGAAAACCAATCTAGGGCTCCGGCAGAGCTGTTCTGCCGAGGATACTTCCCTCCGGGAGGGGGAAATCGTCACCGCCGTCATCACCAGCAACTCTCCCATCTTGGGGAGAGCTATCTTCATCAACATCTTCACCAGCACCATCTCCTCTCAAACCCTAGTTCATCTCTTGTATCCAATCTTTGTATCCAAACCTCAGATTGGTACCTGTGGGTTGCTAGTAGTGTTGATTACTCCTTGTAGTTGATGCTAGTTGGTTTATTTGGTGGAATATCATACGTTCAGATCCATTATGCATATTAATACCCCTCTGATCATGAACATATTATGTCTTGTGAGTAGTTACTTTTGTTCCTGAGGACATGGGAGAAATCTTGCTATTAGTAGTCATGTGAATTTGGTCTTCGTTCGATATTTTGATGAGATATATGTTGTCTCTCCCCTAGTGGTGTCATGTGAACGTCGACTACATGACACTTCACCATTATTTGGGCCTAGAGGAAGGCATTGGGAAGTAATAAGTAGATGATGGGTTGCTAGAGTGACATAAGCTTAAACCCTAGTTTATGCGTGTTGGGGAACGTAGTATTTTAAAATTTTCCTACGATCACGCAAGATCTATCTACCAGATGCATAGCAACGAGAGGGAAGAGTGTGTCTACGTACCCTCGTAGACCGGAGGCGGAAGCGTCAAGTGACGCGGTTGATGTAGTCGAACTTCTTCGCGATTCAACCGACCAAGCACCGAACGTACGGCACCTCCGCGTTCAGCACACGTTCAGCTTGATGACATCCCACGAGCTCTTGATCCAGTTGAGCTTCACGGGAGAGTTTCGTCAGCACGACGGCGTGGTGACGGATATGATGTATTCACCGGCGCAGGGCTTCGCCTAAGCACCGCGACGGTATGACCGAGGTGTGTTTCTGTGGAGGGGGCACCGCACACGGCTGGAACAATTCAACTTGTGTCTTTGGGTGCCCCCCTGCCCCCGTATATAAAGGAGCAAGGGGGGAGGCCGGCCGGCCCTTGTTTGGTGCGGCTAGGGGTGCAATCCTATTCCTAGTAGGAACCACCAAAGAAGGAAGAGAGGGAATAGGAAAAGAAGAAGAGATGGCGCCCCCCAACTCCTAGTCCAACTAGGAACCCTAGGTGGGGCGCCGGCCAGCCCTATGGGCTGCCTCTCTCTTTTCCATAAGGCCCACTATGGACCATCCCCCTTCGTAGGGGGTTCCGGTAACCCCCTCCGGCAATCCCGTTAAATCCGAAACTTTTCCGGTATACTTCCGGTGTCCGAATATAGTCGTCCAATATATCAATCTTTATGACTCGGACATTCCGAGACTCCTCGTCATGTCCGTGATCTCATCCGGGACTCCGAAATACCTTCGGTACATCAATACTCATAAACTCATAATACCGATCGTCATCAAACGTTAAGCGTGCGGACCCTACGGGTTCGAGAACTATGTAGACATGACCGAGACTCATCTCCGGTCAATAACCAATAGCGGAACCTGGATGTTCATATTGGCTCCTACATATTCTACGAAGATCTTTTATCGGTCAGAACCGCATAACAACATACGTTGTTCCTTTTGTCAACGGTATGTTACTTGCCCGAGATTCGATCGTCGGTATCTCTATACCTAGTTCAATCTCGTTACCGGCAAGTCTCTTTACTCGTTCCGTAACACATCATCTCGTGACTAACTCATTAGTCTTTTGCTTGCAAGGCTTATTGTGATGTGTGTTACCGAGAGGGCCCAGAGATACCTCTCCGACACTCGGAGTGACAAATCCTAATCTTGATCTATGCCAACACCACGAATACTTTCGGAGACACCTGTAGAGCATCTTTATGATCACCCAGTTACGCTGTGACGTTTGATAGCACACAAGGTGTTCCTACGGTATTCGGGAGTTGCATAATCTCATAGTCATAGGAACATGTATAAGTCATGAAGAAAGCAATAGCAGAAAAACTAAACGATCATAGTGCTATGCTAACGGATGGGTCTTGTCCATCACATCATTCTCCTAATGATGTGATCCCGTTGATCAAATGACAACTCATGTCTATGGCTAGGAAACATAACCATCTTTGATCAATGAGCTAGTCTAGTAGAGGCATACTAGGGACACTCTGTTTTGTCTATGTATTCACACATGTACTAAGTTTCCGGTTAATACAATTCTAGCATGAATAAAAGACATTTATCATGATATAAGGAAATACAAATAACATCTTTATTATTGCCTCTAGGGCATATTTCCTTCAGTCTCCCACTTGCACTAGAGTCAATAATCTAGCTCACATCGCCATGTGACCAACACCCAAAGGGTTTACTAGAGTCAATAATCTAGTTCACATCGCTATGTGATTAATACCCAAGAGTAATAAGGTGTGATCATGTTTTGCTTGTGAGAGAAGTTTAGTCAACGGGTCTGTCACATTCAGATCCGTATGTATTTCGCAAATTTCTATGTCTACAATGCTCTGCATGGAGCTACTCTAGCTAATTGCTCCCACTTTCAATACGTATCCAGATTGATACTTAGAGTCATCTGGATTTAGTGTCAAAGCTTGCATCGGCGTAACCCTTTACGACGAACTCTTTATCACCTCCATAATCGAGAAATATTTCCTTAGTCATCCAATTACTAAGGATAATTTTGACCGCTGTACAGTGATCTACTCCTGGATCACTATTGTACCTCCCTGTCAAACTCATGGCAAGGTACACAACGTGTTTTGTACACAGCATGGCATACTTTATAGAACCTATGGCTGAGGCATAGGGAATGACTTTCATTCTCTCTATATTTTTCTGCCGTGGTCTGGCTTTGAGTCTTACTCAACTTCACACCTTACAAGTCAGGCAAGAACTCCTTCTTTGACTGATCCATTTTGAACTACTTGAAAATCTTATCAAGGTATGTACTCATCGAAAGTCTTATCAAGCGTCTTGATCTATCTCTATAGATCTTGATGCCCAATATGTAAGCAGCTTCACCAAGGTCTTTCTTTTGAAAAACTCCTTTCAAACACTCCTTTATGCTTTCCAGAAAATTCTACATCATTTCCGATCGACAATATGTCATTCATATATACTTATCAGAAAGGTTGTAGTGCTCCCACTCACTTCTTGTAAATACAGGCTTCACCGCAAGTCTGAATAAATCTATATGCTTTGATCAACTTATCAAAGCGTATATTCCAACTCCGAGATGCTTGCACCAGTCCATAGATGGATCGTTGGAGCTTGCACATTTTGTTAGCACCTTTAGGATTGACAAAACCTTCTGGTTGCATCATATACAAGTCTTCTTTAATAAATCCATTAAAGAATGCAGTTTTGTTATCCATTTGCCAGATTTCTTAAAATGCGGCAATTACTAACATGATTCGGACAGACTTAAGCATCGCTACGGGTGAGAAAGTCTCATCGTAGTCAACTCCTTGAACTTGTCGAAACCCTTTCGCAACAAGTCGAGCTTTGTAAACAGTAACATTACCGTTTGCGTCGGTCTTCCTCTTGAAGATCCATTTATTTTCGATGGCTTGCTGATCATCGGGCAAGTCAACCAAAGTCCATACTTTGTTCTCATACATGGATCCCATCTCAGATTTCATGGCTTCAAGACATTTTGCGGAATCTGGGCTCATCATCGCTTCCTCATAGTTCGTAGGTTCATCATGGTCTAGTAACATGATTTCCAGAACTGGGTTGCCGTACCACTCTGGTGCGGAACGTACTCTGGTTGATCTACAACGTTCAGCAGAAATTTGATCCGAAGTTTCATGATCATTATCATTAACTTCCTCACTGATTGGTGTAGGAATCACTGGAACAATTTTCTGTGATGTACTACTTTCCAATCCGGGAGAAGGTACAATTACCTCATCAAGTTCTACTTTCCTCCCACTCACTTCTTTCGAGAGAAACTCCTTCTCTAGAAAGGATCCACTCTTAGCAACAAAGACCTTGCCTTAGGATCTGTGATAGAAGGTGTACCCAACAGTTTCTTTTTGGGTATCCTATGAAGATTTACTTCTCCGATTTGGGTTTGAGCTTATCATGTTGAAACTTTTTCACATAAGCATCGCAGTCCCAAACTTAAAGAAATGACAGCTTAGGTTTTTCGCCAAACCACAGTTCATATGGTGTCATCTCCACGGATTTAGATGGTGCCCTATTTAACGTGAATGTAGCTGTCTCTAATGCATAACCCCAAAAGCGATAGTGGTAGATCGGTAAGAGACATCATCGATCGCACCATATCTAATACAGTACGGTTATGACGTTCGGACACACCATTACACTGTGGTGTTCCAGGTGGCGTGAGTAGTGAAACTATTTCACATTGTTTTATTGAAGGCCAAACTCGCTAACTCAAATATTTTACCTCTACGATCATATCGTAGAAACTCTTATTTTCTTGTTATGATGATTCTCCACTTCACTCTGAAATTCTTTGAACTTTTCAAATGTTTCAGACTTGTGCTTCATCAAGTAGATATACCCATATCTGCTCAAATCATCAGTGAAGGTCAGAAAATAACGATACCTGCCGCGAGCTTCAACACTCATTGGTCTGCATACATCAGTATGTATGATTTCCAACAACTCTGTTGCTCGCTCCACAGTTCCGGAGAACGGAGTTTTAGTCATCTTGCCCATGTGGCATGGTTCGCAAGCACCAAGTGATTCATAATCAAGTGATTCCAAAATTCCATCACTATGGAGTTTCTTCATGCGCTTTACACCAATATGACCTAAACGGCAGTGCCACAAATAAGTTGCACTATCATTATAAACTTTGCATCTTTTGACTTCAATATTATGAATATGTGTATCACTACGATCGGGATCCAACAAACTATTTCCATTGGGTGTATGACCATTGAAGGCTTTATTCATGTAAACAGAATAACAATTATTCTATGACTTTAAGTGAATAACCGTACTGCAACAAACATGATCAAATCATATTCATGCTTAACGCAAATGCCAAATAACATTTATTTAGGTTCTACACTAATCCCGAAAGTATAGGGAGTGTGCGATGATGATCATATCAATATTGGAACCACTTCCAACACACATCGTCACTTCACTTTTAACTAGTCTCTGTTCATTCCGCAACTCTCGTTTCGAGTTACTAACTTTATCAACTGAACCGGTATCAAATACCCAGGGGTTGCTATGAACACTAGTAAAATACACATCAATAATCTGTATATCAAATATACCTTTGTTCACTTTGCCATCCTTCTTATCCGCCAAATATCTAGGGCAGTTCCACTTCTAGTGACCATTTCCTTTGCAGTAGAAGCACTTAGTTTCAGGCTTGAGTTTAGCTTTGGGTATCTTCACGGGAGTGACAACTTGCTTGTCATTCTTCTTGAAGTTCCCCTTCTATCCCTTTGCCCTTTACTTGAAACAAGTGGTCTGGTTAACCATCAACACTTGATGCTCTTTCTTGATTTCTACCTTCGCCGATTTCAGCATCGTGAAGAGCTCGGGAATTACTTTCGTCATCCCTTGCATATTATAGTTCATCACGAAGTTCTACTAACTTGGTGATAGTGTCTAGAGAACTTTGTCAATTACTATCTTATCTGGAAGATTAACTCCCACTTGATTCAAGCAATTGTACTACCCAGACAATCTGAGCACATGCTCACTGGTTGAGCTATTCTCCTCCATCTTGTAGGCAAAGTACTGTCAGAGGTCTTATACCTCTCGACACGGGCATGAGTATGAAATACTAATTTCAATTCTTGGAACATCTCATATGCTCCGTGGCGTTTCAAAACGTTTTTGAAGTCCCGGTTATAAGCCTTTAAAGTATGGTGCACTAAATTATCAAGTAGTCATCATATCGAGCTTTTGTCAAAACGTTCATAACGTCTACATCTGCTCCTGCAATAGGTCTGTCACCTAGCGGTGCATCAAGGACATAATTCTTCTGTGCAGCAATGAGGATAATCCTCAGATCACGGAACAATTCCGCATCATTGCTACTAACATCTTTCAACTTGGTTTTCTCTAGGAACATATAAAAAATAAACGTGGAGCAACATCGCGAGCTATTGATCTACAACATAGATATGCTAATACTACCAGGACTAAGTTCATGATAAATTAAAGTTCAATTAATCATATTACTTAAGAACTCCCACTTAGATAGACATCCCTCCGGTCATCTAAATGATCACGTGATCCAAATCAACTAAACCATGTCCGATCATCACGTGAGATGGAGTAGTTTCAATGGTGAACATCTTATGTTGATCATATCTACTATATGATTCACGCTCGACCTTTCGGTCTCCAGTGTTCCGAGGCCATATCTGCATATGCTAGGCTCGTCAAGTTTAACTCGAGTATTCTGCGTGTGCAAAACTGGCTTACACCCGTTGTATTTGAACGTAGAGCTTATCACACCCGATCATCACGTGGTGTCTCGGCACGACGAACTTTCGCAATGGTGCATACTCAGGGAGAACACTTATACCTTGAAATTTAGTAAGGGATCATCTTATAATGCTACCGTCTTTCTAAGCAAAATAAGAAGCATAATAAGATAAACATCACATGCAATCAAAATATGTGACATGATATGGCCATCATCATCTTGTGCTTTTGATCTCCATCTCCAAAGCACCGTCATGATCACCTTCGTCACCGGCGCGACACCTTGATCTCCATCGTAGCATCGTTGTCGTCTCGCCAACTATTGCTTCTACCACTATCGCTACCGCTTAGTGATAAAGTAAAGCAATTACATGGCGATTGCATTTCATACAATAAAGCGACAACCATATGGCTCCTGCCAGTTGCCGATAACATTACAAAACATGATCATCTCATACAAAACCGTATAACTCATCATGTCTTGACCATATCACATCACAACATGCCATGCAAAAACAAGTTAGACGTCCTCTACTTTGTTGTTGCAAGTTTTACATGGCTGCTACGGGCTTTAGCAAGAACCGTTCTTGCCTACGCATACAAAAACCACAACGATGTTTCGTCAAGTATGTGCTGTTTTAACCTTCACAAGGACCGGGCGTAGCCACACTTGATTCAGCTAAAGTGAGAGAGACAGACACCCGCCAGTCACCTTTAAGCAACGAGTGCTCGTAACGGTGAAACCAGTCTCGCGTAAGCGTACGCGTAATGTCGGTCCGGGCCGCTTCATCTCACAATACCGCCGAAGCAAAGTATGACATGCTGGTAAGCAGTATGACTAGTATCGCCCACAACTCATTGTGTTCTACTCATGCATATCATCTACGCATAGACCTGGCTCATGATGCCACTGTTGGGGAACGTAGTATTTTAAAATTTTCCTACGATCACACAAGATCTATCTACCAGATGCATAGCAACGAGAGGGAAGAGTGTGTCTACGTACCCTCGTAGACCGGAAGCGGAAGCGTCAAGTGACGCGGTTGATGTAGTCGAACTTCTTCGCGATTCAACCGATCAAGCACCGAACGTACGGCACCTCCGCGTTCAGCACACGTTCAGCTTGATGACGTCCCACGAGCTCTTGATCCAGTTGAGCTTCACAGGAGAGTTTCGTCAGCACGACGGCGTGGTGACGGATATGATGTATTCACCGGTGCAGGGCTTCGCCTAAGCACCGCGACGGTATGACCGAGGTGTGTTTCTGTGGAGGGGGGCACCGCACACGGCTGGAACAATTCAACTTGTGTCTTTGGGTGCCCCCCTGCCCCCGTATATAAAGGAGCAAGGGGGGAGGCCGGCCGGCCCTTGTTTGGTGCGGCTAGGGGTGCAATCCTACTAGGAATAGGATTGCAATCCTATTCCTAGTAGGAACCACCAAAGAAGGAAGAGAGGGAATAGGAAAAGAAGAAGAGGTGGCGCCCCCCAACTCCTAGTCCAACTAGGAACCCTAGGTGGGGCGCCGGCCAGCCCTATGGGCTGCCTCTCTCTTTTCCATAAGGCCCACTATGGACCATCCCCCTTCGTAGGGGGTTCTGGTAACCCCCTCCGGCAATCCCGTTAAATCCGAAACTTTTCCGGTATACTTCCGGTGTCCAAATATAGTCGTCCAATATATCAATCTTTATGTCTCGGACATTCCGAGACTCCTCGTCATGTCCGTGATCTCATCCGGGACTCCGAACTACCTTCGGTACATCAATACTCATAAACTCATAATACCGATCGTCATCAAACGTTAAGCGTGCGGACCCTACGGGTTCGAGAACTATGTAGACATGACCGAGACTCATCTCCGGTCAATAACCAATAGCGGAACCTGGATGTTCATATTGGCTCCTACATATTCTACGAAGATCTTTTATCGGTCAGAACCGCATAACAACATACGTTGTTCCTTTTGTCAACGGTATGTTACTTGCCCGAGATTCGATCGTCGGTATCTCTATACCTAGTTCAATCTCGTTACCGGCAAGTCTCTTTACTCGTTCCATAACACATCATCTCGTGACTAACTCATTAGTCTTTTGCTTGCAAGGCTTATTGTGATGTGTGTTACCGAGAGGGCCCAGAGATACCTCTCCGACACTCGGAGTGACAAATCCTAATCTTGATCTATGCCAACACCACGAATACTTTCGGAGACACCTGTAGATCATCTTTATGATCACCCAGTTACGTTGTGACGTTTGATAGCACACAAGGTGTTCCTACGGTATTCGGGAGTTGCATAATCTCATAGTCATAGGAACATGTATAAGTCATGAAGAAAGCAATAGCAGTAAAACTAAACGATCATAGTGCTATGCTAACGGATGGGTCTTGTCCATCACATCATTCTCCTAATGATGTGATCCCGTTGATCAAATGACAACTCATGTCTATGGCTAGGAAACATAACCATCTTTGATCAATGAGCTAGTCTAGTAGAGGCATACTAGGGACTTACTGTTTTGTCTATGTATCCACACATGTACTAAGTTTCCGGTTAATACAATTCTAGCATGAATAAAAGACATTTATCATGATATAAGGAAATACAAATAACAACGTTATTATTGCCTCTAGGGCATATTTCCTTCACGTGCTTGGTCGACGCTACATATATACTACACATACGTATATGGAGGACTAGAGTCACGCTAGCTAGCTAGCTAGCTGCTAGCTATACTAAGCAAACGAAGGAACAGAAGATCTCGTATATATAATCAACATATATATATATATATATGCATACAGAGAGATGTAATATCGACCACCTCTCCTTCTCCGAGAGATTGGTCGAACAACAAGTTCTCGTATATCGTCTATCCCGACACTACCGGGCACATATATACAATAATTATCTCTTACAAAAATAATCTCCTAACACATGGATGCATGGTCCACATAGTATTCTCCGTCTTCAGCGATCACGTGTTCAAGGAAGAATGCCGCCAATTCCTCTTGAATTGCTCGCAGACGATCTGGTGTTAGGAGTTCATCCCGCATCCGAAACATCTAATTTGAAGTAGGGGGTCAATACATGAAATGATGCTATAAATTTGTGAATATTATTGATTGCTTACGCACTTCAAATTGTTCATCAGTGTAGCCCCGCTCACAGGTCGTGTGGCGGATGGACTCGCAAATGTAGTATCCACAATAATCATTCCCGGGTTCCTGCCACAACCACTTTACAAGAAATAGAGCTCAATCAAACTGATAAGCAAGAATGCCAAATTGGTATTGATGAAACTAGCGCTTGAATCAAGATATAGGAGATGCGCGTGCGGAACATGCTACTATATAGTACTTACTTTCGGGTATCTTCAATTGTAGCTTCTTCGGCAGTCCCGGAGCTTTTTTGATGAATTTTTTCCAAGCCCTGCCAGACAAAGGAAACAATTGTTGGGGAACGTAGTATTTTAAAATTTTCCTACGATCACGCAAGATCTATCTACCAGATGCATAGCAACGAGAAGGGAGAGTGTGTCTACGTACCCTCGTAGACCGGGAGCGGAAGCGTCAAGTGACGCGGTTGATGTTGTCGAACTTCTTCGCGATTCAACCGATCAAGCACCGAACGTACGGCACCTCCGCGTTCAGCACACGTTCAGCTTGATGACGTCCCACGAGCTCTTGATCCAGTTGAGCTTCACGGGGGAGTTTCGTCAGCACGACGGCGTGGTGACGGATATGATGTGAACACCGGCGCAGGGCTTCTCCTAAGCTTCGCGACGGTACGACCGAGGTGTGATTCTGTGGAGGGGGGCACCGCACACGGCTAAAACAATTCAACTTGTGTGTCTTTGGGTGCCCCCCTGCCCCCGTATATCAAGGAGCAAGGGAGGAGGGGCCGGCCACCTCCTATGGTGCGGCTAGGGAGGGGACTCCTACTAGGAATAGGATTGCAATCCTATTCCTAGTAGGATTCACCGAAAGGAAGAAGGGGGAAAGGAATAGGAGAGGTGGCGCCCCCCCAATCCTAGTCCAACTAGGATTCCTAGGTGGGGGCGCCGGCCAGCCCTATGGGCTGCCTCTCTCTCACCCTTTAGGCCCACTATGGACCATCCCCTCTCGTAGGGGGTTCCGGTAACCCCCTCCGGCATTCCCGATAAATCCGAAACTTTTCCGGTATACTTCCGGTGTCCGAATATAGCCGTCCAATATATCAATCTTTATGTCTCGGACATTCCGAGACTCCTCGTTATGTCCGTGATCTCATCCGGGACTCCGAACTACCTTCGGTACATCAATACTCAAAAACTCATAATACCGATCGTCATCAAACGTTAAGCGTGCGGACCCTACGGGTTCGAGAACTATGTAGACATGACCGAGACTCATCTCTGGTCAATAACCAATAGCGGAACCTGGATGTTCATATTGGCTCCTACATATTCTACGAAGATCTTTTATCGGTGAGAACCGCATAACAACATACGTTGTTCCTTTTGTCAAACGGTATGTTACTTGCCCGAGATTCGATCGTCGGTATCTCTATACCTAGTTCAATCTCGTTACCGGCAAGTCTCTTTACTCGTTCCGTAACACATCATCTCGTGACTAACTCATTAGTCTTTTGCTTGCAAGGCTTATTGTGATGTGTGTTACCGAGAGGGCCCAGAGATACCTCTCCGACACTCGGAGTGACAAATCCTAATCTTGATCTATGCCAACACCACGAATACTTTCGGAGACACCTGTAGAGCATCTTTATGATCACCCAGTTACGTTGTGACGTTTGATAGCACACAAGGTGTTCCTACGGTATTTGGGAGTTGCATAATCTCATAGTCATAGGAACATGTATAAGTCATGAAGAAAGCAATAGCAGTAAAACTAAACGATCATAGTGCTATGCTAACGGATGGGTCTTGTCCATCACATCATTCTCCTAATGATGTGATCCCGTTGTCAAATGACAACACATGTCTATGGCTAGGAAACATAACCATCTTTGATCAATGAGCTAGTCTAGTAGAGGCATACTAGGGACATACTGTTTTGTCTATGTATCCACACATGTACTAAGTTTCCGGTTAATACAATTCTAGCATGAATAAAAGACATTTATCATGATATAAGGAAATATAAATAACAACTTTATTATTGCCTCTAGGGCATATTTCCTTCAATGCGTTGCTTCGTAAGGGGCTGATTTGGATCCATATGTTTCAGGCTATGGTTAGGTTTACCTTAATACTTCTTTTGTAGTTGTGGATGCTTGCATTAGAGGTTAATCATAAGTGGGAGGCTTTTCCATGTAAGGGCAGCACCCAAGCACCGGTCCACCCACATAACAAATTATCAAAGTACCGAACGCGAATCAGAAGATCGTGATGAAAACTAGCTTGACGATAATTCCCATATGTCCTCGGGAGCGCTTTACTTTGCATAAGAGTTTGTCCAGGCTTGTCCTTTGCTACAAAAAGGATTGGGCCATCTTGCTGCACCTATTTACTTTTACCGTTTGTTACTTGCTACCAATTATCTTATCACAAAACTATCTGTTACCTATAATTTCATTGCTTGCAGAAAATACCTTACTGAAAACTGCCTATCATTTCCTTCTGCTCCTCGTTGGGTTCGACACTCTTACTTATCGAAAGGACTACGAGAGATCCCCTACACTTGTTGGTCATCACTTAGTTGCGACCCCGTAATCGCCTAAGTTACAAAAACCACTCCGAGTGAAGAGCAACCCTCTCACTCGGGGGGCTTAGCTGCGACCCCGTAATCGCCTAAGTTACAAGAACCACTCCGAGAGAAGAGCAACCCTCTCACTCGGGAGCTTAGCTGCAGTCCTCCAGGCCCCGCCATAAGTTCAACGTCGCCATCAAGCGGCTCGACCATCAGGGCCGTGCCACAGATATAACGTCGACTCGAAATCCAAAAGATCAGAAAGAGTCGGAAGCAAAACAAGCGAATGCAAAAGGAATCAAGTGCAGTTAAAGCCCCGCAAGATTTGGGCAGAAGTACTTGGGCATCAAGCCCACGAGAGTTTAATGGTTACAAGATCACTCGGCATTCCGAGGCAAATTGAACTAGAGTATCAAAGTTCGTTCACTCCCCGGGGGGAGGAGGGCTTGCAGGCGCAACGAACTAATCCAGGTCGATCCCGTCGACAGTATGGGTAGCGGCCTCCAGGAAAGTCTCCATGAACGACTGGAACTGGAGTTCCTTCGTGTTGGTGACCTTGAGTGCGGCCAGCCTCTTCTCCTTCACCTCCTTGCAATGCACCCGAACCAGAGACAGTGCAACGTTGGCTCCACAACGGGCAGATGATTTCTTCCACTCTAGCACTCGACCAGGGATCTCATTGAGTCGAGTCATTGCTACCTCTTGAGCTTGCGTTGTATTCCCTCGAAGAGGAAAGGGAGATGCAACACAGTAGCGTAAGTATTTCCCTCAGTTTTTGAGAACCAAGGTATCAATCCAGTAGGAGACCACACGTGAGTCCCCCGCATCTCCACAAACAAATAAGAACTTCACAGCCAACGCGATAAGGGGTTGTCAATCCCTTTACGGTCACTTACGAAAGTGAGATCTGATAGAGATGATAGTTTATATTTTTGGTATTTTTCGTTTATAAGAAAAGCAAATAAAAGTGATAAAAGTAAAGTGGGCGTAGATTGATATGTTGAGAATAGACCTGGGGGCCATAGTTTTCTCTGGTGGCTTCTCTCATGATAGCGATATTCTACGACCGGTAAACAAATTACTGTCGAGCAATTGATAGAAAAGCGAATAATTATGAGATTATCTAGGCATGATCATTGTATATAGGCATCATGTCCGAGACAAGTAGACCGAATCGATTCTGCATCTACTACTATTACTCCACACATCGACCGCTATCCAGCATGCATCTAGTGTATTGAGTTCATAAGAACAGAGTAACGCCTTAAGCAAGATGACATGATGTAGAGGGATAAACTCAAGCAATATGATATAAACCCCATCTTTTTATCCTTGATGGCAACAATACAATACGTGCCTTGCTGCCCCTACTGTCACTCGGAAAGGACACCACAAGATTGAACCCAAAGCCAAGCACTTCTCCCATTGCAAGAACTATAGATCTAGTAGGCCAAACCAAACCAATAATTCGAAGAGACTTGCAAGGATATTATGAGCACACATAAAAAGTTCAGAGACGAACCAAATATCTTTCATAGATAACCTTGATCATAAACTCACAATTCATCGGATCTCGACAAACACACTGCAAAAAGAGATTACATCGAATAGATCTCCTCAAAGACCGAGGAGAACTTTGTATTGAGATCCAGAGAGAGAGAAGAAGCCATCTAGATACTAGCTATGGACCCGAAGGTCAGTGGTAAACTACTCACAACTCATGGTGAGGGCGATGATGATGATGATGAAGGCCTCCGTGATGGATCCCCCTCCGGCGGAGCTCTGGAACAGGCTCCAAGATGGGATCTCCACGGGAACAGAAGGTACGGCGGTGGAATTAGGGTTTTCTCTCTGTTCACGAAGTTTCTGGGGTACGTGGACTTATATAAGAAGAAGGAGGGCACCGTTGGAGTCACGGGGGCCCCACGAGGCAGGGGCTGCGCCCTGGGAAGGGGGTGCGCCCCCACCCTCGTGGGCCCCTCGTGGCTCTTCTGACATGGTTCTCAAGTTCTTCGTGCGTGATTTTCTCCAAAAATATCTCTCGCGAAGGTTTCATTCCGTTTGGACTCCGTTTGATATTCTTTTTCTGCAAAACCCTGAAACATGCGAAAATCAGCAATCTGGACTGGGCCTTTGGGTTAGTAGGTTAGTCCCAAAAATGATATAAAAGTGAATGATAAAGCCCATTAAACATCCAAGACTTCATAAATAATAGCATGGAACAATCAAAAATTATAGATACGTTGGAGACGTATCAAGCATCCCCAAGCTTAATTCCTGCTCGTCCTAGAGTAGGTAAATGATAAAGAAAGAATTTTTGAAAATCCTTATACAGGAGACGGAACACTTTACCCCGATTTACATCTAATCTATGTGGATGAAGTTTGTGGATTGTTTAAGCTTGCAGGTATGCACGAGGATGTTATCAAGAAGAAGGTCTTACTTTTATCTTTGAAGGGAGATGCATTGACATGGTTTAGGCTATGCGATGATATGGGATCTTGGAACTATAATCGTCTGAAGTTGGAATTTCATCAAAAGTTCTACCCTATGCACCAGGTTCATCGTGATCGTAATTATATTTATAATTTCTGGCCTCGCGAAGGAGAAAGCATCGCTCAAGCTTGGGGGAGGCTTAAGTCAATGTTATATTCATGCCCCAATCACGAACTTTCCAGAAAGATGATTATCCAAAAAAATATGCTCAGCTTTCTCTCAATAATCGCACCATGCTCGATAATTCTTGTTCTGGATCTTTTATGATGAAGACTATTGACTTCAAATGGGATTTATTGGAAAGAATTAAATGCAACTCCGAAGACTGGGATCTCGACGAAGGTAAGGAGTCAGGTATGACCCCTATGTTTGATTGTGTTAAAGCTTTTATGGATACCGATGTTTTCCCTGAGTTTAGCACTAAATATGGGCTTGACTCTCAGATAGTAGCTTCTTTATGTGAATCTTTTGCTCCTCGTGTTGATCTCCCTAAGGAGAAGTGGTTTAAATACCACCCCCCCTATTGAAGTAAAAGTAGTTGAACCTATTAAAGTTGGAGAAAAGACTATCACTTATAATGTTGATCCTGTCATTCCTACCGCTTATATCGAGAAACCACCTTTCCTTGTTAGGATAAAGGATCATGCTCAAGCTTCAACTGTAGTTCGTAAGAGTAATACTAGAACACCTACACCCTCTGAGCAAATTAAAGTTGAACCTAGTGTTGCGATGGTTAAAGATCTCTGGGTAGAAGATTTAGATGGACATGTTATTTATCTCCAAGAAGAGTCTGCTAGGATAGCCAAACCCAATGCTAGGAATAAACATAAACCTGTTGTAGGCTTGTGATACGTCTAAAACGTATCTATAATTTCTGCTTGCTCCATGCCTCTTTTGTGTGATATTGCTATGATATTTATGCACTTCCATTCACTTTTGATCATATTTGGACTAACCTATTAACTCAGTGCACCACAGTGCCAGTTCCTGTTTTCTGCTGTTTTTCTATTTCAGGTTTCCCCCATATTAAAAGTGCCCTAAAAATTCCGGGAAAAATACAGGAAAAAATCAGCGTATCGGGAGCTTCCGGAAAAACCAAGGCAGGGCCAGAGGGGAGCCTGGGGTGGCCCAGGCAGCCACCCGGCGCGGCCCCACCCCTGGCCGCGCCAGGGGGGCGCCTGGGGCCCTACCTCCGCCTCTGGTGACCCCCTTTGGCATATATATTGCACGCGTCCCGAAACCCTAGAGGACGGAACCCTTTTTCGCGATCTCATCTCTGTTCCGCCGCCGCCGCGCTTCCAAGATCGGGAGCACCAGGAGAACTCTTCCCGGCACCCTGCCGGAGGGGAGAACCACCACCGGGAGCTTCTCCACCACCATGGACGCTTCCCGGATGAGTTGTGAGTAGTCTCCCTTGGACCATGGGTCCATGACCAGTAGCTATGTGATGTTCTCCTCCCCTCTTTGTTCTTCATCGATTAGACCTCGTGAGCTGCCCTACATGATCGAGGCACATATGTAATCTTTATGCTGTTGCTCTGCTGAGTTTGCTGGGATCCGATGGATTATGAGATTATGTTCAGATTGTGTGTGAGTAATATATTTGATTCACCTCTTTTATATTTATGTTCTTGAGTAATTCTTGCATGTTCTCCGTTGCTATTTATTGCTTTGGCCGAGTAGTAGGTAGTAACTCCAAGAGGGAACGTTATGCTTGATTGTGGGTTCATGCCCCTCGATGACTAGCTTGAGTGACAGAAACATGAGTCTAGGGGATGTGATGTTGCCACAAGGGGGAAAACAACGGTGCTTGTACTTGCGGGTGCAAGGATTGTTTACTTTACGCAAAGTTCTTTTAATGCAGTTGTCTGTTGCTTGGAGTTTACACTTTGGGTGGGACTCGCAACTTAATACCAGCGAGATGTTCTGGATAGATATCTCAAGGTGGATGATTAGTAGTAGATGCAGATGGATTTCGGTCTACTTGCCTTGGCGTACCGCCCATGCTTTTGAGCCTCTACCTTTCTTTGCAGCATAGTTATCATTGGTTTGCGCACATAATCCTGTCAATTGTCCAGCTGTAATTTGTTTACCTCGCTTAGCTGTTTTATCGTCTTTTGGGAGAGAGACATCACTAGTGAACATCATGGGACCCCGGTCCATATTACCATCACTGATCACACTCGCTATTTACTTCTTGTTTTTATTTCCTAGTTGCAGTCATACCTATCACTATTATCACTTGCGTTTGATCCTTTGTAAACGACAAGGCCGGAGGGATTGACAACCTCTCTGTACTCGTTGGGAGCAAAGTTATTTGTATCTGTGTGCAGGTCCTGTCAAGCAAAAGTTTCTGGCGCTATTGACACCTTCTTGTCGACCCTTGGAGTCTCACGGGATTCGATCCTTGGTATCTTTGCCAAGGGAAATTTGCCGCTACGCTACATCTCAACCTTCCACTTGGGGTAACCAACGAGGGGCGAGAAGCCATCAAGCAAGTTTCTGGCGCCGTTGCCGGGGACTCCACTCTTCAAGATAGGGGAGTTGCACGCTATCTTTTATCTTTGCTTTTTAGTCTTGTTAGTTTACCTTTCAGTTTTTGCTTTAGTTTCCTTTACCAAAAAAAACACAAAAATAGTTATCTTGCTTGCTGCTGCTATGGGTTCCACCGAGAACACCAAGTTGTGTGACTTCACTAGTCATAACAACAATGACTTTATCTGCACGCCTATTACTACACCTGCCAGTTCAGCACCTTCTTATGAAATTAAACCTGCTTTACTAAACCTAGTTATGAAAGATCAATTCTCCGGTGCTGGAGATGATGCTGCTTTGCATTTAAATAATTTTGTTGAACTCTGTGATATGCAAAAGTACCAAGAAATAGATGGTCATATTGTTAAGCTTAAGCTTTTTCCTTTCTCCTTGAGAGGAGGAGCTAAAATCTGGTTTCAATCCTTGCCTAGAAATAGCATAGATTCTTGGGAGAAGTGCAAGGATGCCTTTATTGGGAAGTACTATCCCCCTGCTAAAATTATCCAACTAAGGAGTAACATAACGAATTTTAAACAATTGGATAATGAACATGTTGCTCAAGCTTGGGAACACATGAAATCTCTTGTCAAGAACTGCCCTACTCATGGTTTGACTACTTGGATGGTTATCCAAACTTTTTATGCAGGCTTGAACTTTACCTCGCGGAACGTGTTAGATTCGGCCGCGGGAGGAACCTTTAGGTCAACTACACTTGGTGCTGCCACGAAGCTTCTCGATGAGATGATGACCAATTATTCCCAATGGCACACCGAACGCGCTCCAACAGGTAGGAAGGTAAACTCTGTCGAGGAGATTTCCTCCCTAAATGAAAAAGTTGACTTGATCATGTCTCTACTTTCCAAGCAATCTCCTATTGATCCTCGTGATGTTCCTTTAAATTCTTTGATTGCTCAAGATCAAGTAGATGTGAACTTTATCTCTAGAAACAATTTCAATAACAATGCTTATAGGAGTAATTTTGGTAGTAACCCTAGACCGTTCCCCTCTAATTCCTATGGGAACAACAATGCTTATCCTAACACCAGGAACTCCACTTCTGAACTAGAGATTATGCTTAAAGACTTTATCACTACCCAAAAAGCCTTCAATAAGAGTGTAGAAGAAAAACTAAACAAACTAGATAATCTCTCTTCGAAGGTAGACAATTTAGCCCATGAGGTAGAGTTGCTTAAAATTAGAACTTCCCCTCTTGAGGAGAGGAAGACCACTCCTATGAATGCTATTCAAGTGCAAATTAATGAAAACATTAGGATGATGGCTAAACTTAAAGAGAGATGGGCTAGAGAAAAGGAGGAAGAAGATAGAATTAAGAGCCTTCCTACCCACCACACTGTTGCTACTATCCAAGTTATTGAGGATATCCAAACTCTTAGCACCCAATGCACTCCTGGTCCCAGTGGACCTATTAATGGTGATGCTATGACCTCAACCGTAGAAACTCCTATAACCGTAGAAGCTAGCAAACAAGTGAGCCTAAAGGACACCACTACCACTTTACTTGATAGTAGTGACCTTGATTTTGATAATTGCACCCTTTCTGAAGTTATTGATTTCCTTCACAAGATGTCTAGAGATCCCCACACTAGCACGCTTAACCTTGCCTTCACGGAGCATATCACTAATGCTCTCATCAAAGCTAGGGAGGAGAAGCTTAGGGTAGAAGCCTCCATACCTAGAAAGCTAGAAGATGGTTGGGATCCTCTGATTAAAATTAAGTTGAATAACTTCTCTTGCTATGCTTTATGTGATGTTGGAGCTAGTACCTCCGTTATGCCCAAAAGAATATACGATATGCTTAAATTGAAATCTTTTGATCCTTGTTGTTTTGGTGTTCGTCTTGTTGATTCTTCCATAAAGAAACCTTTGGGGAGGATCGACGATGTTCTTATCATTGTCAATGACAATTATGTTCCCGTTGATTTTACTATTATGGATATTGAATGTGAACCTTCTTGTCCAATTATTTTGGGACGTCCTTTTCTTCGCACCGTTGGTGCTATCATTGACATGAAAGAGGGTAATATAAAATTCCAACTCCCTCTCAAGAAAGGAATGGAACACTTCCCTAGAAAGAAGATTAAGTTACCTTTTGAGTCCGTTATACGGGCTAGCTATTCTTTTACTCTTGATAAAACTTGATTTTCTCTCTTTGCATTATGCCTAGCTTAAAGGCATAAAAGAAAGCGCTTTTGGGAGGCATCCCACAACGAATAAAGTTTTATTTTGCTTTTGTTGTGTCTTGATGTTTGTTACTACAGTAGCATCATCATTGTATCTTTTCTTTTCAGCTTTGTGCCAAATTTAGCCTCCGATTGCAAGAAAGTTCAAGAGTTGTGACGTGCAGTCCAGAAAACAGATTCTGTCCTTGGACAGAAAAATTAGTATAAAATCACCAGATCATCTTTTTGGTCTGAAATTTTTTGACAGCGTGCTCTATACAATTGGCTTTCGGGCGTCTGTTCTGAGTTTTTTGATTTGAGTTGCAGAAGTGCCCCGAAAAAATTATTTACTACCTGCTGGTCTGTTTTTCACAGATTCTGTCCTGTTTTGCCTTTTCTTCGTTTTGCAAACCTTAAGCTTGCTTTTTCTTTGCAAAAACCCTTTGGCAATCTTGAGAAACAGTAGCTCTTCAAGATTATCCTTATTTCCAGCAAGTAAAAGTTATTTTATTATGGGTACTAACCTCGCTAATCAGATTATGATGAGTTATGTATGAAGGGAGTTTTCAAGTGTGCGAAGGAAGATGATAAAAAGATTCAGGGGTGTCAAACGCTCAAGCTTGGGGATGCCCCCGTGCACCCCCAAGAAATATTCAAGAAGACTCAAGCGTCTAAGCTTGGGGATGCCCCTGTGCATCCCCTTCTCCATCAACAATTATCAGTTCGTCTTTCGTTCCACTATATTTTAATCACTTCATGCGTTATGTGCTATGCTTGGAGCGTCTTGCTTTTAGTTTCCTTTTTAGTTTTCTTTAGCTTTGCTTGCTGTTCATAACGAGTTAGAACCCAGCTTTCTTTGTGTGGGAGAGAAACACGCTCCACTTCAACCTAGAACACAACATAGGATTTTCATGCCTATCTTTGTTGTGTGTGTTCTTTGTCTTTCAATAAGCTACTGTCATGTTTAGCTCTTAGTTTTCATGCTTTTCTTTTTAAAGAGCTTTTGTTTAGTTCTTTGTTGAACTCTCTTGAGTTTTCATGTTTATCTTGTTAAGAGAGTTTGTCTGTTGCACTGAGTTGTGTGTCTTAACTTAAAGTAGGTAATTGAGGTTGCTATTTAATTTTAGTAGTAACTTGCAATAGTTTTGAGGTATTGCCATGAGTAATGTCTGAACTTTTGGTGTCAAGAGCTTTAGCCTATTAGTGATAGATGTCGTATTTTGGGCAATCCGTGTTTATTTTCGAAAACCTACAAAATAGTTGAGAACTTTAGCTACTAAATGGATCACTAATCTTTGGAGGGATCAAATATTAGAGTACACTCACGTACCATGGGTCGAGGATGCGCAAGGGTAACCAAACCCCCATACACACCTCCTCGGGGTACTTGTCTCTTTGTGAACCTCCTAATTAGATTGAGAGTTACCGATAATAAGTGCATGAGTTCTTCGGACTAATGTGAGTATTCGAAGGTTGACACTTCCACCTATCCATATTTTTCTAGCCTCTTCGGTACCGTGCATTGCCCTTTCTCACCTCGAGAGTTGGCGCATACTTCGCCGGTGCATCCAAATCCTTGGCACGATACGCTCTGTCATCATAAGCTTCATTATATCCTTCCTCAAAACAGCCACCATACCTACCTATCAAGGCATTTCCATAGCCTTTCCGAGATACATTGCCATGCAACATCCATCCTCTCATGACTTGATCTTCATGTCATACATGCTTTTTGCTTGATCCATGAGCCGCATGCTAGTTGGGCCTTGCCCTAATCATTGCTACATGACGCGCTAGTATCATTGCATATCCTTCTACACTGGCAGAGGCATACATTTGCATACATCATGATAGTTTCATTTTCTTTATGTTGAGTACTTTTGTAAAGTGTGAAACATCTTCTATACTTCTTGTAATACATAGAGTGTTGCCCCTAAAGTGAGGAAAAGATCCCAAAGAGGACAAATCAAAAGATCCCAAAGAGGACAAATCAAAAGATCCCAAAGAGGACAAAATCAAAAGATCCCAAAGAGGACAAATGAGAGATAAATAGAACGAGCCATTGAGGCCACAAAAAAATAAAAAAAAATAGAAAAAAATAGAAAAAGAAATAAAAAGAGAGAAGGGGGCACACTACTATTTCTTTTTGAGAGATCCACACTCGTACTCCATCTTATACCTTGTGCTCCATAGAGATTATCATTTATGCATATAGCTATGTGGGGACCTTTACACTATAGAACTTGGCTTGTATATTCCAATGATGAGCCTCCTCAAAAGAGCTCTAGGTCTTCTTGAGCAAGCAAGTTGGATGCACTCCCACTAGTTCCATGGGAGAGCTTACCTTAGCTCATATGTGCATCCGTTGCATGGCAATCCCTACTCCTCACATCATATCTATCATTTGGCTTTCTCTCGCCGATGATTGTCCTCATTGATGTGAGCCTTTCACACCTTTTTTGTCTTCCCCCTCTATCATTTCTCTCTTTGCCATCCTAAGTGTCGACTTTCTTGCTTACGCTCATCCATTGCATGAGTGCTCAAAATATCGAAAGGGAGTGGATCATTTTGACTTGTACCTGGCTGACGGTCTGGGGATGAGTCAAGATAAGATTCCAAAGAAGACCAAGTGTGAAACTTTAGTAGATTAAGTTCTCAACAATACAAAAAACTATGTTTTACTCTCTCATATATCCCTATCCCCTTTCTTGCACGCAAACACCATTTGGAGACATTCGAGTCACGGACAGCGAGAGCTCTTGCACCTTTATGTTCTTATGTTGCTTGTTACAATGCTTATATAGACTCTTGCTTGTTATGACTTGAATTGAATTACATGTCATGATTGCTTTACTTAAAAGTTCTTATATGGTTGATAGCATGTCACCACAGAAATTATGCTTGTTATCATTTACCTACTCGAGGACGAGCAGGAATTAAGCTTGGGGATGTTGATACGTCCAAAACGTATCTATAATATCTGCTTTCTCCATGCCTCTTTAGTGTGATATTGCTATGATATTTATGCACTTCCATACACTTTTGATCATATTTGGACTAACCTATTAACTCAGTGCACCACAGTGCCAGTTCCTGTTTTCTGCTGTTTTTCTATTTCAGGTTTCCCCCATATTAAAAGTGCCCTAAAAATTCCGGGAAAAATACAGGAAAAATCAGCGTATCGGGAGCTTCCGGAAAAACCAAGGCAGGGCCAGAGGGGAGCCTGGGGTGGCCCAGGCGGCCACCCGGCGCAGCCCCACCCCTGGCCGTACCAGGGGGGCGCCTCGGGACCCACCTCCGCCTCTGGTGACCCCCTTTGGCATATATATTGCATGCGTCCCGAAGCCCTCGAGGACGGAACCCTTTTTCGCGATCTCATCTCTGTTCCGCCGCCGCCGCGCTTCCAAGATCGGGAGCACCAGGAGAACTCTTCCCGGCACCCTGCCGGAGGGGAGAACCACCACCGGGAGCTTCTCCACCACCATGGACGCTTCCCGGATGAGTTGTGAGTAGTCTCCCTTGGACCATGGGTCCATGACCAGTAGCTATGTGATGTTCTCCTCCCTTCTTTGTTCTTCATCGATTAGACCTCGTGAGCTGCCCTACATGATCGAGGCACATATGTAATCTTTATGCTGTTGCTCTGCTGAGTTTGCTGGGATCCGATGGATTATGAGATTATGTTCAGATTGTGTGTGAGTAATATATTTGATTCACCTCTTTTATATTTATGTTCTTGAGTAATTCTTGCATGTTCTCCGTTGCTATTTATTGCTTTGGCCGAGTAGTAGGTAGTAACTCCAAGAGGGAACGTTATGCTTGATTGTGGGTTCATGCCCCTCGATGACTAGCTTGAGTGACAGAAACATGAGTCTAGGGGATGTGCTGTTGCCACAAGGGAGAAAACAACGGTGCTTGTACTTGCGGGTGCAAGGATTGTTTACTTTACGCAAAGTTCTTTTAATGCAGTTGTCTGTTGCTTGGAGTTTACACTTTGGGTGGGACTCGCAACTTAATACCAGCGAGATGTTCTGGATAGATATCTCAAGGTGGATGATTAGTAGTAGATGCAGATGGATTTTGGTCTACTTGCCTTGGCGTACCGCCCATGCTTTTGAGCCTCTACCTTTCTTTGCAGCATAGTTAGCATTGGTTTGCGCACATAATCCTGTCAATTGCCCAGCTGTAATTTGTTTACCTCGCTTAGCTGTTTTATCGTCTTTTGGGAGAGAGACATCACTAGTGAACATCATGGGACCCCGGTCCATATTACCATCACTGATCACACTCGCTATTTACTTCTTGTTTTTATTTCCTAGTTGCAGTCATACCTATCACTATTATCACTTGCGTTTGATCCTTTGTAAACGACAAGGCCGGAGGGATTGACAACCTCGCTGTACTCGTTGGGAGCAAAGTTATTTGTATCTGTGTGCAGGTCCTGTCAAGCAAAAGTTTCTGGCGCTATTGACACCTTCTTGTCGACCCTCGGAGTCTCACGGGATTCGATCCTTGGTATCTTTGCCAAGGGAAATTTGCCGCTACGCTACATATCAAACCTTCCACTTGGGGTAACCAACGAGGGGCGAGAAGCCATCAGCTTGCCAGTTATCTCTATAAAGATAGGAGATCATTGCTATCATGGTTTATGTGACGTAGGTGCTAGTGCGAGCATTATCCCTTTTGATCTGTATAACGAAATTATGCATGATATTGCACCTGTTGAGTTAGAAGGGATTGACGTTACTATTAAGCTTGCTAATAGAGATACTATTTCACCAGTTGGGATCGTTAGAGATATTGAAGTTTTGTGTGGGAAGGTTAAATACCCTGCTGATTTTCTTGTTCTTAGTTCCCCACAAGATGCATTATGTCCCATTATATTTGGTAGACCCTTCTTGAATATTGTTAATGCCAAGATAGACTGCGTGAAAGACATTGTCACTGTCGGATTATGGGATATGTCTCATGATTTTAACTTTGCTAAATTCCGTAGACAACCCCTTGAAAAGGCACCACCCAGTAAGGATGAATTTATTGGTCTTGCTTCTATTGTCGTGCCACCCAATGATCCTTTAGAACAATACTTGCTAGACCATGAAAATGATATGCATATGAACGAGAGAAGGGAGATAGATGAAATATTCCTTACACAGGGACCCGTATTGAAAAACAACTTGCCTGTTGAAATCCTAGGGGATCCTCCTCCACCCAAGGGTGATCCCGTATTTGAACTTAAACCTTTGCCTGATGATCTTAAGTATGTTTATCTTGATGAAAAGACGATATATCATGTTATTATTAGTGCTAACCTTTCAGAACATGAAGAAGAAAGGTTATTGAAAACTCTGAAGAAGCACCGAGCTGCTATTGGATATACTCTAGATGATCTTAATGGCATTAGTCCCACTATATGTCAACACAAGATAAAATTGGAAGAAAATGCTAAACTAGTCATCGATCATCAGCGACGGTTAAATCCTAAGATGAAAGAAGCGGTAAGGAAGGAAATTCTAAAGCTCCTAGAGGCAGGTATTATCTATCCCATTGCTGATAGCCAGTGGGTAAGTCTTGTCCATTGTGTTCCTAAGAAAGGAGGTATGACCGTTGTCCCTAATGATAAAGATGAACTGATCCCGCAAAGAATAGTTACAGGTTATAGGATGGTAATTGATTTTCGTAAGTTAAATAAAGCTACTAAGAAAGATCATTACCCCTTACCATTTATTGATCAAATGCTAGAAAGGTTATCCAAACATACTCATTTCTGCTTTCTAGATGGTTATTCTGGTTTCTCTCAAATACCTATGTCAAAGGGGGATCAAGAGAAGACCACCTTTACTTGTCCTTTCGGTACCTTTGCTTATAGACGTATGCCTTTTGGTTTATGTAATCCACCTGCTACCTTTCAATGATGCATGATGGCTATATTCTCTGATTTTTTGTGAAAAGATTGTTGAGGTATTCATGGATGATTTCTCCGTTTACGGAACTTCTTTTGATGATTGCTTAAGCAACCTTGATCGAGTTTTGTAGAGATGTGAAGACACTAATCTTGTCTTGAATTGGGAGAAGTGCCACTTTATGGTTAATGAAGGCATTCTCTTGGGACACAAAATTTCTGAAAGAGGTATTGAAGTTGACAAAGCTAAAGTGGATGCTATTGAAAAGATGTCATGCCCTAAGGATATCAAAGGTATACGAAGTTTCCTTGGTCATGCCGGGTTTTATAGGAGGTTCATTAAGGACTTCTCCAAAATCTCCAGGCCTCTGACTAATCTTTTACAGAAAGATATTCCTTTTGTCTTTGATGATGATTGTCTAGAAGCATTTGAAATACTTAAGAAAGCATTGATCTCTGCGCCTATTGTCCAGCCTCCTGACTGGAATTTACCCTTTGAGATTATGTGCGATGCTAGTGATTATGCTGTAGGAGCTGTTCTAGGGCAAATAGTTGATAAGAAATTGAATGTTATCCAGTATGCTAGTAAAACTCTAGATAGTGCCCAAAGAAATTATGCTACCACTGAGAAAGAATTTTTAGCAGTTGTGTTTGCTTGTGATAAGTTTAGACCCTATATCGTTGATTCTAAAGTAACTATTCACACTGATCATGCTACTATCAAATACCTTATGGAAAAGAAAGATGCTAAACCTAGACTTATTAGATGGGTTCTCTTGCTGCAAGAATTTGACCTGCATATTATTGATAGAAAGGGAGCTGAGAACCCCGTGGCAGATAACTTGTCTAGGTTAGAGAATATACTTGATGACCCACAACCTATTAATGATAGCTTTCCTGATGAACAACTAGCTGTCATAAGTACTTCTCGTACTGCTCCTTGGTATGCTGATTATGCTAATTACATTGTTGCTAAGTTTATACCTCCTAGCTTCACATACCAGCAAAAGAAAAAGTTTTTCTATGATTTGAGACATTACTTGTGGGATGACCCACATCTTTATAAAGAAGGAGCAGATGGTACTATTAGATGTTGTGTGCCTGAGCATGAACAGGAACAGATCCTACGCAAGTGCCACTCCGAAGCTTATGGAGGACACCATGCGGGAGACAGAACGGCACACAAGGTATTGCAATCCGGTTTTTATTGGCCTACTCTCTTCAAAGATGCACATAAGTTTGTCTTATCATGTGATGAATGTCAAAGAATTGATAATATGAGTAGACGTCAAGAAATGCCTATGAATTATTCACTTGTTATTGAACCATTTGATGTTTGGGGCTTTGATTATATGGGACCTTTTCCTGCCTCTAATGGGTACACACATATCCCAGTTGTTGTTGATTACGTTACTAAGTGGGTAGAAGCTATTCCAACTAGCAGTGCTGATCATAACACCTCTATTAAGATGCTTAAAGAAGTTATATTTCCGAGGTTTGGAGTCCCTAGATATCTGATGACTGATAGTGGTTCACACTTTATTCATGGTGCTTTCCGTAAGATGCTTGCTAAATATGATGTCAACCATAGAATTGCATCACCTTATCACCCACAGACTAGTGGTCAAGTTGAATTAAGTAATAGGGAGTTGAAATTAATCTTGCAAAAGACAGTTAATAGGTCTAGAAAGAATTGGTCCAAGAAACTAGATGATGCATTATGGGCCTATAGAACTGCATACAAAAACCGTATGGGTATGTCTCCATATAAGATGGTATATGGAAAAGCTTGTCACTTACCTCTTGAGCTAGAACATAAGGCATATTGGGCTATCAAAGAGCTCAATTATGATTTCAAACTTGCCAGTGAAAAGAGGCTATTTGATATTAGCTGTCTCGATGAATGGAGAACCCAGGCCTACGAGAATGCCAAGTTATTTAAAGAAAAAGTTAAAAGATGGCATGACAAAAGGATACAAAAGCGTGAGTTCAACGTAGGTGATTATGTTTTGCTATTCAACTCTCGTTTAAGATTTTTTGCAGGAAAACTTCTCTCCAAGTGGGAAGGACCTTACGTTATCGAGGAGGTCTATCGTTCTGGTGCCATAAAGATCAACAACTTCGAAGGCACAAATCCGAAGGTGGTGAATGGTCAAAGGATCAAACGTTATATCTCAGGTAATCCTATAAATGTTGAAACTAATTTTAGTGAAACCATAACCCCGGAGGAATACATAAGGGACACATTCCAGAACGATTCAACATCCGAAAAGGAAGAGGTACCAGATACGGTAAGTAAACCGACTCCAAAACAGTTATAAAGGCAATTTTTCTCTGTTTTGGAATATTTAGAAAAATAAACCGCAGTCCGGAGGAGACACGGGGCCTCCTCGAGGGTAGGGGGCGCGCCCCTCTTCCCTGGGCGCGCCCCCTGCCTCGAGGGCACCCCGTGTGTCCCATGGACTCCATTTTCTTGTGGGTTACTCCTTTCGTGCGGGAAAAATTCATTATATATACTCCCGAAGGTTTTGACCTCTGTATCACGCAGAATCCCTCTATTTTCGTTTCGAGCTGCTGTTTTTGACAGATCTGGATCACCATGGCTTCCTCCAACACCCCCAAGGACAAGTTCTTCGAGAAGGTCATCAACCCCTACCTTGCGGAAGTGCTGCACCACCCCAAAACCATGGAGTTGCATGAGGGGGTGCTGCACATCCGTGATGTTGAAGGGCCAAGAAGGACCGGAAACGTAGAGACAAGATTCGAAGCAATGGAGCAACAAGTTTTCTAGTGCCAAGTTATGATGGAATGAGGTCTCGACGCCAACCACATGATGATCTCGGAGCTTGCCAACAACCTCAAGATGGACTCAAGGATCTTCGGAGAAGCCATCTCCAATCTTTAAGAGAAGATCGATCACCTCCAAGCCCAAATCTATGACCTGCAAAACCAAAACTGTGAGTATGAGTATAGATTGAAGAATATTAGTTTGGCTGCAGATTTGAGTATCCCGGAGACTCGGTCATCCTTCTACGATGGTGGGCCCATGCCTTGGAAGAACAACAAGCCTACATCAGCAACAACTCCATCACCACCAACCCCGAAGAAGGAGACATAATCATATGGGTATGGGCACTCCCCTTGGCAACTGCCAAGCTTGGGGGAGTGACCCCGGTATCGTATCACCATCACTCCTATCCTTACCGTTTTACTTAGTTCGATCCTTTTGATAGTATCTTGATCTATTAGATTAAAGTCAGCATGATCTAGTTGTGAGCTTTTGCTTTGTGAGCTTTATCCTTTATAATCGAGTCCGTGAGCTATATAATAAAGATTAGTGTTGAGTCAAGGGCTTGATTTCCTCACCTGGGTCATGATAAAAAGAAAGAAAACAAAAAGAGAATCAAAGAGATCATATCGATCTTATGGGAAGTAATGACCTCACATACAAGAGTATGATAAATAAAAGTTGTTGGGAGGTGACAAACATAGTTTTGGTCATCGTTGCAATTAATAGGAAGTAATAAAAGAAGAGAGGCTTCACATACAAATATACTATCTTGGACATCTTTTATGATTGTAAGCACTCACTAAAGTATGACATGCTAAAGAGTTGATGTTGGACAAGGAAGACAACATAATGAGTTATGTCTTCTTATATCCGAAATAAAGTATATTGCCACGGATCTTCCAACATGTTGAGCTTGCCTTTCTCCCTCATGCTAGCCAAAACTTCTCGCACTAAGTAGAGATACTACTTGTGCTTCCTTATATCCTCAAACCTAGTTTTGCCATGAGAGTCCACCATACCTACCTATGGATTGAGAAAGATCCGTCCAAGGAAGTTGTCATGTTGCAAACCCGCTAAAATATGTATGATTTATTAGTGTGGGAGAAATAAGCTTTATACGAGCTTGTGATATGGAAGTAATAAAAGCGACGGACTGCATAATAAAGGTCCTTATCACAAGTGGCAATATAAAGTGAAGTTCTTCTATGCTAAGACTTTGTGCATCCAACCATATAAAGCGAAGTTCTTCTATGCCTATCTTTTATTCTTGTCTTATAAGTGTCAAGGTGAAATCCACCTTTCCTTTTTCAATTTATCCTTTGGCAATCACATTGTGTTGGAAAGATCCTGACATATATACCCACTTGGATGTAAGTTTTCATGATCTATTACTGTTGACATTACCCTTGAGGTAAAAGGTTGGGTGGCAACACCATAAGTCCCTATCTTTCTCTGTGTACGATTAAAACTCCATAAACACAAGTATTGCGTGAGTGTGAGCAATTGTGAAAGACTATATGATAGTTGAGTATGCAGGCTTGCTGAAAACCTCTTATATTGACTCTTTCCGATGTTACGATAAATTGCAATTGCTTCAATCCAATGAAGTTTATGATGCATACTTGATATTGTGGATGAATTGTTACTTTAGCATAATGATCATATCACTATATTTATAAGTTGCTGTATGAGAATAATCATGATGCCCTCATGTCCGTATTCTGTTTTTATCGACACCTCTATCTCAACATTTTGATATCGGCTTTCGCTTGAGGACAAGCGAGGTCTAAGCTTGGGGGAGATGATACGTCCATTTTGCATCATGCTTACAAGTTGATATTTATTGCATTATGGGCTGTTATTACATGTTTTGTCACAATACTTATGCCTTTTCTCTCTTATTTTGCAAGGTTTACGTGAAGAGGGAGAATGCCGGCAGCTGGAATTCTGGGCTGGAAAAGGAGCAAACTCTGGAAACCTATTCTGCACAACTCCAAAAGCCCCGAAACTCCATAGAACATTTTTTCGGAAAATATAAAAAATATCTGGCGAAAGAAACCCACGAGAGGGGCCACTGGCTGGCCTCGAGGGTGGGGGCGCGCCCCCTTCCCAGGGCGCGCCCCCCTGCCTCGAGGGCTAGCCGGTGGGCCCCTGGTGCCCATCTTCTCCTATATGAAGCGTTTTGACCTGGAAAAATAAAGGAGAGGCTTTCGGGACCAGACGCCGCCGTCTCGAGGCGGAACCGAGGCGGAAACCAATCTAGGGCTCCGCCAGAGCTGTTCTGCCGGGGATACTTCCCTCCGGGAGGGGGAAATCGTCACCGCCGTCATCACCAACAACTCTCCCATCTTGGGGAGAGATATCTTCATCAACATCTTCACCAGCACCATCTCCTCTCAAACCCTAGTTCATCTCTTGTATCCAATCTTTGTATCCAAACCTCAGATTGGTACCTGTGGGTTGCTAGTAGTGTTGATTACTCCTTGTAGTTGATGCTAGTTGTTTTATTTGGTGGAAGATCATACGTTCAGATCCATTATGCATATTAATACCCCTCTGATCATGAACAATATTATGTCTTGTGAGTAGTTACTTTTTTTCTCGAGGACATGGGAGAAGTCTTGCTATTAGTAGTCATGTGAATTTGGTCTTCGTTCGATATTTTGATGAGATGTATGTTGTCTCTGTTGGGGAACGTAGTATTTTAAAATTTTCCTACGATCACGCAAGATCTATCTACCAGATGCATAGCAACGAGAGGGAAGAGTGTGTCTACGTACCCTCGTAGACCGGAAGCGGAAGCGTCAAGTGACGCGGTTGATGTAGTCGAACTTCTTCGCGATTCAACCGATCAAGCACCGAACGTACGGCACCTCCGCGTTCAGCACACGTTCAGCTTGATGACGTCCCACGAGCTCTTGATCCAGTTGAGCTTCACGGGAGAGTTTCGTCAGCACGACGGCGTGGTGACGATATGATGTATTCACCGGCGCAGGGCTTCGCCTAAGCACCGCGACGGTATGACCGAGGTGTGTTTCTGTGGAGGGGGGCACCGCACACGGCTGGAACAATTCAACTTGTGTGTCTTTGGGTGCCCCCCTGCCCCCGTATATAAAGGAGCAAGGGGGGAGGCCGGCCGGCCCTTGTTTGGTGCGGCTAGGGGTGCAATCCTACTAGGAATAGGATTGCAATCCTATTCCTAGTAGGAACCACCAAAGAAGGAAGAGAGGGAATAGGAAAAGAAGAAGAGGTGGCGCCCCCCAACTCCTAGTCCAACTAGGAACCCTAGGTGGGGCGCCGGCCAGCCCTATGGGCTGCCTCTCTCTTTTCCATAAGGCCCACTATGGACCATCCCCCTTCGTAGGGGGTTCCGGTAACCCCCTCCGGCAATCCCGTTAAATCCGAAACTTTTCCGGTATACTTCCGGTGTCCGAATATAGTCGTCCAATATATCAATCTTTATGTCTCGGACATTCTGAGACTCCTCGTCATGTCCGTGATCTCATCTGGGACTCCGAACTACCTTCGGTACATCAATACTCATAAACTCATAATACCGATCGTCATCAAACGTTAAGCGTGCGGACCCTACGGGTTCGAGAACTATGTAGACATGACCGAGACTCATCTCCGGTCAATAACCAATAGCGGAACCTGGATGTTCATATTGGCTCCTACATATTCTACGAAGATCTTTTATCGGTCAGAACCGCATAACAACATACGTTGTTCCTTTTGTCAACGGTATGTTACTTGCCCGAGATTCGATCGTCGGTATCTCTATACCTAGTTCAATCTCGTTTACCGGCAAGTCTCTTTACTCGTTCCGTAACACATCATCTCGTGACTAACTCATTAGTCTTTTGCTTGCAAGGCTTATTGTGATGTGTGTTACCGAGAGGGCCCAGAGATACCTCTCCGACACTCGGAGTGACAAATCCTAATCTTGATCTATGCCAACACCACGAATACTTTTGGAGACACCTGTAGAGCATCTTTATGATCACCCAGTTACGTTGTGACGTTTGATAGCACACAAGGTGTTCCTACGGTATTCGGGAGTTGCATAATCTCATAGTCATAGGAACATGTATAATTCATGAAGAAAGCAATAGCAGAAAAACTAAACGATCATAGTGCTATGCTAACGGATGGGTCTTGTCCATCACATCATTCTCCTAATGATGTGATCCCTTTGATCAAATGACAACTCATGTCTATGGTTAGGAAACATAACCATCTTTGATCAATGAGCTAGTCTAGTAGAGGCATACTAGGGACATACTGTTTTGTCTATGTATCCACACATGTACTAAGTTTCCGGTTAATACAATTCTAGCATGAATAAAAGACATTTATCATGATATAAGGAAATACAAATAACATCTTTATTATTGCCTCTAGGGCATATTTCCTTCAGTCTCCCACTTGAACTAGAGTCAATAATCTAGATTACAAAGTGATGATCCTCACACCCATGGAGTCCTGGTGCTGATCATGTTTTGCCCGTGGAAGAGGCTTAGTCAACGGGTCTGCAACATTCAGATCCGTATGTATTTTGCAAATCTCTATGTCTCCCTCCTTGACTAGATCGCGGATGGAATTGAAGCGTCTTTTGATGTGCTTTGTTCTCTTGTGAAACCTGGATTCTTTCGCCAAGGCTATTGCTCCAGTGTTGTCACAAAAGATTTTCATTGGACTCGATGCACTAGGTATTACACCTAGATCGGATATGAACTCCTTCATCCAGACTCCTTCATTTGCTGCTTCTGAAGCAGCTATGTATTCCGCTTCACACGTAGATCCCGCCACGACTCTCTGCTTGGAACTGCACCAACTGACAGCTCCACCGTTCAATAAAAATACATATCCGGTTTGTGACTTAGAGTCATCCGGATCAGTGTCAAAGCTAGAATCGACGTAACCGTTTACGACGAGCTCTTTGTCATCTCCATACACGAGAAACATATCCTTTGTCCTTTTCAGATACTTTAGGATGTTCTTGACCGCTGTCCAGTGATCCACTCCTGGATTACTTTGGTACCTCCCTGCTAGACTTATAGCAAGGCACACATCAGGTCTGGTACACAGCATTGCATACATGATAGATCCTATGGCTGAGGCATAGGGAATGACTTTCATTTTCTCTCTATCTTCTGCAGTGGTCGGGCATTGAGTCTTACTCAACTTCATACCTTGTAATATAGGCAAGAACCCAATCTTTGACTGATCCATTTTGAACTTCTTCAAAATCTTATCAAGGTATGTGCTTTGTGAAAGTCCAATTAAGCGTCTTGATCTATCTCTATAGATCTTGATGCCTAATATATAAGCAGCTTCACCGAGGTCTTTCATTGAAAAACTTTTATTCAAGTATCCTTTTATGCTATCCAGAAATTCTATATCATTTCCAATCAACAATATGTCATCTACATATAATATTAGAAATGCTACAGAGCTCCCACTCACTTTCTTGTAAATACAGGCTTCTCCAAAAGTCTGTATAAAACCATATGCTTTGATCACCTCATCAAAGCGTATATTCCAACTCCGAGATGCTTGCACCAGTCCATAGATGGATCGCTGGAGCTTGCATACTTTGTTAGTACCTTTTGGATCGACAAAACCTTCTGGTTGCATCATATACAACTCTTCTTTGAGATATCCATTCAGGAATGCAGTTTTGACATCCATTTGCCAGATTTCATAATCATAAAATGCGGCAATTGCTAACATGATTCGGACAGACTTAAGCATCGCTACAGGTGAGAAAGTCTCATCGTAGTCAACTCCTTGAACTTGTCGAAAACCTTTCGCAACAAGTCGGGCTTTGTAAACAGTAACATTACCGTCTGCGTCGGTCTTCCTCTTGAAGATCCATTTATTTTCGATGGCTTGCCGATCATCGGGCAAGTCAACCAAAGTCCATACTTTGTTCTCATACATGGATCCCATCTCAGATTTCATGGCTTCAAGCCATTTTGCGGAATCTGGGCTCATCATCGCTTCCTCATAGTTCGTAGGTTCATCATGGTCTAGTAACATGATTTCCAGAACTGGGTTGCCGTACCACTCTGGTGCGGAACGTACTCTGGTTGATCTACGACGTTCAGCAGAAATTTGATCCGAAGTTTCATGATCATTATCATTAACTTCCTCACTGATTGGTGTAGGAATCACTGGAACAATTTTCTGTGATGTACTACTTTCCAATCCGGGAGAAGGTACAATTACCTCATCAAGTTCTACTTTCCTCCCACTCACTTCTTTCGAGAGAAACTCTTTCTCTAGAAAGGATCCATTCTTAGCAACGAATATCTTGCCTTCGGATCTGTGATAGAAGGTGTACCCAACAGTCTCTCTTGGGTATCCTATGAAGACACATTTCTCCGACTTGGGTTCGAGCTTATCAGGTTGAAGCTTTTTCACATAAGCATCGCAGCCCCAAACTTTAAGAAACGACAACTTTGGTTTCTTGCCAAACCATAGTTCATAAGGTGTCGTATCAACGGATTTAGATGGTGCCCTATTTAACGTGAATGCAGCTGTCTCTAAAGCATAACCCCAAAACGATAGTGGTAAATCGGTAAGAGACATCATAGATCGTACCATATCCAATAAAGTACGGTTACGACGTTCAGACACACCATTACGCTGTGGTGTTCCGGGTGGCGTGAGTTGTGAAACTATTCCACATTGTTTCAAATGAAGACCAAACTCGTAACTCAAATATTCTCCTCCACGATTAGATCGTAGAAACTTTATTTTCTTGTTACGATGATTCTCTACTTCACTCTGAAATTCTTTGAACTTTTCAAATGTTTCAGACTTGTGCTTCATTAAGTAGATATACCCATATCTGCTTAAATCATCAGTGAAGGTCAGAAAATAACGATACCCGCCGCGAGCTTCAACACTCATTGGCCCACATACATCAGTATGTATGATTTCCAACAAATCTGTTGCTCGCTCCATATTTCCGGAGAACGGAGTTTTAGTCATCTTGCCCATGAGGCATGGTTCGCAAGCACCAAGTGATTCATAATCAAGTGATTCCAAAAGTCCATTATTATGGAGTTTCTTCATGCGTTTTACACCAATATGACCTAAACGGCAGTGCCACAAATAAGTTGCACTATCATTATTAACCTTGCATCTTTTGGTTTCAATATTATGAATATGTGTATCACTACAATCGAGATCTAATAAGAATAGACCACTCTTCAAGGGTGCATGACCATAAAAGATATTATTCATAAAAATAGAACAACCATTATTCTTTGATTTGAATGAATAACCGTCTCGCAATAAACAAGATCCAGATATAATGTTCATGCTTAACGCTGGCACCAAATAACAATTATTTAGGTCTAATACTAATCCCGAAGGTAGATGTAGAGGTAGCGTGCCGACGGCGATCACATCGACTTTGGAACCATTTCCCACGCGCATCGTCACCTCGTCCTTAGCCAATCTTCGTTTAATCCATAGTCCCTGTTTCGAGTTACAAATATTAGCAACCGAACCGGTATCAAATACCCAGGTACTACTACGAGCATTAGTAAGGTACACATCAATAACATGTATATCACATATACCTTTGTTCACCTTGCCATCCTTCTTATCCGCCAAATTCTTGGGGCAGTTCCGCTTCCAGTGTCCAGTCCCCTTGCAGTAGAAGCACTCAGTTTCAGGCTTGGCTCCAGACTTGGGTTTCTTCATGGAAGTAGCAACTGTTTTGCTATTCTTTTTGAAGTTCCCCTTCCTTCCCTTGCCCTTTTTCTTGAAACTAGTGGTCTTGTTAACCATCAACACTTGATGCTCCTTTTTGATTTCTACCTCCGCAGCTTTGAGCATAGCGAAGAGCTCGGGAATTGTCTTTTGCATCCCTTGCATATTATAGTTCATCACAAAGCCTTTATAGCTTGGTGGCAGTGATTGAAGAACTCTATCAATAACACTATCCTCGTCAACTTTGCAACCAAGTTGAGTCATATGATTGCAGTACCCAGACATTCTGAGTAAGTGTTCACTAATAGAACTATTCTCCTCCATCTTGCAGCTGTAGAACTTATTGGAAATCTCATATTTCTCAATTCGGGCATTTGCTTGAAATATTAACTTCAACTCATGGAACATCTCATATGGTCCATGACGTTCAAAACGTCGTTGAAGTCCCGGTTCTAAGCCGTAAAGCATGGCACACTGAACTATCGTGTAGTCATCAGACCACGACTGCCAGACGTTCAAAGCGTCTACATTAGCGGGAGGGGGCTTGTCACCTAGCGGTGCTTCAAGGACATACTTCTTCTTTGCAGCAATGAGGATAATCCTCAGGTTACGGACCCAGTCCGTGTAATTGCTACCATCATCTTTCAACTTAGCTTTCTCTAGGAATGCATTAAAATTCAAAGGAACGGTAGCACGGGCCATTGATCTACAACAACATAGATATGCAAAAACTATCAGGACTAAGTTCATGATAAATTAAAGTTCGATTTAATCATATTAAATTAAAGAACTCCCACTTAGATAGACATCCCTCTGGTTATCTAAATGATCACGTGATCCAAATCAACTAAACCATGTCCGATCATCACGTGAGATGGAGTAGTTTCAATGGTGAACATCGTATGTTGATCATATCTACTATATGATTCACGCTCGACCTTTCGGTCTCCAGTGTTCCGAGGCCATATCTGCATATGCTAGGCTCGTCAAGTTTAACCCGAGTATTCTGCGTGTGCAAAACTGGCTTACACCCGTTGTATTTGAACGTAGAGCTTATCACACCCGATCATCACATGGTGTCTCGGCACGACGAACTTTCGCAACGGTGCATACTCAGGGAGAACACTTATACCTTGAAATTTAGTAAGGGATCATCTTATAATGCTACCGTCGTTCTAAGCAAAATAAGAAGCATAATAAGATAAACATCACATGCAATCAAAATATGTGACATGATATGGCCATCATCATCTTGTGCTTTTGATCTCCATCTCCAAAGCACCTTCATGATCATCTTCGTCACCGGCGCGACACCTTTGATCTCCATCGTAGCATCGTTGTCGTCTCGCCAACTATTGCTTCTACGACTATCGCTACCACTTTGTGATAAAGTAAAGCAATTACATGGCGATTGCATTTCATACAATAAAGCGACAACCATATGGCTCCTGCCAGTTGCCGATAACATTACAAAACATGATCATCTCATACAAAACCATATAACTCATCATGTCTTGACCATATCACATCACAACATGCCCTGCAAAAACAAGTTAGACGTCCTCTACTTTGTTGTTGCAAGTTTTACGTGGCTGCTACGGGCTTTAGCAAGAACCGTTCTTACCTACGCATACAAAACCACAACGATGTTTCGTCAAGTATGTGTTGTTTTAACCTTCACAAGGACCGGGCGTAGCCACACTTGATTCAGCTAAAGTGAGAGAGACAGACACCCGCCAGTCACCTTTAAGCAACGAGTGCTCGTAACGGTGAAACCAGTCTCGCGTAAGCGTACGCGTAATGTCGGTCCGGGCCGCTTCATCTCACAATACCGCCGAAGCAAAGTATGACATGCTGGTAAGCAGTATGACTAGTATCGCCCACAACTCATTGTGTTCTACTCGTGCATATCATCTACGCATAGACCTGGCTCTGATGCCACTGTTGGGGAACGTAGTATTTTAAAAATTTCCTACGATCACGCAAGATCTATCTACCAGATGCATAGCAACGAGAGGGAAGAGTGTGTCTACGTACCCTCGTAGACCGGAAGCGGAAGCGTCAAGTGACGCGGTTGATGTAGTCGAACTTCTTCGCGATTCAACCGATCAAGCACCGAACGTACGGCACCTCCGCGTTCAGCACACGTTCAGCTTGATGACGTCCCACGAGCTCTTGATCCAGTTGAGCTTCACGGGAGAGTTTCGTCAGCACGACGGCGTGGTGACGGATATGATGTATTCACCGGCGCAGGGCTTCGCCTAAGCACCGCGACGGTATGACCGAGGTGTGTTTCTGTGGAGGGGGGCACCGCACACGGCTGGAACAATTCAACTTGTCTGTCTTTGGGTGCCCCCCTGCCCCCGTATATAAAGGAGCAAGGGGGGAGGCCGGCCGGCCCTTGTTTGGTGCGGTTAGGGGTGCAATCCTACTAGGAATAGGATTGCAATCCTATTCCTAGTAGGAACCACCAAAGAAGGAAGAGAGGGAATAGGAAAAGAAGAAGAGGTGGCGCCCCCCAACTCCTAGTCCAACTAGGAACCCTAGGTGGGGCGCCGGCCAGCCCTATGGGCTGCCTCTCTCTTTTCCATAAGGCCCACTATGGACCATCCCCCTTCGTAGGGGGTTCCGGTAACCCCCTCCGGGAATCCCGTTAAATCCGAAACTTTTCCGGTATACTTCCGGTGTCCGAATATAGTCGTCCAATATATCAATCTTTATGTCTCGGACATTCTGAGACTCCTCGTCATGTCTGTGATCTCATCCGGGACTCCGAACTACCTTCGGTACATCAATACTCATAAACTCATAATACCGATCGTCATCAAACGTTAAGCGTGCGGACCCTACGGGTTCGAGAACTATGTAGACATGACCGAGACTCATCTCCGGTCAATAACCAATAGCGGAACCTGGATGTTCATATTGGCTCCTACATATTCTACGAAGATCTTTTATCGGTCAGAACCGCATAACAACATACGTTGTTCCTATTGTCAACGGTATGTTACTTGCCCGAGATTCGATCGTCGGTATCTCTATACCTTGTTCAATCTCGTTTACCGGCAAGTCTCTTTACTCGTTCCGTAACACATCATCTCGTGACTAACTCATTAGTCTTTTGCTTGCAAGGCTTATTGTGATGTGTGTTACCGAGAGGGCCCAGAGATACCTCTCCGACACTCGGAGTGACAAATCCTGATCTTGATCTATTCCAACACCACGAATACTTTCGGAGACACCTGTAGAGCATCTTTATGATCACCCAGTTACGTTGTGACGTTTGATAGCACACAAGGTGTTCCTACGGTATTCGGGAGTTGCATAATCTCATAGTCATAGGAACATGTATAAGTCATGAAGAAAGCAATAGCAGAAAAACTAAACGATCATAGTGCTATGCTAACGGATGGGTCTTGTCCATCACATCATTCTCCTAATGATGTGATCCCTTTGATCAAATGACAACTCATGTCTATGGTTAGGAAACATAACCATCTTTGATCAATGAGCTAGTCTAGTAGAGGCATACTAGGGACATACTGTTTTTTCTATGTATCCACGCAAGTACTAAGTTTCCGGTTAATACAATTCTAGCATGAATAAAAGACATTTATCATGATATAAGGAAATACAAATAACATCTTTATTATTGCCTCTAGGGCATATTTCCTTCAGTCTCTCCCCTAGTGGTGTCATGTGAACGTCGACTACATGACACTTCACCATTATTTGGGCCTAGAGGAAGGCATTGGGAAGTAATAAGTAGATGATGGGTTGCTAGAGTGACAGAAGCTTAAACCCTAGTTTATGCGTTGCTTCGTAAGGGGCTGATTTGGATCCATATGTTTTAGGCTATGGTTAGGTTTACCTTAATACTTCTTTTGTAGTTGTGGATGCTTGCATTAGAGGTTAATCATAAGTGGGAGGCTTGTCCAAGTAAGGGCAGCACCCAAGCACCGGTCCACCCACATACCAAATTATCAAAGTACCGAACGCGAAATAGATGATCGTGATGAAAACTAGCTTGACGATAATTCCCATATGTCCTCGGGAGCGCTTTACTTTGCATAAGAGTTTGTCCAGGCTTGTCCTTTGCTACAAAAAGGATTGGGCCATCTTGCTGCACCTATTTACTTTTACCGTTTCTTACTTGCTACCAATTATCTTATCACAAAACTATATGTTACCTATAATTTCAGTGCTTGTAGAAAATACCTTACTGAAAACTGCCTATCATTTCCTTCTGCTCCTCGTTGGGTTCGACACTCTTACTTATCGAAAGGACTACGATAGATCCCCTACACTTGTGGGTCATCACTTAGCTGTGACCCCGTAATCGCCTAAGTTACAAAAACCACTCCGAGTGAAGAGCAACCCTCTCACTCGGGCGGCTTAGTTGCGACCCCGTAATCGCCTTAGTTACAAGAACCACTCCGAGAGAAGAGCAACCCTCTCACTCGGGAGCTTAGCTGCAGTCCTCCAGGCCCCGCCATAAGTTCAACGTCGCCATCAAGCGGCTCGACCATCAGGGCCGTCCCGCAGATATAACGTCGACTTGAAATCCAAAAGATCAGAAAGTGTCGGAAGCAAAATAAGCGAATGCAAAAGGAATCAAGTGCAGATAAAGCCCCGCAAGATTCGGGCAGAAGTACTTGGGCATCAAGCCCACGAGAGTTTAAGGGTTACAAGATCACTCGGCATTCCGAGGCAAATTGAAACAGAGTATCAAAGTTTGTTCACTCCCCGGGGGATGCAGCACAGTAGCATAAGTATTTCCCTCGAAGAGGAAAGGGAGATGCAGCACAGTAGCGTAAGTATTTCCCTCAGTTTTTGAGAACCAATGTATCAATCCAGTAGGAGACCACGTGCGAGTCCCTCGCACCTGCACAAACAAGTAAGAACTTCGCAGCCAACGCGATAAGGGGTTGTCAATCCCTTTACAGTCACTTACGAAAGTGAGATCTGATAGAGATGATAGTTTATATTTTTGGTATTTTTAGTTTATAAGAACAGCGAATAAAAGTGATAAAAGTAAAGTGGACGTAGATTGATATGTTGAGAATAGACCCGGGGGCCATAGTTTTCTCTGGGGGCTTCTCTCATGATAGCGATATTCTACGGCCGGTAAACAAATTATTGTCGAGCAATTGATAGAAAAGCGAATAATTATGAGATTATCTAGGCGTGATCATTGTATATAGGCATCATGTCCGAGACAAGTAGACCGAATCGATTCTGCATCTACTACTATTACTCCACACATCGACCGCTATCCAGCATGCATCTAGTGTATTGAGTTCATAAGGACAGAGTAACGCCTTAAGCAAGATGACATGATGTAGAGGGATAGACTCAAGCAATATGATATAAAACCCATCTTTTTATCCTCGATGGCAACAATACAATACGTGCCTTGCTGCCCCTACTGTCACTGGGAAAGGACACCGCAAGATTGTACCCAAAGCCAAGCACTTCTCCCATTGCAAGAACTATAGATCTAGTAGGCCAAACCAAACCAATAATTCTAAGAGACTTGCAAGGATATTATGAGCACACATCAAAAGTTCAGAGAAGAACCAAGTATCTTTCATAGATAACCTTGATCATAAACTCACAATTCATCGGATCTCGACAAACACACCGCAAAAAGAGATTACATCGAATAGATCTCCTCGAAGACCGAGGAGAACTTTGTATTGAGATCCAGAGAGAGAGAAGAAGCCATCCATATACTAGCTATGGACCCAAAGGTCTATGGTAAACTACTCACAACTCATGGTGAGGGCGATGATGATGATGATGAAGGCCTTCGTGATGGATCCCCCTCCGGCGAGCTCCGGAACAGGCTCCTAGATGGGATCTCCACGGAAACAGAAGGTACGGCGGTGGAATTAGGGTTTTCTCTCTGTTCACGGAGTTTCTGGGGTACGTGGACTTATATAGGAAGAAGGAGGGCACCGTGGGAGTCACAGGGGCCCCACGAGGCAGCGGGCGCGCCCTGGGAAGGGGGGCGCGCGCCCCACCCTCGTAGACCCCTCGTAGCTCTTTTGACGTGGTTCTCAAGTTCTGCGTGCGTGATTTTCTCCAAAAATATCTCTCGCGAAGGTTTCATTCCGTTTGGACTCCGTTTGATATTCTTTTTCTGCAAAACCGTGAAACAGGCAAAAATCAGAAATCTGGACTGGGCCTTTGGGTTAGTAGGTTAGTCCCAAAAATGATATAGAAGTGAATGATAAAGCCCATTAAACATCCAAGACTTCATAAATAATAGCATGGAACAATAAAAAAATTATAGATACGTTGGAGACGTATCAAGCATCCCCGAGCTTAATTCCTGCTCGTCCTCGAGTAGGTAAATGATAAAGAAAGAATTTTTGATGTGGAATGCTAACCAATATAGTTTTTCAATGTAATTCTCTTAATTGTGGCACGAATGTTCAGATCTGAAAGATTCAAGATAAAAGTCTATATTGACATAAGAAATAACAATAGTTCAAGCATACTAACAAAGGAATCATGTCTTCTCAAAATACTATGGCTAAAGAAAGTTATCCCTACAAAATCATATAGTCTGGCTATGCTCCCTCTTCATCACACAAAATATTCATATCATACACAACCCCGATTCCAGCAAAGCATTTGTTTTCATACTCTATTTTTTCAAACCTTTAAACTTTCACGCAATACATGAGCGTGAGCCATGGATATAGCACTATGGGTGGAATAGAGGTGGTTGTGGAGAAGACAAAAAGGAGGGAGATAGTCTCACATCGGCTAGGCATATCAACGGGCTATACAGATGCCCATCAATAGATATCAATGTGAGTGAGTAGGGATTGCCATGCAACGGATGCACTAAAGCTAAATATGAATGAAAGCTCAACAAAAGAAACTAGTGGGTATGCATCCAACTTGCTTGCTCACGAAGACCTAGGGCATTTGAGGAGGCCCATCGTTGGAATATACAAGCCAAGTTCTACAATGAAAATTCCCACTAGTATAATAAAGTGTCTAAGCATGAGACTCTCTACTATGAAGAACATGGTGCTACTTTGAAGCACAAGTGTGGAAAAAGATAGTAGCAATTGTCCCTTCTCTCTTTTCTATCATTTTTTTGGAGGGGCTTTCTCTCTTTTTTTTATTAGCCCCTCTCTATTTTTTTGGGCCATCTCTTTTTTTGGCCTTTCCTCACATGCGACAATGCTCTAATAATGATGATCATCACACTTTTTATTACAACTCGAAATTACAACTCGATACTACAACAAGTATTACTCTACATGAATGCCTCCAGCGGTGTACCGGGATATGCAATGAATCAAGAGTGACATATATGAAAAATTATGCATGGTGGCTTTGCCACAACTACGATGTCAACTACATGATCATGCATGGCAATATGACAATATGATGCGTGTCATATGAACGGAACGGTGGAAAGTTGCATGGCAATATATCTCGGGATGGCTATGGAAATGCCATGATAGGTAGGTATGGTGGCTGTTTTGAGGAACAATGTGGTGGCTGTTTTGAGGAAGGATATATAGTGGGTTTATGGGACCGACGAAAGTTGCACGGTACAAGAGAGGCTAGCAATGGTGGAAGGGTGAGAGTGCGTATAATCCATGGACTCAACATTAGTCATAAGAACTCACATACTTATTGCAAAAATCTACGAGTCATCAAAACAAAGTAATCAACGCATGCTCCTAGGGGGGAGGTTGGTAGGAGTTAACCATCGCGCGCGCCCGACCTCCACACAAAGGTTGGCACTCTACAAATACCTTATGCTCTAACTTCGTCACATAGCGGTTCACCATACGTGCATGATACAGGAATCACTAACCTTAACATAAGTATTTCTCAATTTCATAATAACTCCACTAGCATGACTCTCATATCACTATCCTCATGTCGCAAAACAATTATCAAGCATCCAACATCCCATTCTATTCAATGCACTTAGTGTGAATTTTTTTACTACATTGACATTGGATGTTTATCATGTGAAGACTAGTTTCCTTAGCCTAATCACATTACCATGCTGTTTTAATAGACTCTCAAAAGGATATAAGTGAAGCATGAGAGTTCAACAATTTCTACAAAATATTACCACCACCGTGCTCTAAAAGATATAAGTGAAGCAATAGAGCAAAAACTATTCAACTCAAAAGATATAAGTGAAGCACATAGAGTGTTCTAATAATTTCTAAGCCATATTTAAATCCCTCAAATAGGTGTGTCCAGCAAGGATGATTGTGGCAAACTAACAAGCAAAGACTCAAATTATACAAGACGCTCCAAGAAAAACACATAACATGTTGCGAATAAAAATATAGCTCCAAGTATAGTTACCGATGGATGAAGACGAAAGAGGGGATGCCTTCCCGGGGCATCCCCAAGCTTAGGATTTTGATTATCTTGAATTTACTTGGGGTTCCATGGGCATCCCCAAGCTTAGGAATTTTCTACTCCTTGTTTCATAGTCCATCAAAGCAATACTCAAAACTTGAAAACTTCACAACACAAAACTTAGACAAAAATTCTCATGAGCTCCGTTAGTATAAGAAAGCAAACCACTACTCAAAAGTGCAGCAATTAATTCATTCTTTGTTTATATTGGTGTTAAGCCTACTGTATTCCAACTTCACTATGGTTCATATCCTCCAATACTACTCATAGATGCATTGAAATAAGCAAACAACACACGAAAAACAGAATCTGTCAAAAACAGAACAATCTGTAGTAATATGCAGGTTTCGCCTACTTCTAGAACTCCAAAAAATTCAAAATAAATTGTTAAATTTGTGGAATTTGTCTACCAATCATCTGCAAAAAGAATCAACTAAAAAGTACGCTCTAGTAAAATATGAAGACTACTTTAGCGAGCGCTAACGATTCTGTTTTTTACAGCAAGATCACATAAACTTCACACAAGTCTTCCCAAAGGTTCTACTTGTCACAAACACTAAACAAAACATGAAACCACATCTAATACTAGGCTAGATGCAATATTTATTCCCTAACAGCAACAAAAACAAAAAACATAAAATTGGGTTGCCTCCCAACAAGCGCTATCGTTTTACGCCCCTAGCTAGGCACGATACAAGATAAGTCTAGGTATTGCCATCTTTCGAAGGCAGTCCATAAGTGGCTCTCATGATAGATTCATATGTTAATTTGATTTTCTTTCTAGGAAAGTGTTCCATGCCTTTCCTTAACGGAAATTGGAATCTAATATTTCCTTCCTTCATATCAATAATTGCACCAATCGTTCTAATGAAAGGTCTACCAAGAATAATAGGACATGAAAGATTGCAATCTATATCAAGAGCAATGAAATCTACGGGCACATAATTCCTATTGGCAACAATAAGAACATCATTAATTCTTCCCATAGGTTTCTTAATAGTAGAATCCGCAAGATGCAAATATAAAGAACAATCATCAAGCTCATGGAACCCTAGCAAATCACACAAAGTTTTTGGGATAGTGGAGACACTTGCACCCATATCACACAAAGCATAGCATTCATGATCTTTTAATTTTGATAGTAGGTTCCCATTCATCATAAAGCTTTCTAGGGATAGAAACTTCCAACTCAAATTTTTCTTCAAAAGATTGCATCAAAGCATCAACTATGTGTTTGGTGAAAGCTTTATTCTGACTATAAGCATGCGGAGAATTTAGCACGGATTGCAACAAGGAAATACAATCAATCAAAGAGCAATTATCATAATTGAATCCCTTGAAATCCAAAATAGTGGGTTCGTCACTATGCAAAGTTTTAATCTCTTCACTCCCACTTTTAGCAATTTTAGCATCAAGATCAAAAAACTCCGAATCATTGGGACACCTTAAAGCAGAATTATCTCCAATCCTATCTTCATCAAGATTAATACTAGAAAACAAAGATCTAATGGGAGACACATCAATAACTTTCAGATCTTCATCTTTATTTTCATAATAACTAGAAGAACACAATTTAATATAATCTTCTCTTTTAGCACGCATTCTAGTGGTTCTTTCTTTGCATTCATCAATGGAAATTCTCATGGCTTTGGGAGATTCATTGATATCATGCTTAGGTGGGATAGATCTAAGTTTCAAAGAATCAACATCAAGAGTAATTATATCCACACTTCTAGCCAATTCATCAACCTTAAGCAATTTCTCTTCAAGTAAAGCATTGAAATTCTTTTGCGAGATCATAAACTCCTTAACACTAGTTTCAAATTCAGAAGGCATAGGAGTTGTTGTAGGAATTACCATAATTATTAGAGAATTACTAGGAAAAGGCCTAGGATTAAAATTACCTCTATAAGCATTGTTACCAAAATTATTCCTACCAACAAAATTCACATCCAAAGATTCATTGTTATTCTCAATCAAAGTGGACATAGGCATATCAATAAGATCAGAAGAAGCACTCTTAGCAGCAAATAATTTCATAAGTTCAATCATCTTTCCACTCAAAACACTAATTTCTTCGATAGCATGCACTTTTTTACTAGTATTCTTCCGGTGTGCCATTGAGAATAATTAACCATAATATTATCTAGGAGTTTGGTAGCTTCTCCTAAGGTAGTTTTCATGAAAGTGCCTCCGGGGCCGAATCTAAAAGATTTCTAGAAGAAAAATTCAAGCCAGCATAAAAGTTCTGAATAATCATCCATAGATTCAAACCATGTGTAGGGCAATTACGTATCATCAATTTCATTCTCTCCCAAGCTTGTGCAACATGCTCATGATCTAGTTGCTTAAAATTCATAATATCGGTTCTAAGAGAGATGATCTTAGCAGGAGGGAAATACTTAGAGTTAAAAGCATCTTTGCACTTATTCCACGAATCAATACTATTTCTAGGCAAAGAGGAGAACCAAGTTTTAGCATGATCTCTAAGTGAAAACGGAAATAACTTCAATTTAACAATATCGTTATCCGTATCCCTTTTCTTTCGCATATCACACAAAGCAACAAAGTTGTTTAGATGGGTAGCGGCATCTTCACTAGGAAGGCCGGAGAACTGATCTTTCATGACAAGATTCAACAAAGCAGCATTGATCTCACAAGATTCAGCATCGGTAATAGGAGCAATCGGAGTGCTAATAAAATCATTGTTGTTGGTATTGGAGAAGTCACATAATTTGGTATTGTTCTGAGCCATAGTGACAAGCAAGCAATCCAACACACACAAGCAAACAAGAAGCAAGCGAACGATAAACACACGGCGGAAGAAGGGCAAATAAAATGGCAAGGGTGAAGTGGGGAGAGGAAAACGAGAGGCAAATAAATGTAATGCAAGGGATAAGGGTTTGTGATAGGTACTTGGTAAATGACTTTCGCGTGAGCCTCCCCGGCAACGGCGCCAGAAATTCTTCTTGCTACCTCTTGAGCTTGCGTTGTATTCCCTCGAAGAGGAAAGGGAGATGCAACACAGTAGCGTAAGTATTTCCCTCAGTTTTTGAGAACCAAGGTGTCAATCCAGTAGGAGACCACGCGCGAGTCCCTCGCACCTGCACAAACAAATAAGAACTTCGCAGCCAACGCGATAAGGGGTTGTCAATCCCTTTACGGTCACTTACGAAAGTGAGATCTGATAGAGATGATAGTTTATATTTTTGGTATTTTTAGTTTATAAGAACAGCAAATAAAAGTGATAAAAGTAAAGTGGACGTAGATTGATATGTTGAGAATAGACCCGGGGGCCATAGTTTTCTCTAGTGGCTTCTCTCATGATAGCGATATTCTACGGCGGGTAAACAAATTACTTTCGAGCAATTGATAGAAAAGCGAATAATTATGAGATTATCTAGGCATGATCATTGTATATAGGCATCATGTCCGAGACAAATTGACCGAAACGATTCTGCATCTACTACTATTACTCCACACATCGACCGCTATCCAGCATGCATCTAGTGTATTGAGTTCATAAGAACAGAGTAACGCCTTAAGCAAGATGACATGATGTAGAGGGATAAAATCAAGCAATATGATATAAACCCCATCTTTTTATCCTCAATGGCAACAATACAATATGTGCATTGCTGCCCCTACTGTCACTAGGAAAGGACACCGCAAGATTGAACCCAAAGCCAAGCACTTCTCCCATTGCAAGAACTATAGATCTAGTAGGCCAAACCAAACCAATAATTCGAAGAGACTTGCAAGGATATTATGAGCACACATAAAAAGTTCAGAGAAGAACCAAATATCTTTCATAGATAACCTTGATCATAAACTCACAATTCATCGGATCTCGACAAACACACCACAAAAAGAGATTACATCGAATAGATCTCCTCGAAGACCGAGGAGAACTTTGTATTGAGATCCAGAGAGAGAGAAGAAGCCATCTAGATACTAGCTATGGACCCGAAGGTCTGTGGTAAACTACTCACAACTCATGGTGAGGGCGATGATGATGATGATGAAGGCCTCCGTGATGGATCTCCTTCCGGTAGAGCTCCGGAACAGGCTCCAAGATGGGATCTCCACGGGAACAGAAGGTACGGCGGTGGAATTAGGGTTTTCTCTCTGTTCACGGAGTTTCTGGGGTACGTGGACTTATATAGGAAGAAGGAGAGCACCGGGGGGGTCACGGGGGGGGCCCATGAAGCAGGGGGCGCGCCCCCCACCCTCGTGGGCCCCTCGTGGCTCTTTTGACGTGGTTCTCAAGTTCTTCGTGCGTGATTTTCTCCAAAAATATCTCTCGCGAAGGTTTCATTCCGTTTGGACTCCGTTTGATATTCTTTTTCTGCAAAACCCTGAAAGAGGCAAAAAAACAGCAATCTGGACTGGGCCTTTGGGTTAGTAGGTTAGTCCCAAAAATGATATAAAAGTGAATGATAAAGCCCATTAAACATCCAAGACTTTATAAATAATAGCATGGAACAATCAAAAATTCTAGATACGTTGGAGACGTATCAGTCATCAGAGACTCGAGGTCATTCTCTTGCACGACTCCCCTCCAGAGTGCAGTGTCGGTCCAAGACATCACTGCCTTCAGTCGACCGAGGTAGCCCGTGGCGCTGGTAAGGCGAGACTCCAGCCTCAAGATATTCATAGCAGCTTCATCCTTGACAATAGAGTTGGCGAGGTCCAGACCAGGCTCGACCCGCCCGGTTTCCTCCTCGAAGTTGCGGCAGAATTCTACACAAGAGAGAACACGACGAATTAGCGAGAAAGTTATGAGTCGACCACCTTGATTCAGTCGAAGCGAAAGGGGCATACCTTCAAGCACAAGGTACCACTTCTTGGTGAGATCGCTCAGATAAGCCTCCAACTCGTTCTTCTTCTAGAAAACGCCCCCGTATTTCTCGTCCAGGGCAGTCTTGGCCCCCTTCAGTCGAGTCACCTCCTGGTTGGTCGCGCCGAGAGAATCCTTCAGTCTGGCGATCTCTGCCTCAAGCGTGCCGACCGAAGCCAGCTTCTGTTCTGCCAGTTCAGTTCTTTCCTGCGCCCTCTGCTGCGCTGCCGCCAGGTCAAGATACTTCTGCTCCAGGGCTGCCCTTAGTTGATCTACAAGAGACATTACTAGACAGATGAACATGAGGATACACATGACATATTCGCTGAAGATCAGTCGACGAGCTATTTGCTTTAATTACCAGACGCTTCGTCCTGGGTTTTGCTCAAATGATCCATGGCCAGCTGCAAGTCAAGATTGAGCAGGACCTGCTTCTTCTCAAGATCCGCGAATTTGGCTCCAAACTCGCAAGATTTCTGCATCGACACAGCAAGACAGAATTCTAATACTACAGTCGAGTCAAATACTCAACAGTAGTCTCGGGGACTACACCCAGTGGGTGCGCTGATCGTGCCCCCACTGGTCCTCACTCAGCCGGATCAGTCCTGCCCGAGCAAAAAAAAAGACTTCTCAGACCATGGCCGACTACCAGCAGTCGACCACGGTCTCGGGGACTACACCCAGTGGGTGCACTGAGCGTGCCCCCACTGGTTCTCACTCGGCCGGATCAGTCCTGCGCGAGTAAGAAGAGTTCAAAACAAATGAACAAGACAAATTCTAAAGATCACAGCCGACTGACTTCAGTCGATCGTGGCCTCGGGGACTACACCCAGTGGGTGCACTGAGCATGCCCCCACTAGTCCAATCGACTTGAGTTGCAAGAGATAAAGTTACAAGAACAAACACCCACTGGGTGTAACATCATCTTACGAACAAAGCGGCAATTTGGGAGCTGGAAGATTGCAACAACGCAGCAAAACAATCGGAAAAGACAGACCTGGACATTGGTTCGAAGAGACGAGCCGGCATTGTAGGCAGCCATTCTAGCCTCATACGCCGCCTTCGTCCGTTCCATCATCAATCCCGCCTGACGAACGGCCTCCTGGGCCGCATTCACGGGGTCCTCCGGGACGTGATGAGTGGTGAAGAGAACGGACGACGGAGCAGCCACAGGGTCAGCAGCTGGGTCAGTCGACGAGGAGGGATGGACAGTCGACACAGGAACAGCAAAGGATATCGTGGTCCGGGCCACGTCCCCTGCTACCTCTTGAGCTTGTGTTGTATTCCCTCGAAGAGGAAAGGGAGATGCAGCACAGTAGCGTAAGTATTTCCCTCAGTTTTTGAGAACCAAGGTATCAATCCAGTAGGAGACCACACGCGAGTCCCTCGCACCTGCACAAACAAATAAGAACTTCGCAGCCAACGCGATAAGGGGTTGTCAATCCCTTTACGGTCACTTACGAAAGTGAGATCTGATAGACATGATAGTTTATATTTTTGGTATTTTTAGTTTATAAGAATAGCAAATAAAAGAGATAAAAGTAAAGTAGATGTAGATTGATATGTTGAGAATAGACCCGGGGGCCATAGTTTTCTCTAGTAGCTTCTCTCATGATAGCGATATTCTAAGGCGGGTAAACAAATTACTGTCGAGCAATTGATAGAAAAGCGAATAATTATGAGACTATCTAGGCATGATCATTGTATATAGGCATCACGTCCGAGACAAGTAGATCGAAACGATTATGCATTTACTACTATTACTCCACACATCGACCGCTATCCAGCATGCATCTAGTGTATTTAGTTCATAAGAATAGAGTAACGCCTTAAGCAAGATGACATGATGTAGAGGGATAAACTCAAGTAATATGATATAAACCCCATCTTTTTATCCTCGATGGCAACAATACAATACGTGCCTTGCTGCCCCTACTGTCACTGGGAAAGGATACCGCAAGATTGAACCCAAAGCCAAGCACTTCTCCCATTGCAAGAACTATAGATCTAGTAGGCCAAACCAAACCAATAATTCGAAGAGACTTGCAAGGATATTATGAGCACACATAAAAAGTTTAGAGAAGAACCAAATATCTTTCATAGATAACCTTGAACATAAACTCACAATTCATCGGATCTCGACAAACACACCCCAAAAAGAGATTACATCGAATAGATCTCCTCGAAGACCGTGGAGAACTTTGTATTGAGATCCAGAGAGAGAACGAGCCATCTAGATACTAGCTATGGACCCGAAGGTCTGTGGTAAACTACTCACAACTCATGGTGAGGGCGATGATGATGATGATGAAGGCCTCCGTGATGGATCCCCCTCCGGTGGAGCTCCGGAACAGGCTCCAAGATGGGATCTCCACGGGAACAGAAGGTACGGCGGTGGAATTAGGGTTGTCTCTCTGTTCACGGAGTTTCTGGGGTACGTGGACTTATATAGGAAGAAGGAGGGCACCGGGGGACGCTCGAGGGGGGCACGAGGTAGGGGGCGCGCCCTAAAAAGGGGGGCACGCCCCCCACCCTCGTGGGCCAGCCCTCTGTCCCCTGACGTGGTTCTCAAGCTCCGCGTGCATGATTTTCTCCAAAAATATCTCTCGCGAAGGTTTCATTCTGTTTGGACTCCGTTTGATATTATTTTTCTGCAAAACCCTGAAACAGGCAAAAAACAACAATCTGGACTGGGCCTTTGGGTTAGTAGGTTAGTCCCAAAAATGACATAAAAGTGATTGATAAAGCCCATTAAACATCCAAGACTTCATAAATAATAGCATGGAACAATAAAAAATTATAGATACGTTGGAGACGTATAAAGCATCCCCAAGCTTAATTCCTGCTCGTCCTCGAGTAGGTAAATGATAAAGAAATAATTTTTGATGTGGAATGCTAACCAATATAGTTTTTCAATGTAATTCTCTTAATTGTGGCACGAATGTTCAGATCTGAAAGATTCAAGATAAAAGTCTATATTGACATAGGAAATAACAATACTTCAAGCATACTAACAAAGCAATCATGTCTTCTCAAAATACTATGGCTAAAGAAAGTTATCCCTACAAAATCATATTGTCTGGCTATGCTCCCTCTTCATCACACAAAATATTCATATTATGCACAACCCCGATTTCAGCCAAGCATTTGTTTTCATACTCTATCTTTTCAAACCTTTCAACTTTCACGCAATACATGAGCGTGAGCCATGGATATATCACTATGGGTGGAATAGAGGTGGTTGTGGAGAAGACAAAAAGGAGGGAGCTAGTCTCACATCGACTAGGCATATCAACGGGCTATGGTGATGCCCATCAATAGATATCAATGTGAGTGAGTAGGGATTGCCATGCAACGGATGCACTAGAGCTAAATATGAATGAAAGCTCAACAAAAGAAACTAGTGGGTGTGCATCCAACTTGCTTGCTCACGAAGACCTAGGGCATTTGAGAAAGCCCATCGTTGGAATATACAAGCCAAGTTCTATAATGAAAATCCCCACTAGTATATGAAAGTGACTAAGCATGAGACTCTCTACAATGAAGAACATGGTGCTACTTTGAAGCACAAGTGTGGAAAAAAGATACTCCCTCCGTCCGAAAATACTTGTCATCAAAATGAACAAAAGAGGATGTATCTAGAACTAAAATACATCTAGATACATCCCCTTTTGTTTATTTTGATGACAAGTATTTCCGGACGGAGGGAGTAGTAGCAATTGTCCCTTCTCTCTTTTCTCTCATTTTTTGGAGGGGCTTTCTCTTTTTTTTATTATCCCCTCTCTATTTTTTTGGGCCATCTCTCCTTTTTTATTGGCCTTTCCTCACATGGGACAATGCTCTAATAATGATGATCATCACACTTTTTATTACAACTCGAAATTACAACTCGATACTACAGCAAGTATGACTCTACATGAATGCCTCCGGCGGTGTACCGGGATATGCAATGAATCAAGAGTGACATATATGAAAAATTATGCATGGTGGCTTTGCCACAACTACGATGTCAACTACATGATCATGCATGGCAATATAATATGATGCGTGTCATATGAACGCAACGGTGGAAAGTTGCATGGCAATATATCTCGGAATGACTATGGAAATGCCATGATAGGTAGGTATGGTGGTTGTTTTGAGGAACAATATGGTGGCTGTTTTGAGGAAGGATATATAGTGGGTTTATGACACCAGCGAAAGTTGCGCGGTACAAGTGAGGCTAGCAATGGTGGAAGGGTGAGAGTGCGTATAATCCATGGACTCAACATTAGTCATGAGAACTCATATACTTATTGCAAAAATCTATGAGTCATCAAAACAAAGCAATCAACACATGCTCCTAGGGGGGAGGTTGGTAGGATTTAACCATCGCGCGCCCCCGACCTCCAGACAAAGGTTGGCACTCTACAAATACCTCATGCTCTAACTTCGTCACATAGCGGTTCACCATACGTGCATGATACGGGAATCACTAACCTTAACACAAGTATTTCTCAATTTCATAATAACTCCACTAGCATGACTCTAATATCACTATCCTCATATCTCAAAACAATTATCAACCATCCAACATCTCATTCTATTCAATGCACTTAGTGTGATTTTTTTTTACTACATTGACATTGGATGTTTATCATGTGAAGACTAGTTTCTTTAGCCTAAACACATTACCATGCTGTTTTAATAGACTCTCAAAAGGGTATAAGTGAAGCATGAGAGTTCAACAATTTCTTCAATATATTACCACCACCGCGCTCTAAAAGATATAAGTGAAGCACTAGAGCAAAAACTATTCAACTCAAAAGATATAAGTGAAGCACATAGAGTGTTCTAATAATTTCTAAGCCATATTTAACTCTCTCAAATAGGCGTGTCCAGCAAGGATGATTGTGGCAAACTAACAAGCAAAGACTCAAATTATACAAGACGCTCCAAGCAAAACACATATCATGTTGCGAATAAAAATATAGCTCCAAGTATAGTTACCGATGGATGAAGACGAAAGAGGGGATGCCTTCCCGGGGCATCCCCAAGCTTAGGCTTTTGATTATCTTGAATTTACTTGGGGTGCCATGGGCATCCCCAAGTTTAGGCCTTTGCTACTCGTTGTTCCATAGTCCACCAAAGCAATACTCAAAACTTGAAAACTTCACAACACAAAACTTAGACAAAAATTCTCGTGAGCTCCGTTAGTATAAGAAAGCAAACCACTACTCAAAGGTGCAGCAATGAATTCATTATTTGTTTATATTGGTGTTAAACCTACTGTATTAAAAATTATCTATGGTTCGTATCCTCCAATACTACTCATAGATGCATTGGAATAAGCAAACAACACACGAAAAACAGAATCTGTCAAAAACAGAACAGTCTGTGGTAATCTGCAGGTTTCGCCTACTTCTGGAACTCCAAAAAATTAAAACTAAATTGGTAAGTTTGCTGATTTTGTCTACCAATCATCTGCAAAAATAATCAACTAAAAAGCACGCTCCAGTAAAATCTGAAGACTACTTTAGCGAGCGCTAACGATTCTGTTTTTCACAGCAAGATCGCATAAACTTCACACAAGTCTTCCCAAAGGTTCTACTTGGCACAAACACTAAACAAAACATGAAAACACATATAATCAGAGGCTAGATGCAATATTTATTCCCTAACAGCAACAAAAACAAAAAACAAAAAATTGGGTTGCCTCCCAACAAGCGCTATCGTTTTACGCCCCTAGCTAGGCACGATACAAGATAAATCTAGGTATTGCCATCTTTGGAAGGCAATCCATAAGTGGCTCTCATGATAGATTCATATGGTAATTTGATTTTATTTCTAGGAAAGTGTTCCATGCCTTTCCTTAACGGAAATTGGAATCTAATATTTCCTTCCTTCATATCAATAATTGCACCAATCGTTCTAAGGAAAGGTCTACCAAGAATAATAGGACATGAAGGATTGCAATCTATATCAAGAACAATGAAATCTACGGGCACATAATTCCTATTGGAAACAATAAGAACATCATTAATTCTTCCCGTAGGTTTCTTAATAGTGGAATCCGCAAGATGCAAGTTTAAAGAACAATCATCAAGCTCATAGAACCCTAGCAAATCACACAAAGTTTTTGGGATAGTGGAGAGACTTGCACCCAAATCACACAAAGCATAGCATTCACGATCATTTATTTTTATTTTGATAGTAGGTTCCCATTCATCATAAAGCTTTCTAGGGATAGAAACTTCCAACTCAAGTTTTTCTTCATAAGATTGCATCAAAGCATCAACTATGTTTTGGTGAAAGCTTTATTTTGACTATAAGCATGCGGACAATTTAGCACGGATTGCAACAAGGAAATACAATCAATCAAAGAGCAATTGTCATAGTTGAATCCCTTGAAATCCAAAAGAGTGGGTTCATCACTATGCTAAGTTTTAATCTCTTCACTCCCACTTTTAGCAATTTTAGCATCAAGATAAAAAAACTCTGAATCATTGGGACACCTTAAAGCAGAATTATCTCCAATCCTATCTTCATCAAGATTAATACTAGAAAACAAGGATCTAATAAGAGACACATCAATAACTTTCAGATCTTCATCTTTATTTTCATGATAACTAGAAGAACACGATTTAATATAATCTTCTCTTTTAGCACGCATTCTAGTGGTTCTTTCTTTGCATTTATAAATGGAAATTCTCATGGCTTTGAGAGACTCATTGATATCATGCTTAGGTGGGATAGATCTAAGTTTCAAAGAATCAACATCAAGAGTAATTCTATCCACACTTCTAGCCAATTCATCAACCTTAAGCAATTTCTCTTCAAGCAAAGCATTGAAATTCTTTTGCGAGATCATAAACTCCTTAACACTAGTTTCAAATTCAGAAGGTATCTTTCCATATGGGTTGTTGTAGGAATTACCATAATTATTAGAGGAATTACTAGGAAAAGGCCTAGGATTAAATTTACCTCTATAAGCATTGTTACCAAACTTATTCCTACCAACAAAATTCACATCCAAAGATTCATTGTTATTCTCATTCAAAGTGGACAAAGGCTTATCATTAGGATCAGAAAAAGCACTCTTAGCAGCAAATAACTTCATAATTTCATCAATCTTTCCACTCAAAACACTAATTTCTTCGATAGCATGCATTTTTTTACTAGTAGATCTTTCGGTGTGCCACTGAGAATAATTAACCTTAATATTATCTTGGAGTTTGGTAGCTTCTCCTAAGGTAGTTTCCATGAAAGTGCCTCCCGCGGCCGAGTCTAAAAGATTTCTAGAAGCAAAATTCAAGCCAGCATAAAAGTTCTGAATAATCATCCATAGATTCAAACCATGTGTAGGGCAATTACGTATCATCAATTTATTCTCTCCCAAGCTTGTGCAACATGCTCATGATCTAGTTGCTTAAAATTCATAATATCGGTTCTAAGAGAGATGATCTTAACAGGAGGGAAATACTTAGAGATAAAGGCATCTTTGCACTTATTCCACGAATCAATATTATTTCTAGGCAAAGAAGAGAACCAAGTTTTAGCACGATCTCTAAGTGAAAACGGAAATAACTTCAATTTAACAATATCGTTATCCGTATCCCTTTTCTTTTGCATATCACACAAATCAACAAAGTTGTTTAGATGGGTAGTGGCATCTTCACTAGGAAGGCCGGAGGATTGATCTTTCATGACAAGATTCAACAAAACAGCATGATCTCACAAGATTCAGCATCGGTAATAGGAGCAATCGGAGTGCTAATAAAATCATTGTTGTTGGTATTGGAGAAGTCACACAATTTGGTATTGTTCTGAGCCATAGTGACAAGCAAGCAATCCAACACACACAAGCAAACAAGAAGCAAGCGAACGATAAACACACGGCGGAAGAAGGGCAAATAAAACAGCAAGGGTGAAGTGGGGGGAGAGGAAAACGAGAGGCAAATAAATGTAATGCAAAGGATAAGGGTTTGTGATAGGTACTTGGTATATGACTTTTGCGTAAGCCTCCCCGGCAACGGCGCCAGAAATTCTTCTTGCTACCTCTTGAGCTTGCGTTGTATTCCCTCGAAGAGGAAAGGGAGATGCAACACAGTAGCGTAAGTATTTCCCTCAGTTTTTGAGAACCAAGGTATCAATCCAGTAGGAGACCACGCGCGTGTCCCTCGCACCTGCACAAACAAATAAGAACTTCGCAGCCAACGCGATAAGGGGTTGTCAATCCCTTTACGGTCACTTACGAAAGTGAGATCTGATAGAGATGATAGTTTGTATTTTTGGTATTTTTAGTTTATAAGAACAGCAAATAAAAGCGGTAAAAGTAAAGTGGATGTAGATTGATATGTTGAGAATAGACCCGGGGGCCATAGTTTTCTCTAGTGGCTTCTCTCATGATAGCGATATTCTACGGCGGGTAAACAAATTACTGTCGAGCAATTGATAGAAAAGCGAATGATTATGAGACTATCTAGGCATGATCATTGTATATAGGCATCGCGTCCGAGACAAGTAGACCGAAACGATTCTGCATCTACTACTATTACTCCACACATCGACCGCTATCCAGCATGCATCTAGTGTATTGAGTTCATAAGAACAGAGTAACGCCTTAAGTAAAATGACATAATGTAGAGGGATAAACTCAAGCAATATGATATAAACCCCATCCTTTTATCCTCGATGGCAACAATACGATACGTGCCTTGCTGCCCCTACTGTCACTGGGAAAGGACACCGCAAGATTGAACCCAAAGCCAAGCACTTCTCCCATTGCAAGAACTATAGATCTAGTAGGCCAAACCAAACCAATAATTCGAAGAGACTTGCAAGGATATTATGAGCACACATAAAAAGTTCAGAGAAGAACCAAATATCTTTCATAGATAACCTTGATCATAAACTCACAATTCATCGAATCTCGACAAACACACCGCAAAAAGAGATTACATCGAATAGATCTCCTCAAAGACCGAGGAGAACTTTGTATTGAGATCCAGAGAGAGAAGTAGCCATCTAGATACTAGCTATGGACCCGAAGGTCTGTGGTAAACTACTCACAACTCATGGTGAGGGCGATGATGATGATGATGATGAAGGCCTCTGTGATGGATCCCCCTCCGGTGGAGCTCCGGAACAGGCTCCAAGATGGGAGCTCCATGGGAATAGAAGGTACGGTGGTGGAATTAGGGTTTTCTCTCTGTTCACAGAGTTTCTGGGGTACGTGGACTTATATAGGAAGAAGGAGGGCACCGGGGGACGCTCGAGGGGGCCACGAGGCAGGGGGTGCCCCCCCCCCCCCACCCTCGTGGGCCAGCCCTTTGTCCCCTGACGTGGTTCTCAAGCTCCGCGTGCATGATTTTCTCTAGAAATATCTCTCGCGAAGGTTTCATTCCGTTTGGACTCCGTTTGATATTCTTTTTCTACAAAACCCTGAAACAGGCAAAAAACAGCAATCTAGACTGGGCCTTTGGGTTAGTAGGTTAGTCCCAAAAATGATATAAAAGTGAATGATAAATCCTATTAAACATCCCAGACTTCATAAATAATAACATGGAACAATCAAAAATTATAGATACGTTGGAGACGTATCATCCCCCTGTTGCTGGGCCTCAGTGCCACAGGGTGTCTTCTGACCCCTCCTTCCTGTACCTCGTCGAGTCACCTCCGCGCGCTCCTCGTCGTCGTCGTCGTGAGGAAGCTCAATGACATTGCATGGCCCTTCAGAAGACAATCAAAGAATTCAGTCGACTGACAATCCAAATGAGTAAAAGACAGAGCTCGGTCGAGAATCCGTACTTGGGCAGGACGTGGCGGCGTCAGCGGTCTCCTCGTCGTCGTGGCCCTTGTCAACATCCATCGAGGTTGTAGAAGCAGCAGCGCTAAAGATTTCACAGGAAGTGAGTCGACAGAAGCAAAGTTGATCTCCAAAAGGAAAGAAAATGAAGCAGAGTTACACTTACGTGGAGGCGATCGGGACGTCCACTTTGATCTTGGGCAAGGCCTTCCGGGGATTGACAGCACTGACCTTAGGCTGCTTTGGTGCCTTTTCAGTTGGATCTGGAGTGGACGTGCGAGTCCGTCTCTGCACTTGGGAGCTGGAGGGGCCCGCCCTGGTACGCGCGGCCTTCGAGTCGTGCTTCTCCTTGGAGCGCTTCTCGCCGCGGGGAGGCGACTCGACCTCCTCGCCACTGCTGGAATCCTCGCTCTCCTCCTCAGTCTCCTCATCAGACTTCCAGTCGAAAGCCTCGCCTACGCCTTCTTCTCCCTCCTGGACCTGCTCGCCATTGGGCACCGAAAACATTTCGGTATATATCTACAGAAAAGAAGAATAATCATACATCAGTCGCATTCATCAGACGTCCGCAAGAAGGAAACATGAAATTCACTCGGGAGCCGAGGCCGAACCTTGTCAGGTTGGTGATCTGCGTCGAATGGGCGAACTCTTCCAGTCCCCCGAGGGTTGTCCTTGTTCCCCGTGATGCACTTCATGCACTGCGCCACCATCAGCGCGGCAACTTCCTCCGGATGGACCCGAGACGTTTCGTCGGCACCAGAGTACATCCACATCGGATGGTCCCGGGCTTGGAGAGGCTGGATCCTCCTCATGAGGAACACCTCGAGCATATCCATCTCCGTGACCCCGTCGCGGACCAGCTGAACCACCCGCTCCACCAGCATGTCTACCTCTACCCTCTCAGCCCGACTCACGAGCAACGTCGGTGGCTGGTTGACTCGACCCAAAGAAAATGGAGGAAGCCCAGTCGGCTGACCAGGAGTCGGAACGTCCCTACAGTAGAACCAAGTCGACTGCCAACCCCGGACCGACTCAGGAAGGGTCATGGCAGGGAAAGCGCTCCTACCCCTGAGCTGGATGCCCAGTCCACCACACATCTGGATGACATGCATCTTCTCATCACTCGGGTTCGCTTTCTTGATAGTTTGGGAATGACAAGTGAAGATGTGCTTGAACAGTCCCCAGTGCGGTCGGCATCCGAGGAAGTTCTCGCACATCAAAACGAATGCGGCCAAGTAGGTGATGGTGTAGGGAGAGAAGTGGTGCAGCTGAGCTTCGTAAAAAGACAGAAAACCGCGGAAGAAAGGGTGCGGGGGCAAAGAAAACCCTCGGTCGATGTGAGTCGCGAGAAGAACGCACTCGCCCTCCCGCGGTTGGGGCTCGTGCTGGCCCTCCGGAAGCCGCCAGGAGTCGCGGACGACCAGGCCCTCCTCCACCAACTCCTCCATGTCCTCCGGTGTCATCGTGGACCTGATCCAGTCCCCTGGATCCAGCCAGGCGGGAGCCCGGACCTCGACGACGACCCTCCTCAGTTGGACCTCTTCCCTTTCCCCGTCGCCGCCGCCTTCTTCGAGCGCTCTAGAACCGCAGTCTTGTCCTTGCCCATGGAGGGCGAGCCGGTGCGGACCGAGCGGCAGAGGGCAGAGAGCAGAGGCACGGCGGAGGAGCGGAGGAAGAAGAAGCAAAGAATGGGTGCACAGTGCCTCCGCCTCGGCCGCGACGCACACTCATAGCGCAGTGGTTGAGTCACTGACTGGTGGCCCCGAGCTATCCCGTCAAATTCCGCAACAGGCGCGCACACGATACGTTGCGAAAAAGGAGGCGCGGAGATCGAGGCGTCCCGAGCATATTCGATCCGATTGCCGCGGCATGACCCGTCTCGCGCGCTTCCCCAAAATTCGAAATCCCGCAAAATCCGGAGACCAGAGAGCAGCCAATCCCGCCGAACACTGCGCACCCCACCGGCGCTCGGGACCGCGCACAAAGTTCAGTCGACGATCAACACAAACAAGTACACTCGGTTGTTCTTGAATCGATTAAGGCGGTCAAGTCAAGGTTGAAGAGTCAGCCTGGTCCGCGAGCTCAAAGAAGATCTCCCTAGGGGCATCGAACCCGAGCCGAGGCCAACTTCAACACTCTCCTCCACTCGAACCTCAATCCATTCGGGGGCTACTGATGATGTTACGGACCTATGGTAGGGTCACGGGCCTGACCCAGGTACCCCACCCAAGGTCACTACCCCAAAAGCTCAAAGGACAACTCGAAGACAGCAAGGTCGGTCTACTGTGACGGCCCAAGAGGACATATCACTCGACCGAGCACCCCCTCCCAGACGAGTCAAATCCACTCAACCATTCAAAGAAACTCGATCCCTGAAGGTCAAAGGTCCCTCAGGACAACAACGGTCTGGCATTCATTCTATGACAATGAATGCCTTTACCACTCTTTATTAAACGCATTATCAGTAATGCCCTGCCTTTATGTACATTGAACCCTTAGTAACGTGGAGATGGCTGGGGTCCTGGCGCACTCTATATAAGCCACCCCTTCCTCCAGTACAAGGGTTCGCACCCCCTGTAACTCAAACACCCCATATACATTCCAGTCGACCGCCTCAGGGCACCGAGACATAGGGCTTTTACTTCCTCCGAGAAGGGCCTGAACTCGTAAACATCTTGCATGCAATCTCACCGTAGCTAGGACCTTGCCTCCTCTTACGTACCCCCTACTCATACTGTCAGACTTAGAACCACGACAGTGATAGCAAAATCGCAGCTTTATCATCAACACAAATAAAACAAGCTAGGCTAGCGTTTGGGCTCCCGGGTGAACAGTAATCCAAAATATATATTAAGTGTTTTCAAAAAATGCTGATTTTTTTGTAGATGTTTGTGTTAGTGTCGTAAGCAAGCATGAGTAATTTCATGTGAAACGGGGCGGTGGTGTTTCCTCGGCAAAAAAAATTGGGAGTGACGTTTTGGGGTAATTTTTGGTGTTCAATTTGTTTGTTTTTGGACAAGCCAAAATGTTCCTTTTTGCCTCAAAATGTACAGGTGGCATTTGGATGTGACTAAGTACAGACAAAAAATTGTCTCCATTTTTTTCAAAAACAATTTGTCCCTGGGAGCCAAATTGACTTTCCGATTGTGTGTTAGCTTTGTTGGATATTATTTCTATGCACAATGCAGTTGCCCTACTCATGACAATGCTAATTGAATTTGCATAATTACCAGAATAATAAATCTAACAACACTTATTTGACATGTTCAAGCCATGTCATGAGGCATAAAATTCCCATCAAAATGGATGAATGATAGGCAAATTGAGCAGCAAGTGGTTTTCCACTATTGTTGATTTCCAAAGTGGCCTTGTTGTCGATAAGATATTTTGCCCAGACCCCTTCTCCCCAGATGGACCCCTATATTCTGAATATTTCAAAACCAAATAAAAAAGCATCAAGAAAGAAGCATGTTGTGTCACTCCAACATATATAATGAACAGAAACAAGGAACATGCAAATTGTGCTACAAATTCAGAAAGGAGTCCATATTTAGAAACTAAAGGAAAGCATGAGAGAGGAAATTGCCTAGCGTGGTCCATCTATGAGATCTTGCAAACTCCATCATCTACAGACTGCAACTAAATTAAATCCCAAATATGGTAAGATAATGTCGAACCCAACCTTGGTTATTCTCATCAAGTCTCATCATCAGATTGGTGACAAGAAGCGGCAATCAAGGACAATGGAGGGACTCGTTTCTAGACGATGATTAGTAATTATTGCTTTGAAACAACAATTGTGCTTTCCCTACACATAAATAGGCAAAAATCAGTTATATTATTGATAACCCACAAGTAGAGGGGATCACAACAGTTTTCGAGGGTAGAATATTCAACCCAAATTTATTGATTCGACACAAGGGGAGCCAAAGAATATTTGCAAGTATTAGCAATTGAGTTGTCAATTCAACCACACCTTAGACTAAATATATGCAGCAAAGTGATCAGTAGCACAGTAGTATGATAGTTTGATAGTAGTGGTAACAAAATCAGTAGTAACTATAACAGTAGCAATAGCAGTTTTTGTAGTGATTGTAACAGCAGCAACAACAGTAGTGACTTATCAACGATCAATATGTAAAAAAACTCGTAGGCATTGGACCGGTGATGGATGATTATGTTGTATGATATTCGTCATGTAACAGTTATAACCGTGGGTGACACAGAACTAGCTCCAATTCATCAATGTTATGCAGGCACGTATTTTGTATATAGTCATACGTGCTTATAATAAGAAATTGCATGACATATTTTGTCCTACTCTCTTGTGGCAGCGGGGTCCATACGGAAACTAAGGGATATTAAGGGCTCCGTTTAATAGAGATCCGGAACAAATAATTAACACATAGTGAATACATGAACTCATCAAACTACGGTAATCACCCGAAAGATCCAAATTATTGTCACCATGGGGTATACGGATCATAACACGTAATTTGTGCATATAACTTGCAAGATAGAATCAAAAACATAAATATATTCGCGAAAACATAAACGGTTCAGATCTGAAATCATGGCACTCGGGCCCTAGTGACAAGCATTAAGCATAGCAAAGTCATAGCAACATCAATCTCAGAACATAGTGGATACTAGGAATCAAGCCCTAACAAAATAAACTTGATTACATGATAAATCTCATCCAACCCATCACCGTCCTGCAAGCCTACGAAGGAATTACTCACTCCCAGCAGTGAGCATCATGAAATTGGTGATGAAGGATGCTTGATGATGACGAAGACGGAAGATCCCCCTCTCCAGAGCCCCAAACAGACTCCAGATCTGGCTTCCCAATGAAGAACGGGAGGTGGCGGTGGCTCCATATTGTAAAACGTGATGAAACTTCCTCTCCTATTTGTTTCTCAGGAAATAGGAATTTATAGTGCTGAGATTAGGGTCTGCGGAGCCACATGGGCCCCATAAGCCACTAGGGCACGCCCTGGTGCCTCGTGGGCACCTGGTGTTGGGGAACGTAGTATTTTAAAATTTTCCTACGATCACGCAAGATCTATCTACCAGATGCATAGCAACGAGAGGGAAGAGTGTGTCTACGTACCCTCGTAGACCGGAAGCGGAAGCGTCAAGTGACGCGGTTGATGTAGTCGAACTTCTTCGCGATTCAACCGATCAAGCACCGAACGTACGGCACCTCCGCGTTCAGCACACGTTCAGCTTGATGACGTCCCACGAGCTCTTGATCCAGTTGAGCTTCACGGGAGAGTTTCGTCAGCACGATGGCGTGGTGACGGATATGATGTATTCACCGGCGCAGGGCTTCGCCTAAGCACCGCGACGGTATAACCGAGGTGTGTTTCTGTGGAGGGGGGCACCGCACACGGCTGGAACAATTCAACTTGTGTGTCTTTGGGTGCCCCCCTGCCCCCGTATATAAAGGAGCAAGGGGGGAGGCCGGCCGGCCCTTGTTTGGTGCGGCTAGGGGTGCAATCCTACTAGGAATAGGATTGCAATCCTATTCCTAGTAGGAACCACCAAAGAAGGAAGAGAGGGAATAGGAAAAGAAGAAGAGGTGGCGCCCCCCAACTCCTAGTCCAACTAGGAACCCTAGGTGGGGCGCCGGCCAGCCCTATGGGCTGCCTCTCTCGTTTCCATAAGGCCCACTATGGACCATCCCCCTTTGTAGGGGGTTCCGGTAACCCCCTCCGGCAATCCCGTTAAATCTGAAACTTTTCCGGTATACTTCCGGTGTCCGAATATAGTCGTCCAATATATCAATCTTTATGTCTCGGACATTCCGAGACTCCTCGTCATGTCCGTGATCTCATCCGGGACTCCGAACTACCTTCGGTACATCAATACTCATAAACTCATAATACCGATCGTCATCAAACGTTAAGCGTGCGGACCCTACGGGTTCGAGAACTATGTAGACATGACCGAGACTCATCTCCGGTCAATAACCAATAGCGGAACCTGGATGTTCATATTGGCTCCTACATATTCTACGAAGATCTTTTATCGGTCAGAACCGCATAACAACATACGTTGTTCCTTTTGTCAATGGTATGTTACTTGCCCGAGATTCGATCGTCGGTATCTCTATACCTAGTTCAATCTCGTTACCGGCAAGTCTCTTTACTCATTCCGTAACACATCATCTCGTGACTAACTCATTAGTCTTTTGCTTGCAAGGCTTATTGTGATGTGTGTTACCGAGAGGGCCCAGAGATACCTCTCCGACACTCGGAGTGACAAATCCTAATCTTGATCTATGCCAACACCACGAATACTTTCGGAGACACCTGTAGAGCATCTTTATGATCACCCAGTTACGTTGTGACGTTTGATAGCACACAAGGTGTTCCTACGGTATTCGGGAGTTGCATAATCTCATAGTCATAGGAACATGTATAAGTCATGAAGAAAGCAATAGCAGAAAAACTAAACGATCATAGTGCTATGCTAACGGATGGGTCTTGTCCATCACATCATTCTCCTAATGATGTGATCACTTTGATCAAATGACAACTCATGTCTATGGTTAGGAAACATAACCATCTTTGAACAATGAGCTAGTCTAGTAGAGGCATACTAGGGACATACTGTTTTGTCTATGTATCCACACATGTACTAAGTTTCTGGTTAATACAATTCTAGCATGAATAAAAGACATTTATCATGATATAAGGAAATACAAATAACATCTTTATTATTGCCTCTAGGGCATATTTCCTTCAGTCTCCCACTTGAACTAGAGTCAATAATCTAGATTACAATGTGATGATCCTCACACCCATGGAGTCCTGGTGCTGATCATGTTTTGCCCGTGGAAGAGGCTTAGTCAACGGGTCTGCAACATTCAGATCCGTATGTATTTTGCAAATCTCTATGTCTCCCTCCTTGACTAGATCGCGGATGGAATTGAAGCGTCTTTTGATGTGCTTTGTTCTCTTGTGAAACCTGGATTCTTTCGCCAAGGCTATTGCTCCAGTGTTGTCACAAAAGATTTTCATTGGACCCGATGCACTAGGTATTACACCTAGATCGGATATGAACTCCTTCATCCAGACTCCTTCATTTGCTGCTTCTGAAGCAGCTATGTATTCCGCTTCACACGTAGATCCCGCCACGACGCTCTGCTTGGAACTGCACCAACTGACAGCTCCACCGTTCAATAAAAATACATATCCGGTTTGTGACTTTGAGTCATCCGGATCAGTGTCAAAGCTAGAATCGACGTAACCGTTTACGACGAGCTCTTTGTCACCTCCATACACGAGAAACATATCCTTTGTCCTTTTCAGATACTTTAGGATGTTCTTGACCGCTGTCCAGTGATCCACTCCTAGATTACTTTGGTACCTCCCTGCTAGACTTATAGCAAGGCACACATCAGGTCTGGTACACAGCATTGCATACATGATAGATCCTATGGCTGAGGCATAGGGAATGACTTTCATTTTCTCTCTATCTTCTGCAGTGGTCGGGCATTGAGTCTTACTCAACTTCATACCTTGTAATACAGGCAAGAACCCTTTCTTTGACTGATCCATTTTGAACTTCTTCAAAATCTTATCAAGGTATGTGCTTTGTGAAAGTCCAATTAAGCGTCTTGATCTATCTCTATAGATCTTGATGCCTAATATATAAGCAGCTTCACCGAGGTCTTTCATTGAAAAACTTTTATTCAAGTATCCTTTTATGCTATCCAGAAATTCTATATCATTTCCAATCAACAATATGTCATCTACATATAATATTAGAAATGCTACAGAGCTCCCACTCACTTTCTTGTAAATACAGGCTTCTCCAAAAGTCTGTATAAAACCATATGCTTTGATCACCTCATCAAAGCGTATATTCCAACTCCGAGATGCTTGCACCAGTCCATAGATGGATCGCTGGAGCTTGCATACTTTGTTAGTACCTTTTGGATCGACAAAACCTTCTGGTTGCATCATATACAACTCTTCTTTGAGATATCCATTCAGGAATGCAGTTTTGACATCCATTTGCCATATTTCATAATCATAAAATGCGGCAATTGCTAACATGATTCGGACAGACTTAAGCATCGCTACAGGTGAGAAAGTCTCATCGTAGTCAATTCCTTGAACTTGTCGAAAACCTTTCGCAACAAGTCGAGCTTTGTAAACAGTAACATTACCGTCTGCGTCGGTCTTCCTCTTGAAGATCCATTTATTTTCGATGGCTTGCCGATCATCGGGCAAGTCAACCAAAGTCCATACTTTGTTCGCATACATGGATCCCATCTCAGATTTCATGGCTTCAAGCCATTTTGCGGAATCTGGGCTCATCATCGCTTCCTCATAGTTCGTAGGTTCATCATGGTCTAGTAACATGATTTCCAGAACTGGGTTGCTGTACCACTCTGGTGCGGAACGTACTCTGGTTGATCTATGACGTTCAGTAGAAATTTGATCCGAAGTTTCATGATCATTATCATTAACTTCCTCACTGATTGGTGTAGGAATCATTGGAACAATTTTCTGTGATGTACTACTTTCCAATCCGGGAGAAGGTACAATTACCTCATCAAGTTCTACTTTCCTCCCACTCACTTCTTTCGAGAGAAACTCTTTCTCTAGAAAGGATCCATTCTTAGCAACGAATATCTTGCCTTCGGATCTGTGATAGAAGGTGTACCCAACAGTCTCTCTTGGGTATCCTATGAAGACACATTTCTCCGACTTGAGTTCGAGCTTATCAGGTTGAAGTTTTTTCACATCAGCATCGCAGCCCCAAACTTTAAGAAACGACAACTTTGGTTTCTTGCCAAACCATAGTTCATAAGGTGTCGTATCAACGGATTTAGATGGTGCCCTATTTAACGTGAATGCAGCTGTCTCTAAAGCATAACCCCAAAACGATAGTGGTAAATCGGTAAGAGACATCATAGATCATACCATATCCAATAAAGTACGGTTACGACGTTCAGACACACCATTACACTGTGGTGTTCCGGGTGGCGTGAGTTGTGAAACTATTCCACATTGTTTCAAATGAAGACCAAACTCGTAACTCAAATATTCTCCTCCACGATCAGATCGTAGAAACTTTATTTTCTTGTTACGATGATTCTCTACTTCACTCTGAAATTCTTTGAACTTTTCAAATGTTTCAGACTTGTGCTTCATTAAGTAGATATACCCATATCTGCTTAAATCATCAGTGAAGGTCAGAAAATAACGATACCCGCCGCGAGCTTCAACACTCATTGGCCCACATACATCAGTATGTATGATTTCCAACAAATTTGTTGCTCGCTCCATAGTTCCGGAGAACGGAGTTTTAGTCATCTTGCCCATGAGGCATGGTTCGCAAGCACCAAGTGATTCATAATCAAGTGATTCCAAAAGTCCATCATTATGGAGTTTCTTCATGTGTTTTACACCAATATGACCTAAACGGCAGTGCCATAAATAAGTTGCACTATCATTATTAACCTTGCATCTTTTGGTTTCAATATTATGAATATGTGTATCACTACAATCGAGATCTAATAAGAATAGACCACTCTTCAAGGGTGCATGACCATAAAAGATATTATTCATAAAAATAGAACAACCATTATTCTCTGATTTGAATGAATAACCGTCTCGCAACAAACAAGATCCAGATATAATGTTCATGCTTAACGCTGGCACCAAATAACAATTATTTAGGTCTAATACTAATCCCGAAGGTAGATGTAGAGGTAGCGTGCCGACGGCGATCACATCGACTTTGGAACCATTTCCCACGCGCATCGTCACCTCGTCCTTAGCCAATCTTCGTTTAATCCGTAGTCCCTGTTTTGAGTTACAAATATTAGCAACCGAACCGGTATCAAATACCCAGGTACTACTACGAGCATTAGTAAGGGACACATCAATAACATGTATATCACATATACCTTTGTTCACCTTGCCATCCTTCTTATCTGCCAAATACTTGGGGCAGTTCCGCTTCCAGTGTCCAGTCCCCTTGCAGTAGAAGCACTCAGTTTCAGGCTTGCTTCCAGACTTGAGTTTTTCTGCGAGAGCAGCAACAATCTTGCTATTCTCCTTGAAAATCCCTTCCTTGCCCTTTTTCTTGAAACTAGTGGTATTGTTAACCATCAACATTTGATGCTCCTTTTTGATTTCTACCTCCGCAGCTGTGAGCATAGCGAAGAGCTCGGGAATTGTCTTTTACATCCCTTGCATATTATAGCTCATCACGAAGCCATTATAGCTTGGTGGCAGTGATTGAAGAATTCTATCAATAACACTATTCTCATCAACTTGGCAACCAAGTTGAGTCATATGATTGTAGTGCCCATACATTGTGAGCAAGTGTTCACTGATAGAACTATTCTCATCCATCTTGCAGCTGTAGAACTTATTGGAAATCTCATATTTCTCAATTCGGGCATTTGCTTGAAATATTAACTTCAACTCCTGGAACATCTCATATGGTCCATGACGTTCAAAACGTCGTTGAAGTCCCGGTTCTAAGCCGTAAAGCATGGCACACTGAACTATCGTGTAGTCATCAGACCGCGACTGCCAGACGTTCAAAGCGTCTACATTAGCGGGAGGGGGCTTGTCACCTAGCGGTGCTTCAAGGACATAATTCTTCTGTGCAGCAATGAAGATAATCCTCAGGTTACGGACCCAGTCCGTGTAATTGCTACCATCATCTTTCAACTTAGCTTTCTCTAGGAATGCATTAAAATTCAAAGGAACGGTAGCACGGGCCATTGATCTACAATAACATAGATATGCAAAAACTATCAGGACTAAGTTCATGATAAATTAAAGTTCGATTTAATCATATTAAATTAAAGAACTCCCACTTAGATAGACATCCCTCTGGTTATCTAAATGATCACGTGATCCAAATCAACTAAACCATGTCCGATCATCACGTGAGATGGAGTAGTTTCAATGGTGAACATCTTATGTTGATCATATCTACTATATGATTCACGCTCGACCTTTCGGTCTCCAGTGTTCCGAGGCCATATCTGCATATGCTAGGCTCGTCAAGTTTAACCCGAGTATTCTGCGTGTGCAAAACTGGCTTACACCCGTTGTATTTGAACGTAGAGCTTATCACACCCGATCATCACGTGGTGTCTCGGCACGGCGAACTTTTGCAACGGTGCATACTCAGGGAGAACACTTATACCTTGAAATTTAGTAAGGGATCATCTTATAATGCTACCGTCGTTCTAAGAAAAATAAGAAGCATAATAAGATAAACATCACATGCAATCAAAATATGTGACATGATATGGCCATCATCATCTTGTGCTTTTGATCTCCATCTCCAAAGCACCTTCATGATCATCTTCGTCACCGGCGCGACACCTTTGATCTCCATCGTAGCATCGTTGTCGTCTCGCCAACTATTGCTTCTACGACTATCGCTACCACTTAGTGATAAAGTAAAGCAATTACATGGCGATTGCATTTCATACAATAAAGCGACAACCATATGGCTCCTGCCAGTTGCCGATAACATTACAAAACATGATCATCTCATACAAAACCGTATAACTCATCATGTCTTGACCATATCACATCACAACATGCCCTGCAAAAACAAGTTAGACGTCCTCTACTTTGTTGTTGCAAGTTTTACGTGGCTGCTACGGGCTTTAGCAAGAACCGTTCTTACCTATGCATACAAAACCACAACAATGTTTCGTCAAGTATGTGATGTTTTAACCTTCACAAGGACCGGGCGTAGCCACACTTGATTCAGCTAAAGTGAGAGAGACAGACACCCGCCAGTCATCTTTAAGCAACGAGTGCTCGTAACGGTGAAACCAGTCTCGCGTAAGCGTACGCGTAATGTCGGTCCGGGCCGCTTCATCTCACAATACCGCCGAAGCAAAGTATGACATGCTGGTAAGCAGTATGACTAGTATCGCCCACAACTCATTGTGTTCTACTCGTGCATATCATCTACGCATAGACCTGGCTCTGATACCACTGTTGGGGAACGTAGTATTTTAAAATTTTCCTACGATCACGCAAGATCTATCTACCAGATGCATAGCAACAAGAGGGAAGAGTGTGTCTACGTACCCTCGTAGACTGGAAGCGGAAGCGTCAAGTGACGCAGTTGATGTAGTCGAACTTCTTCGCGATTCAACCGATCAAGCACCGAACGTACGGCACCTCCGCGTTCAGCACACGTTCAGCTTGATGACGTCCCACGAGCTCTTGATCCAGTTGAGCTTCATGGGAGAGTTTCGTCAGCACGACGGCGTGGTGACGGATATGATGTATTCACCGGCGCAGGGCTTCGCCTAAGCACCGCGACGGTATGACCGAGGTGTGTTTCTGTGGAGGGGGGCACCGCACACGGCTGGAACAATTCAACTTGTGTGTCTTTGGGTGCCCCCCTGCCCCCGTATATAAAGGAGCAAGGGGGAGGCCGGCCGGCCCTTGTTTGGTGCGGCTAGGGGTGTAATCCTACTAGGAATAGGATTGCAATCCTATTCCTAGTAGGAACCACCAAAGAAGGAAGAGAGGGAATAGGAAAAGAAGAAGAGGTGGCGCCCCCCAACTCCTAGTCCAACTAGGAACCCTAGGTGGGGCGCCGGCCAGCCCTATGGGCTGCCTCTCTCTTTTCCATAAGGCCCACTATGGACCATCCCCCTTCGTAGGGGGTTCCGGTAACCCCCTCCGGCAATCCCGTTAAATCCGAAACTTTTCCGGTATACTTCCGGTGTCCGAATATAGTCGTCCAATATATCAATCTTTATGTCTCGGACATTCCGAGACTCCTCGTCATGTCCGTGATCTCATCCGGGACTCCGAACTACCTTCGGTACATCAATACTCATAAACTCATAATACCGATCGTCATCAAATGTTAAGCGTGCGGACCCTACGGGTTCGAGAACTATGTAGACATGACCGAGACTCATCTCCGGTCAATAACCAATAGCGGAACCTGGATGTTCATATTGGCTCCTACATATTCTATGAAGATCTTTTATCGGTCAGAACCGCATAACAACATACGTTGTTCCTTTTGTCAATGGTATGTTACTTGCCCGAGATTCGATCGTCGGTATCTCTATACCTAGTTCAATCTCGTTACCGGCAAGTCTCTTTACTCGTTCCGTAACACATCATCTCGTGACTAACTCATTAGTCTTTTGCTTGCAAGGCTTATTGTGATGTGTGTTACCGAGAGGGCCCAGAGATACCTCTCCGACACTCGGAGTGACAAATCCTAATCTTGATCTATGCCAACACCACGAATACTTTTGGAGACACCTGTAGAGCATCTTTATGATCACCCAGTTACGTTGTGACGTTTGATAGCACACAAGGTGTTCCTACGGTATTCGGGAGTTGCATAATCTCATAGTCATAGGAACATGTATAAGTCATGAAGAAAGCAATAGCAGAAAAACTAAACGATCATAGTGCTATGCTAACGGATGGGTCTTGTCCATCACATCATTCTCCTAATGATGTGATCACTTTGATCAAATGACAACTCATGTCTATGGTTAGGAAACATAACCATCTTTGATCAATGAGCTAGTCTAGTAGAGGCATACTAGGGACATACTGTTTTGTCTATGTATCCACACATGTACTAAGTTTCCGGTTAATACAATTCTAGCATGAATAAAAGACATTTATCATGATATAAGGAAATACAAATAACATCTTTATTATTGCCTCTAGGGCATATTTCCTTCACCTGGTGGCTCCCCCTCTAGTGCATCTTTGCTCCAGTATTTTTTATTTATTCCATAAAAAATCTCCCAAAAGTTTTTTCCAATTTTGAGAAAAAAAATTCTGCACAAAAAGCAACAACATGGTAATTCTGCTGAAAACAACATCAGTCTGGGTTAGTTTCATTCAAACCATGCACATTATAGTCCAAAAAAAGGGCAAAAGTGTTTGGAAAAGTAGATACGACGAAGACGTATCAATTATGGATCTGAATCATACTAACGACATTCAAAGAAAACAATGTCGTTTCTCTCTAAACTAAAACTTCATATGCATATACCAAAATCAAAGTCACTTAACTGATTATTCCCATCTGGCCTTTACAATGTTTCCCTACGCACGCGGGAGCTATATGCACCAGACTACCTTTTTTTTATTTGTTGACGATGCTTAGAAGAAAGAACACACAATCGCTCAAACAAAGACATAGTAGATAAACCACTTCAGAATGACATTAAACTACCAGTAATAAATACTACATGGTTTTGTTTCACGTAAAGCTTTAGATGATGGATCCTAGGCATGGCCATACTAGTGTAGGCAAAGTTCCGACAGTGTACGGGAGCGTGATAAAATTATTTCTAGTCATAAGGCAATGACAAGGCATGACATAAACATCACCATCCACATCTCTTGTTGACTAGTCGATCAATTTATACCAAGAAATAAATTTAAGCTTCCTTACATCTTGTGATTGTGTGCCAAATTAAGGAGTAGGCATCAAGGGATGAATGTGTAAACTATCATTCTTGCTTCAGGTGAAATTTTCTCAATTACTAACGAACTGAGAGGTATCCAGCCACTGAACACTACGCCGTCACCTAGCTGATAAATATATGAGCTAATGTGTACTGAAGTCTAAACTCTAGGCAATTACGTACGGATCAGTATATGAATTTAAAATTACTGAAATGCTAGGTGTGGAGCGCTTTGTCTGCATGCAAGTGAAATGCATGACTATAGTCTACTAATTGTGATACAACCATGCATTATGATACTGATAATTGTGTGTCCATACATGCTCCTAATGAGTTGACCAGACCCTGCAACCAGACAAGGCCTTATAAGTTCTCTCTATGTGGTATAAAAGTTAGATACCAGATCAAATATACGGGGAATACAGATGTTGTTTGCACCCGCCTAGACAAATTTAAAATCTCCAATTGCACTTTAAAATTTTGAAGTGGGAACACTAGTAGAAAACAAGGATTTAGTCACATCCGGATTGGAGCAATAGCCCCGGTCGCGTTACGAACCTGTTCGAGCGGAGCAGGCATCAGTCCTGGTTCGAACAGGACCTTTACTCCTGATTGGAGACACCAACCGGGACTAAAGGGTTTGCAAACGGTGCCAGCTCCTTTAGTCCCAGTTGGTATCTCCAACCGGGACTAAAGAGACCTTTCACTAGTAGAAAACAGGGCTTTGGTTCGGGCCTGGCAAGCCCATTAGTCCCGGTTCACTCACGAACCGGGACCCATGGAGGCATACGTCCCAGTTCGTGTGCCCAGGGAGCCGGTCGGGCCTCGTGGGACATCTATCCCGGTTGGTCTAGACCCATTTGTCCCAGTTCCAGGCACGAACCGGGACCAATGGGCCTCGCTCCTGGCCCACACCCATTGGTCCCGGTTTTTGTCTATAACCGGGACATAAGGGTGGCCTTTAGACCCGGTTCCTGTCACGAACCGGGACCAATGAGTTTCCTATAAATAACCCCTCGCCCACCACTCCACTGCTCTGTTTTTTCTGGCCGGCCAGGGGGGAGCTTTGCGTGGTGCTCTAGCTAGCTCACCTCCTATGCACATGAGGTGTTCGATGAAATGCCCGAGCCACACTAGTTAGGCTTTTCTCCTCTCAAAGCTCGAACTCCAAGCTCCATTTTCTCCGAGATTTGACTAAGTTTAGCGGTCCGTCACGTCACGTCACGTCCCCATCTTCACCGCCGTCGATCGCCCCCGCTGATCTCGTCACAGGCACCACCGTGGTGAGCCTCTTGTTATGTCTATGCTTTTCTTACTTTTATTATTGCTTGTTATTATTGCTTTATATAGATATTTGTCTAATTTTCTTACGTTTATTATTGCTTGTTATTATATAGTGCGATGGTTTTGATATCCGCCCACGTCGGCCCTCGTCCTGTCTACGATTCGGATGTGGTATATTATCTTTAATTTATAACTATTTGTTTTAGTGTTTATGACAATTATGCCGACCAACCTGACATAGATGTTTTTATATATCTAGGAGGTAGTTGAACCGGAATTTCAACCGACCCTCTTGTGGAGAGGTTAAATTTAGTTGGAAAGGAAAACATTTCCTTGAAGAAAAAATTGGAAACAACAGAGGAGGAGAAGATGGAATTGGAGTTGCATGTTGCGGAAGTCGTCGATGATCACAAGATCAAGATGGACCCTATTGTCAAGAGGTTAAATTTAGTTGAAGAAGAAAACAATTACTTGAAGGAAAAACTAAAAAAATTGAGGAGGAGAAGATGATATTGGAGTTGCATGTTGAGGATATCGTTGATGATCACAAGATCAATGTGGATGCCATGCGCTTGAAGATTAGAAAGATTAGAAAATATGCCATTCATACCGGTTCTTGGTATCATTATGCCGTTGGATCAATTGTTACCTTGGTTGCGATTATGGTCGCATTTGTTGTTGCGTTGAAATGTTCTACATAGTTTCAATGTATGGTTTAATTAGATGCTCTAGAGATATGCATGTACCTTGAATGGCATGTGATGATGAACTTATATTAATTTGATCACTTATCTATCCATGATGTTCTGTAAAGGTTTTTGACACGCTTAATTATATATCATGGGAGTGGAGGGCAAGACAGACATTCAGGGTCTTATAGCTCAAAAATTCAGTAAATGCATGAAAAATAGCAAATGAAGTCAGAAATGGTTGAAAATTGATGATGTGGCTTTGAATGGTGCATTTTGAACACAGAAAAAGTCTGTAGTTCAAATAAGTTCAAAAAAATGAAATCCCTTTGTAACAGACGAGTTTTCGTCTGAAACCATGATACCTCGAAAGAGATTGTCCGTTTCGTACACGAAGTGCATCCAGTTTTGGCCGTAACCCTCTCTACTTCTGTGCACATGCTTTGTGGGTGAAATGATGATACCATGCCAACTTTGTACCTTTTCAGAGTTCATTTGAAATGCTTTTCAAATTCAGTGTCTTATAGCTCAAAAAATTCAGTAAATGCATGAAAATAGCAAATAAAGTCAGAAATGGTTGAAAATTGATGATGTGGCTTTGAATGGTGCATTTTGAACACAGAAAAATTATGTAGTTCAAATAAGTTCAAAAAATGAAATCCCTTTGTAACAGACGAGTTTTCGTTTGAAACCCTGATACCTCGAAGGAGACTGTCCGTTTTGTACACGAAGTGCATCCAGTTTTTGCTGTAACCCTCTCTACTTTTGTGCACATGCTTTGTGGGTGAAATGATGATACCATGCCAACTTTGTACCTTTTCAGAGTTCATTTGAAATGCTTTTCAAATTCAGGGTCTTATAGCTCAAAAAATTCAGTAAATGCATGAAAAATAGCAAATGAAGTCAAAAATGGTTGAAAAATGATGATGTGGCTTTGAATGGTGCATTTTGAACACAGAAAACGTCTGTAGTTCAAATAAGTTCAAAAAATAAGTTCAATTTCAGGGTCTTATAAGCTCAAAAAAATTATCAAAGTACTTTATGTTCAAAACATTAAAAGCAAAAAAGAATTATCATAAAATAAATAAATAAAGCAAAAAATAAAATAAAATAAATAAGTAGAATAAATATAAAATAAATAAGTAGAAACAAAATAAACTTTAATAAAGTAAAATAAACAACTTTAATAAAATAAACAAAAATAGCAACAGTAAGTATTTTGTTGAAAGTAGAAACAAAACTAAAATAATAAAGCAGCAAAGAAAAAAATGGAAAAAAATCGCCACCTACTGGGCCACCACGTCGTGAATACGACTAGAAACCCAACAATGGGCCAGGATTCAGGCCCCCAGAAGTCCCAGTAGGCCCACAGGCATAGCAATGTCAAATTAGGCATGTAAGCCTGCAATGGAGAGGAGTTTGAGAGTGGTGCGGCAGTGGTGCTTATAAACCACTATGCGCCCCTCTCTACTAGCTAGGTGGGACTAAAAAAATTGGCCATCCACGGGCAGCACGGGGCCATTGGTCCCGGTTGGTCGCACAAACCGGGACTGAATTGGCGCATTGGTACCGGTTCATGAGACCAGCCGGGAGCGATGCCACCCTTTAGTCCCGGTTGGTGCCACCAACCGGGACCAAAGGCCTCTGTTTCCCGCCCTTTGGGCTGCTGAAAACTGGCCTTTTGTCCCGGTTGGTGGCACGAACCGGGACTAAAGGGGGCATTGGTCCTGGTTGGTGGCACGAACCAGGACCAAATCCTTTGCTATATAAGCAACACTTGGCAAATTTTCATATTTACATCGTCAGTTGCCCCCGACGCCGCCAGGCTGCTCGCCATCGACGCCGTCGCCGCCTCTGCCCCGACCTCGCTCCTCTGTCGGACCTCGTCGTCGCCCTGCCTCATCGTCGCCATCCCCGCGCCCATCATCGTCGCGCCGTCTGCCCCCTCCGATGTCCCCGCGCCCGTCGTCGCCGCCGTCTGCCCCCGCGGCCATCCCCGCGCCACCCCTGCCCCGACGCCGTCGCCCTGCCTCGTCGTCACCGTCCACGCTGTGAGCGTCGCCGGCCCTCGATCCCCTCCTCTCCTGTCATATGATGTATATATAGATGTAATTTTAGTTTTAGTTATACAAATGTTAGATGAATTTTAAAAATGTTACTTAGTTATATATACAAATGTTAGATGAATTTTCTGTTTTTATAGTTTTTTATAGTTTTAGTGATAGAATGTAGTTTTTTTAGTAAGAACTAGTTTATTTTTAGTAAAACTAGTTTATTTTTAGTAAGAACTAGTTCATTATTATTTATAGTAAGTGCTTATTAGTTGAACTAGTTTATTTTTAGTAAAACTAGATTATTTTTTTAGTAAGAACTAGTTCATTTTTATTTATAGTAAGTGCTTATTAGTTGAACTATAGTTGAATTAATAGAACTAGTTTATTCTTTTAGTTCAAGCAATTATTCCCGCATCGACGTCGACGATGCCTATCCCGCATCCTCGTCGTCGACTCAACGGAGGCCTGCTTGATCAGAGGAGTCATGTTCGGGACTGGGCTCCGCCGGGCTGGTTTTGGGAGGTGCTTCCTTCCGGGGGGCGCAACTTGGTCAGGAGCCAACTCGTTGTTGACCCGAACCTTCTTTGGTGGCGGGCGCGCGGGCCAGTGACGGTGCGGAGGCTTGAGGACACCGCGGAGGTTGTACGTCGCCGTGTCAGTGAGGAGGACGAGCACGTCCGTCGCTACATGGTTGCGTTGGAGGGAAGGTTCGACAATACATGGCAGGTTCTTTAGGGATCTCACTGGAGATATGATCATGTGATGGTTCCTTCTCTTTGGGTGTCCACCGCCCGCGCCGATACCCGTCGTTTGCTAGGGTTTTAGCTGTATTAATTAATTAGTGATGCTATATGTATGATACTATTCGAGATGTATTAGTGATAATATTCGATGATGAACGAATGCAAGAGATGATTTAGTTTTTCTTACTTCTTGAATGCTCAAACTGGAGTCCAATCAAATCTCCATGTCAATATGAGTCCTATAATTAAGATATTTTGAAATGTTTTTGTTTATATTTTCAACCATTGAATTTTGGCATGACTTGTGCTACAATATGTAGGAAATTTCGTCGTCTGACCATGACGATAGGATCCCGACGTACGACTGGTGTGGTGATGACCGGGGTCAGTGCGAAAGGCCACACCTGGTAGACGATCGTTGCTTTAGTGTTAAGCTCGATGAGGCCTTCGATTTTGAGACGGTATGCAACACGACAAGTCTTGTTTGGTAATTAAGCATGACTTGTGCCTTCTTTTCAACGTGTAATTTTCGTCTTTTACAATTCGACTAGCTTATCCCATGCCATGCAAGACGCTATGTCTTGGAGCATCTGGATTTCGAAGATCATGAAAGTATGGAGACAAAGAAAATTCATCTCAGGACCCATCATGATCATGATTTTCTTGTAAAGCTATACAATTCGGAGAGCGTAACCCATTTTGGTTGCTCAAACTGGAGAGCACTACGCAAGGCATATGATTTTCAGGAGGGTATGTATGTCACCTTTGACCTTGGTGATGATGACGATGGCATGTGGGTCCTTGTTGATACGCTTCCAGTTGTACCTCTATGTGAGTTTCTCAAACATATTTATTATGTAATTTATATTGTTTATTTCAAAATAATTGACAACTTATTTCCATTAACAGCTTATTTCCATTCTTCAAGAAATGTACGGAAGATGGTAGACAGAACCCACTACACTGATGGTGCAGAATTAACTTGTCAGAAGAAAAATCATCTTGCCTCATTACTTTCTTATTTTGAGCGTTACAATACCTATTCTAAAACTCCTGCACGTTATGGTCAATACGTGCCACTAGTGCACGTGTAGAACTACGGTAACATCCATGGAGATGTCATGGTAAGGTTTGTGGCTGATCACCTTTTGCATAAATTCTTGTAAAACTAAACTACATTACTAACTACGAAGTTATTACTATGTTTTTCAACAGAAAATCCCTTCAGATTGTGTGCCTCATCTGATGTTTTAGAAAGGTCACCTCAATGTTATGAGCTTATTACCGTACTCGTCAAGTCATCATCCTACACATAACTCTCCATATAGGATTTCTAAATCCAATGAAGGCATGACAATCAAAGATTGGAAGAAATGTATGGTCAGTCGTAGGGAGCTACATGGAAGCGACATTGTGCGAAAGCCAAGAATTGGAGACAGGATCATCTGCATTCTCCATAATGGAGAGTCAGGGCCTATCTTGTTTTATGCTATTTCACCTTAGAGAGGGTGTACTTAATTAAGTCTGGCTACTTATGATCATGTGCTAAGAAGTTGTTAGATGACTATGATGATAATGATGAGTAGGACTTGTTATTATGACAACGAGTAGAAGTTGTGAGATGAAGATGATGCTGAGTACGACTTTTTTATTATGACAACGACGATGATGATTTATTATTAATTATGATGATGCATTGTTATATGAGCATGCACGGAGATAAGAGAGGACACTTCTCTCTGTTAGCTAGCTAACACAATATATGAAACCCCTAAATTAACCCTACAAAACCCACAAAATCCCTCCCTCCCCCTTTCAGAAAAAAAAACAAAAACCCTAGCCCCATGAAAAAATCAAGCTTATTTGTCCCGGTTGGTGCTACCAACCGGGACAAAAGGCCCCCTGCCAGCATAAGCCGCAATTGCCACGTAGAGGGCCATTTCTCCTGGTTGGTATAAGAACCGGGACTAATGGTCTAGGGCATTTGTATCGATCGTTTAGTCCCAGTTTCCCAAACGGGACAAATGGCCCTTGCGAACCGGGACAAATGGCCCTTTTTGCACTAGTGTTTAGTCCCGGTTGGAGATACCAACCGGGACTGGAAAAAATCAAAAAAATATTCCCAATTTTTTTATTCAATTAGTTTTCCCAGCCCTTTAATCCCGGTTGATGTCTCCAACCGGGACTAAAGGTCTATCTTTAGTCCCGGTAGGAGACACCAACCGGGACTAAAGGGGGCCCCTGCCGCGTTAATCTTAGAAAAACCATAACTAAATCATTCTAATTCAGAAAAATACAAATAATATATCAAAATTTGCAGGAAAAAAAGATTTATCCGAAAAAACAACAAGTTTTCCGTTTTGATAATTTTTTAAAATCAGCAAATTCCAAAGGGATAATAGAGTTTTTTGGACGTTTAAGACATTTTAGGGTTATGGTTTAGGGCTAGGGTTTAGATTTCTAAGTTTAGGTTTTGAAATTTTAATGTTTACTATTTAGAATAGAGTTTGGAATGTTTTAAGTCCCGGGTTTACGGTTTTCAGAGTTCGTTTGTAGTGCTTTTCAATTTTAGGCTAATTTAGCTCAAAGAATCATTAAATGAATAAATGGCATAATATTATTATTATTACTTATTTTATTTTCATTGGAATTCAATATTATTATTACTTACTTTATTTTGAATTTTTTGTATTATTTTGGATTTTTTGAGAATATTTATTTATTGATGTATTTTTGAGTTTTTAAATTAATCACGATTGTTTGTTAATTATTGTTGTTTATTTTAATAATTGTTTGGAATTCAAAAAATTAAATCATGTGACATTTAGATCTAAGGGTTAACAGGATTGATAGCTTACTATTGTCAGGAAAACAATAAGTGCGGACTTGGAAACTAGGGCAGATAGAACCTGAAAGTTAAGCGTGCTCGGGCTGGAGTAGTAAGAGGATGGGTAATTGGCTGGGAAGTTAGACGATTTGGAATGAGTACTGATTAGAGATTAGAGATTAAATTCTGAAGCAGTGAAGAGGGGTGATTAGAGATCAAATTGTCAAATAATTCAAAGATTTGAAAATCAGAAGAAAAAAAAACAAATTCAAAAAATTAAAAAAATGATTTTTTTTTCCTTTAGTCCCGGTTGGTGTTACACCCCAGGCCTGGGGGGCCTGGGCCCGGGTAATGGCGGGAGTAGCCTTCCTTGATTGTAGCAGAAATTGTACTGTTGGTCACTTTACACTATTGTAGCAACAAAGCAGGCCCAGGGCCCAGCTCTAGCCTGGCTCCGCCCCTGTTTTAAGTTGTTGTGTAGAATGAGTGAACGACCACTAGTAGAAAATAGGGCTTTGGTTCGGGCCTGGCCAGCCCATTAGTCCCGTTCACTTACAAACTAGGACCCATGGGGGCATACGTCCTAGTTCGTGCGCCCAGGGGGGCGGCCGGGCCTTGTGGGGCATCTGTCCCGGTTCGTCTGGACCCATTTGTCCCGGTTGCAGGCACGAACCGGGACCAATGCTCCTCGCTCCTGGCCCAGACCCATTGGCCCCGGTTCGTGGCTGGAACCGGGATAGAAGGAGGCCTTTAGTCCCGGTTCCAGCCACGAACCGGGGCCAATGGGTTGCCTATATATACCCCCTCGCCCACCACTCCACTGCTCTGTTTTTTTTTGGCCGGCGAGGGGCGAGCTTTGTGGTGCTCTAGCTCACCTCCTATGCACATGAGGTGTTCGATGAAATGCCCGAGCCACACTAGTTAAGCTTTTATCCTCTCGAAGCTCGAACTCCAAGCTCCATTTTCTCTGAGATTTATCTAGGTTTAGCGGTCCATCACGTCCCGTCCATGTCTTCGCCGCCGTCGATCTCCCACGCTGATCTCGTCACCGGCACCACCGTGGTGAGCCTCTTGTTCTGTCTATGCTTTTCTTACTTTTATTATTGCTTTAGATAGATATTTGTATAATTTTCTTACTTTTATTATTGCTTGTTATTATATAGTGCGATGGTTTTGATATCCGCCCACATCGGCCCTCGTCATGTCTACGATTCGGATGTGGTATATTATCTTTAATTTATAACTATTTGTTTTAGTGTTTATGACAATTATGCCGACCAACGTGACATAGATGTTTTATATATCTAGGAGGTAGTTGAACCGGAAATTCCAACCTACCCTCTTGTGGAGAGGTTAAATTTAGTTGAAAAGGAAAACATTTACTTGAAGAAAAAATGGAAAAACGGAGGAGGAGATGATGGAATTGGAGTTGCATGTTGCGGAAGTCGTCGACGATCACAAGATCAAGATGGACCCTATTGTCAAGAGGTTAAAATTAGTTCAAAAAGAAAACAATTACTTGAAGGAAAAACTAAAAAAATTGAGGAGGAGAAGATGATATTGGAGTTGCATGTTGCAGATGTCGTCGATGATCACAAGATCAAGATGGATGCCATGCGCTTGAAGATTAGAAAGATTAGAAAATATGACATTAATACCGAGGCTTGGTATCATTATGCCGTTGGATCAATTGTTACCTTGGTTGCGATTATGATCGCATTTGTTGTTGCGTTGAAATGTTCTACATAGTTTCAATGTATGGTTTAATTAGATGCTCTAGAGAGCTATGCATGTACTTTGAATTTAATGTGATGATGAACTTATATTAATTTGATCACTTATCTATCCATGATGTTCTGTAATGGTTTTTGACACACTTAATTATATATCGTGGGAGTGGAGGGCAAGACAGACATTTCTGAATATTATGAAAAGTTTCATGAAATTCCCCCTTCAAAGTCAAGGCTGACCCAAGCACCCTGATAAACGATGAAGATTATCCAAGGTTACGGCGCAATAAGCAAAGGACAAAAGTGAAGAAAAAGTGAAGACTTTCTCTCCACAACTATTATGATGATGCCTTTGATCTAGAATATCACTGCAGTTACATGTGAAGAAATGAAATCCCTTTGTAACAGACGAGTTTCCGTATGAAACCATGATACCTAGAAAGAGATTGTCCGTTTTGTACACGAAGTGCATCCAGTTTTTGCCGTAACCCTCTCTACTTTTTTGCACAAGCTATGTGGGTGAAATGATGATACCATGCCAACTTTCAACCTTTTCAGAGTTCATTTGAAATGCTTTTCAATTTCAGGGTCTTATAGCTCAAAAAATTCAGTAAATGCATGAAAAATAACAAATGAAGTCAGAAATGGTTGAAAATTGATGATGTGGCTTTGAATGGTGCATTTTGAACACAGAAAAAGTGTGTACTTCAAATAAATTCAAAAAAATGAAATCCCTTTGTAACAGACAAGTTTCCGTATGAAACCACGATACCTTGAAAGAGATTGTCCATTTTGTACACGAAGTGCATCCAGTTTTTGTCGTAACCCTCTCTACTTTTTTGCACATGCTATGTGGGTGAAATGATGATACCATGCCAACTTTCAACCTTTTCAGAGTTCATTTGAAATGCTTTTCAATTTCAAGGTCTTATAGCTCAAAAAATTCAGTAAATGCATGAAAAATAACAAATGAAGTCAGAAATGGTTGAAAATTGATGATGTGGCTTTGAATGGTGCACTTTGAACACAGAAAAAGTTTGTAGTTCAAATAAGTTCAAAAAATGAAATCCCTTTGTAACACATGAGTTTTCGTCTGAAACCCTGATACCTCGAAACAGATAGTCCACTTTGTACACGAAGTGCATCCAGTTTTTGCCGTAACCCTCTTTCCTTTTTTTGCACATGCTATGTGGGTGAAATGATGATACCATGCCAACTTTCAACCTTTTCAGAGTTCCTTTGAAATGCATTTAAATTTCAGGGTCTTATAGCTCAAAAAAATAATCAATTAAAGAATGAACTAAAAATAATCAATTAAAATATTCTGTTATGATCAACTAAAACAAAACTAGTTCATCCTTCAATAGCAAAAAGAATCAACTAAAAAGCTTTTATAAAACTCCAATAGCAAAAGGAATCAACTCAAAAAACTTTTATAAACCTCTAGTATTATGTGTTGGAAACTTTAATAGCAAAACGAATTATCATAAAGAATTTTTGTGTTGGAAGTTTATCATTTTTATTACCTAAAAGCAAATGGCACTAACAGGAAGTTTATAACTCAAAAAATTCAAATTTAAACTATTCAAATTGTAAAACAAATGGCACTAACAGGAAGTTTATAATTTTTATTACCTAAAAGCAAAAAGAATTAAAAAATAAAGCAAAAAACAGAAGAAACCCATTAATGCAAAAACAAAAAAACAAGAAAAAATAAAAAAATGCCACCTACTGGGCCACCACGGCCTGAATACGACTAGAAACTCAACCATGAGGCCAGGATTCAGGCCCGCAGAAGGCCAGTAGGCCCACAGGCATAACAGTGTCAGGTTAGGCCCGTAAGCCTGCAAAGGAGAGGAGCTTGAGAGGGCAGAGGTACCGGGCTTATAAACCACTCCTATCCCCTCTCAACTAGCGAGGTGGGACTAAAAATTTTTGCCGTGGGGCAACACGGGGCCTTTGGTCCCGGTTGGTGGCACCAACCGGGACTAAAGGCCTGCATTGGTACCGGTTCTTAGCACCAACCGGTACCAATGCACCCCTTTAGTCCTGGTTGGTGCCACCAACCGGGACCAATGGGTTGTGCTTCCCGCCCTTTCGCCTGGCCAAAACAGACCTTTGGTCCCGGTTGGTGGCACGAACCGGGACCAAAGGGTGCCATTGGTCCCGGTTTATGCCACAAACCGGGACTAAAGGTGTGGCTATATAAGCCAACACTTTAGAAAATTTCCCCAACTGCTCCCATTCTCCCCCGACACCGCCAGGCCGCTCCTCGTCGCGAGGCTGCCTCGACGCCGCCTGCCGCCCCCGCCGTCGCCGTCACTGTTGCCCGCGCCCGTCGTCGCCGTCGCCCCAACCCACGCGAGCACGAACGCTCTCCATCGTCTTCAAGCTTCGGCTCTGGCGCCCTTCTTCGTCGATTCAGCCACTCTGGCGCGTCCCCAAGCCCGCTAACCATCCCTGCAGCTCCGAGGTGAGCCGCTGACCCGATTCCCCCTTGCCCCGTCGTCCCTCGCGTCCTCTAGCCGTCGTCCCCGAGAGCTCCTCGACGTCGTCCATGTCTCTGTTGTCGCTGTATCCACTGAAGCTTGCGCCTGAGCGTTGCCCCGTGCTCTGCACGCTCCCAGGAGCCAGGCGCGCCCACCCGTTTGACCTACGCTGAACAATTTTCTGTATTTACACTAATTGTATGTATGTTCATATATAACATTTAAGAAGAAAAAAAGTAAATGTATGTATGTTCATATGCAAAGAATTATTTTTGGATGAAATGAGATGAGATGAGATAGAGGATAATCATTCGGCTTTTTTGTACTAAATGATGATGATATATGAAAACTTTTTTAGATGTATATATATGATTATGATGATGTAATTTTATTCAATGATATATGATGATGTAATGATGTAATTTTAGTTTTAGTTATATAAATGTTAGATGAATTTTCTATTTTTATAGTTTTTTATAGCTTTAGTGATAGAATGTAGTTTTTTTAAATAAGAACTGGTTTATTTTTAGTAAAACTAGTTTATTTTTAGTAAGAACTAGTTTATTTTTATTTATAGTAAGTGCTTATTAGTTGAACTAGTTGAATTAATAGAACTAGTTTATTCTTTTAGTTCAAGCAATTATTCCCGCATCGACGTCGACGATGCCTATCCCGCATCCTCGTCGTCGACTCAACAGAGGCCTGCTTGATCAGAGGGGTCATGTTCGGGACTGGGCTCCGTCGGGCTGGTACTGGGAGGTGCTTCCTTCCGGGGGCACAGCTTGATGAGGAGCCAACCCGTTGTTGACCCGAACCTTCTTTGGTGGCGGCCGCGTGGGCCAATGATGGTGCGGAGATTGTACGTCACCGTGTCAGCGAGGAGGACGAGCACGTCCGTCGCTACATGGTTGCATTGGAGGGCAGGTTCGACAATACCTGGTAGGTTCTTCAGGGATCTCACTGGAGTTATGATCCTGTGATGGTTCCTTCTCTTTGGGTGTCCACTGCCCGCGCTGATACCCGTCGTTCGCTAGGGTTTTAGCTGTATTAAATAGTGATGTTATATGTATGATACTATTCGAGATGTATTAGTGATAATATTCGATGATGTACGGACGCAAGAGATGATTTAATTTTGCTTATTGAATGCTCAAATTGGAGTCCAACCAAATCTCCATGTCAATATGAGTCCTATAATTAAGATATTTTGAAATGTTTTTGTTTATATTTTCAACCATTGAATTTTGGCATGACTTGTGCTACAATATGTAGGAAATGTCGTCGTCTGACGATGACGATAGGATCTCGACGTGCGACTTATGTGGCGACGACCGGGGTCAGTGCGAAAGGCCACACCTGGTAGACGGTCGATGCTTCAGTGTTAAGCTCGATGAGGCCTTCGATTTTGAGACTGTATGCAACACGACAAGTCTTGTTTAGTAATTAAGCATGACTTATGCTTCTTCAATGTGTAATTTTCGTCGTTTACAATTCGACTAGCTTATCCCATGCCATGCAAGACGCTATGTCTTGTAGCATCTGGATTTCGAAGATCATGAAAATATGGAGACAAAGAAAATTCATGTCAGGACCCATCATGATTATGATTTTCTTGTAAAGCTATACAATTCGGAGAGCGTAACCCATTTTCGTTGCTCGAACTAGAGAGCACTGTGCAAGCCATATGATTTTCAGGAGGGTATGTATGTCACCTTTGACCTTGGTGATGATGACGATGGCATGTGGATCCTTATTGATACGCTTCCAGTTGTACCTCTATGTGAGTTTCTCAAACATATTTATTAAGTAATTTATATTGTTTATTTCAAAATAATTGACAGCTTATTTCCATTAACAGCTTATTTCCATTCTTCAAGAAATGTACGGAAGATGGTAGACAGAACCCACTACACTGATGGTGCAGAATTAACTTGTCAGAAGAAAGATCATCTTGTCTCATTATTTACTTATCTTGAGAATTAAAATATCTATTCTAAAACTCCTTCACATTATGGTCAATATGTGCCACTAGTGCACGTGTTGAACTACGGTAACATCCATGGAGATGTCATGGTAAGATTTGTGCCCGATCATCTTTTGCATAAATTCTTGTAAAACTAAACTACATTACTAACTACGAAGTTATTACTATGTTTTTAATAGAAAATGCCTTCGGATTGTGTGACTCATCTTATGTTTCAGAAAGGTCACCTTAATGTTATGAGCTTATTACTGTACTCGTCAGGTCATCATCCTACGCATCACTGTCCATACCGGATTTCTAAAACCAATGAAGACATGACAATCAAAGATTGGAAAAAATGTATGATCAATCGTAGGGAGCTACATGGAAGCAACATTCTGCGAAAGCCAAGAATTGGAGACAGGATAATCTGCATTCTCCATAATGGAGAGTCAGGGCCTATCTTGTTTTATGCTATTTCACCTTAGAGAGGGTGTACTTAATTAAGTCTGGCTACTCATGATCATGTGCTAAGAAGTTGTTAGATGACTATGATGATGATGAGTAGGACTTGTTATTATGACAACGAGTAGAAGTTGTGAGATGACGATGATGTTGAGTACGAATTTTTTTATTATGACAACGACGATGATGATTTATTATTAATTATGATGATGCATTGTTATATGAGCATGCACGGAGATAAGAGATGACACTTCTCTTTATTAGCTAGGTAAGACAATATATGAAACCCCTAAATTACCCTCCCCCTTCAGAAAAAACAAAAATCCTAGCCCCTGAACTGCTGACGCGTGAAAGCTTATTTGTCCCGGTTGGTGCTACCAACCGGGACAGAAGGCCCCCCTGCCTAGGCAAGCCGCAATGGTCACGTGGAGGTCCATCTGTCCCGGTTGGTATAAGAACCGGGACTAATGATTTAGGGCATTTGTATCGACCGTAAGCCATCACATGCAAAATGACTCAACCCACATGCCTAGCGAGCAAGTGAGGCCGCTCACATCCTTCTTGGGCGGGGCAATGTAAATTTCATAAATCAAATTTCCTATTCATGTAGAAGGGAAACACACATACCCAGTGCGGATATCCTTGGATTCGGTCGACGTTTATCATCGGTGGGTCCGTTTGGATCCAGTCTTCGTTCACTTGCATATGTGTGCCTGCAGGGGTTAGATCTTTTCGACCTACGCTTCTCTTCATCGACGGCGCTAGCTGTTCTATTGTCTTGGTCATATAGGGCCTTAGCATATAACTTTCCGAATGTCTACTATGACAAGGTTTGCCCGGCTCCAGTGAGGGAGGGGCGATGATGACGGCGCGCCTTCGGCTCGCTCCAATGGTTGTAGTCGTAGCAAGGTGGTCTACGGATCTGCATGTAATTTTTACTTCTAGTGTTCTCTGTACCATCTTCATAGTTGATGAATAGATCGGAAGTTCTCTCGAAAAAAATAAAAGCAGTCAAGTAGAGGCTGCTTGATCGCCATGTTGGTCTTAAAAGAGCAAGAGCGGGCGCATTCAATTCAAAGTATGCGAACATGATATCGTAGTGAATGATCACTTTTTTTTTCCTTCCCGGTATCTAATTAAGTCATGATCGAATTGTGATATTGGTACGTGTTCCGCCACACATTGATACATATATTCATCAAAGACACTGTTAGAATAAGTTTGAGGCATACCGTTGATCATCCGAGTACCAAGCAATCACACGAGCACGACACCGAGATTTGTTAACGAGGTTCACCGATATGGCTACATCCCCGGGGCTTGACTACGGGCGCTCCTCCCCGTGACACCGTCACAATACCGCACACCGGCCACCCGGGCGCCGGCACATGCCGCCGGCTCCCCCTTGCGCGCCTGTGCTATTATGTTGGCATAGGTTACATCGTGTGTCTACCCTCGCTATATAAGAGAGGCCTAGGATACAAGTGTCCTACTAGGACACGACTCCATATCCTATCTAAACACAATACTACTCAGAGTCCAACTGTAACCTACCTTGTACACAATATTCGACACAACTCTAACAAACTCCACCTTGGCGAATATTCTCCACCACCTTGAATTCGTCAATGCGTCAAACTTCCATGTACATTGGACTTGAGCTTATCCCATGAGTACCGCTGCTACTCCAAAGACTCCATGCGACTCCACCTGCAACTTGTAGTCCCTTCTTTTCTTGACCACAGTCAACACTCAAGCAAAATTAAGTTCCACATTACTCTAGTTAGCGCTCCCAACTTCCAGAGTATCAGTCCAACACCATCACACACTGATCACAGACCTGCGTGAAAGTGAACAACTCATATATTGGCTGTCACACATAAGAGTTACCTGAACTCAACATCACCGCTCCTTTCTTGACCGCCTGTCTGAAACTTGAAGGAATTTCACCATTGCTTGTAGTCTTCCCGAGTCAAATTCACAGTTGTCTCACCACATGTATGACCACCAGAGCCCTGGCCCGTCTCCATGTCCGTGCATACCGCACGCCTCGCCGCTATTACCGCGTCGAGCCTCCGCTGTCCCGGTCGAGTCTCAAGGGTCGCGAAACCACACTACTCAACCCCCACTGCAGAGTACCATCGATCATCATCGACTGATGACGAGTTTCACGCTTCCATCAGACCACTGGACTCCAGTCCGAACTGCATGTCACTCGCTTTTCCCGCTGAAATAGGCTTCGATTCTCTGGATCCTTACACCGCAGCCCCTCAATCCAGCTCCACCTTCAACATGACTCCATGGTAGGTGATCAGTCCACCCCGCGCCCCGTCGACTTCAAGCTCTCATGTGCACCGTCTTGAATCAACCCCGCGCCATAGTCTTGTCGAAGTCACACAAGCCCTCAGGCCTGCGCTACGTGTTTCCATGCCCCAGAAGTCGGTCACCATCAGCATCACGCTCCAATGTCATCGTCGCCGATCCACCACCGTCTTCTGTACCAACCGACTTACGTCGATCCATCAGACTATCTAGTCCGACCCAGCCGAACTCGTTCGACTGTATGACACGCTCGAGGCTCCCAAATCATCTTCCGCGAATTCTCATCCATCACATGATACTTTCATCTTAGCTGACATGACTTCCCGCAACGGCATCAAGCATCCTTGTTGTGCCAACAAATTTTCCATCCTTGTCTGCCATAACCTAAGGTCATCAGTTCCGTGAACTTCTCCACCTCAAACCTGGTACCCGTTGGTGCCATGATTCTTCGTATAGCTGACCTTATGAAAAATTAACCGAGCTCCACCACGATGCCCCAAGTACACAAGCAAAACCTGATGAGGTACACCCCTTGTACTAATTGCAAAAACCAACCAAGAATTACCTTGGTCTTCACGTGACCGTAGCTCCCTTGCACAATATTCTAATGCTAGCGTTGCACTTACTGCCAAAGCCTTCCGATGGATGCACGTCAATGGATATTTCTCTACGCCGATTGATCTGCTGCCTCCGTGGCACATGAGGACTCGGTCCTCCTTTTTTTTTTCTCAAAACAAACCTTCGTTCTCTGCTCGTCTGCTGTACGCGACCGGATCCAGCACGGTCCGCCGCTTGCTCCGTGTCTCGCCGTCTGCAGCCTTGCGGCTTCTGCCAGCTGGGCCGGTGCCCAGCACGTGCCTTTGGGCCTCCGCAGCCTGCGCCCGTCGATAGATCGATCGACCTGCTGCTTGCCTGCCTGCCCTGCGTGACGCGTCGCCGCCGCTGCCTCTACGCTCGCCCGATCAATCCAAGATCGCAGCACGTCGAGCCGTCGCACACGTATTCCTCCGAATCAACAATCCACGACCTCTGAACAGCCTAGCTCATGATACCACTTGTTAGAATAAGTTTGAGGCATACCGTTGATCATCCGAGTACCAAGCAATCACACGAGCACGACACCGAGATTTGTTAACGAGGTTCACCGATATGGCTACATCCCCGGGGCTTGACTACGGGCGCTCCTCCCCGTGACACCGTCACAATACCGCACACCGGCCACCCGGGCGCCGGCACATGCCGCCGGCTCCCCCTTGCGCGCCTGTGCTATTATGTTGGCATAGGTTACATCGTGTGTCTACCCTCGCTATATAAGAGAGGCCTAGGATACAAGTGTCCTACTAGGACACGACTCCATATCCTATCTAAACACAATACTACTCAGAGTCCAACTGTAACCTACCTTGTACACAATATTCGACACAACTCTAACAGACACCATGTGGGCAGATCATCTTACTTGATCCTTCGTTGTCGATCGAGTTCTTGCTGATAATTGCCAGCCATCCTTCGCTGCTGAGTTCATTCTCATAGTTTTAATAAAAATATTGATGATGATGCCAATAATATGATTGATAGACCTCTCCAAAAATTCTCTTGGTCCAGAGCTGGCCACCCACGCACACATCCCTCCCCGCGAGGCTCGGGCGCTCGGCCAAAACTATAGTCAAGGTCGACGACTAGTCGACTGGTCGATGCCGAGCTAAACCCCATGCACCACGCCCATCACGCATCATGTAGCTAGCTGCCCCGCTGCCGTCCTCTTCTTATCCCCAACCCCCCCGCTTCGAGCCGTGGCCACAAACGGCGGCCGGACCACCCACACGTCGGCGTCGGCCATGCCGTGTCACTCCACTCCTCGCGTCGCCATTGGCCCAGGTCACCAGAGAAAGAGCACTGGCAAAAGCCAGCGAAATCCGCTTCGGATCGGCCCTGGAAACCTGTGGAGCGGAAGCTCCGGCCATGGCCATCCCATGCTCCTATTTAGCCGCGATCTCCCCCGCATCCTGTCACTACCTGTGATCGCACGAAAAGCTCCGAAAAGCAGAAGCATGGCCCTCCCGTCGCCGGCCGGCATCGCCAAGCCCAGGCTCCACCTGCTCCTTAACCACAGGCGCGCCAGCTCGTCGTCCGTCACCTGTGAGTGACCGCTCGATCGAGCTCCCCCGCCAGTACAGTACGTCGAGTTCTTGCTCATTTTTGGTTTCCTCGCTTGCTTCCAGGCTGCAGCTACAACGGGCGGCCGTCGTCTGAGCCGGAGGACTGGGCGGCGCCGTCCGTGGACGCCGTCAACTGGCGCTCGTTCCGGGCGCAGCTCGTCCTCAAGGAGCAGTACGCGAAGAGCGTCAACCCGGCCCTCAGGGCGTCGTGGGCGCCGGCGGCGAAGATCGCGGACAAGTGGGCGCACCCGCTGGTGGAGCCGGAGAAGGGGTGCCTCCTGATCGCGACGGGGAAGCTGGACGGCTCGCACATCTTCGAGCGCACCGTGATCCTCCTGCTGTCGGCCGGGGTGCTCGGCCCCGTCGGGGTGATCCTGAACCGCCCCTCGCTCATGTCCATCAAGGAGGCGCAGTCCCTCTTCGCCGAGGAGGCGGACATCGCCGGCACCTTCTCCGGCCGCCCGCTCTTCTTCGGCGGCCCGCTGGAGGAGTGCTTCTTCCTGCTGGGGCCGCGGGAGGGCGCCAGCGCCGACGACGACGTGGTGGGCCGGACGGGGCTGTTCGAGGAGGTGATGCCGGGCGTGCACTACGGCACGCGCGAGAGCGTCGGGTGCGCGGCGGAGCTGGTCAAGCGCGGGGTCGCCGGCGTGCGGGACTTCCGCTTCTTCGACGGGTTCTGCGGGTGGGAGCGCGAGCAGCTGCGCGACGAGGTGCGCGCTGGCCTGTGGCGTGTCGCCGCCTGCAGCCCCGCCGTTCTTGGGCTCACCGGCATCGGGGGCGGGCTGTGGGAGGAGGTGCAGCAGCTCGTCGGGAAGAGGAGGGTGTGGTGACTAATTAATCCTACAAGGCTACAAGGCCACATATACTATACTTGCTAGGTAGAAATTGTACATTATATTTGTAGTGAAAAATGATTCACAACATAATTAATTTCCCTATACTTTTATACTTACATTAAATGTCCATACAGAGATTAAAGATTTCGAAAAGTGCAAATTACTTCACATACTCACTCTAAAGTTGTACTACTAAGAGGGTGTTTGTTTCCAGGGACTTATTGGTCTAGGGACTTAAATAAGTCCCTATAAGTCCCATCCAAATCAAACAGGAGGGACTTATAGGGACTTAAAGTGAGCATTTGGGACTTATCAAATAAGACTCTCAAGGAGGGACTTATAGGGACTTATAGTTGTAATATGGTGTACTAGTCCATGTTAAGTCCCAAGAACCAAACAGGTAGAGACTTTTTAGGGACTTATGACTTATAAGTTGGGACTAAAATAAGTCCTAGGACTTATGAACCAAACATGGCCTAAGTCGGCGACGCTTATTTGAGCGATGCTACGCAGACGACATTTGTATGGACGTCTGGACGATGTACACACGACAACACATATCAGGTAGTCCATGCATATCGTCAAAAGGGAGCAGACGGCTAGATTTGTATCGTGCAGCTGTCGTGCATGGTATGCATCGTGTGCATAGTTTTAGGACGAAGTGAGTATTTCACAATATAGTGCATATAGGCTTGTCTCCGATCACTTTCTTTTTTATAATTTTTTCTAAAACATTTATTTCGTGGTTAATTATTGAGAAAATTATCCCTCTAAATTTTGACCAAATTTACGAGAAAAATGCTTCAACATTTACAGTACCATAAGTCCAATATCATTAGATCCATCATAAAAATATGTTTTTGGCTTTATATAAAATTTGACTTAAGACAAAACTAATATGCAATGTGTCTTAAAATGGAGAGGGCATCAACAGAGTAAAAACACCTTGTATTTTCATAACTTTTTTTAGGTGAACTATGGCATGCATTGTTGATCATTGCCCTTTAGAGGTAGAAAGTGTCACTTAAAATGGAGACAACTATGAGGATAGCTCGGATGGTTAGGTTCCTTGTGGTGGAACCGGTCTACGAGGGTTCAAGTTCTAAACTTAGCACTGATGCTCGTATTTTTCTGGATTTATTCCAGGTTATCCGACGATGCTCGTTCACTGGGAGGAGACGTTCCCGTCGGCTAGGAAGGCGCCCGTGATGACTTCGGCAATCTGTGTTAAAAAACTAAGGGGGAAAGGCCATTAAAGGGAAAGCAAGCTACTTCTTACTCATATGTGGGGCTTAACTTGGAGGTACTATTGCCTCTAAACATTGCAACATTTAGGGCCTCTTGAAGATCATATCAGAAGAAAAAAAAAACCATGCCATGTGCCACCTTGCTCAAGGTGGCTCGGGCACCTCTTGTAACGAGGTCAACAAATGGAATAGCTAACAATAACGAGGGTTTATGGAAATTAATAAAATCAACTGAATTTACTTAAAAGTCACAAAAGTCAGCTGAATTTACTGAAGGGTCAACTGAATTTACTTAAAAGCCATGAAAGTCAACTGAATTTACTTAAAAGTCAACTAAACAAATGATAAACAATATATAGAAACTCTAATTAATGCTTCTAACAGTTTATCAGTGTGTGCAATGATGTAGGCATGTAGCATAACATATATGAAACAATGAGTAATGGTGGCCTTGCAACAATAATATGATGTTATCTCTATGATCATACAAAGTAAAATGACAACAAGGAATAACATATCTAGTCATGTGATGATGGAAAATGTTGCTTTCCGATATATCTCAGAATGGCATAGAAATGCCATGATAGGTACATATGATGAGTCTTTTGAGGAAGATAAATTGTGGGCCTATGCATGGGAGAACAAGAGGTAGCCCTCCCATGGGGTTTGGATGTATCCGCGAAGTATGCACCTATCGCGAAGTTAGAGTGGGCAATGCTCAATACCGAAGAGGTTAACAAAAATGAAGGCAAAAGAAGCAACATGGCATCAATCTCTCATTAGTATAAATAACTCAAGCGTTATTACGAACATTAAATAGATTTCGTATTAGTATCACATCACCAAGAAACTCTTAGGGGATAGTTTGGCAGACATAAGCATGTTGTTCGTCTCGATCTAACCTCAGTGTCAGCTTACTTACAAGTTACAACTACCCCTCAACTTGAACTTCATCGCAACACTAGAGGTTCCCAACTTTCAGTTCATTAACGAAAGCTTGCGACAAACCATCACTTCAATGGAGCCTTCCTCTCATGGGTTCGATAATCCAGGGTCACCTCTGGGGAAACAGGTGCGGGATATTTTCTATTCCTTTACTGGGTCACTAAAAGGAGGTATCAATGGACTAGTGGGATGTGCATCCAACTGGCTTGCTCACGAATACCTAGAGCATTTGACAAAGCTCACCATTGGAATAGACAAAGCCAGGTTCTATAATGCAAAATTCCCCAAATAGTACATGAAACATGAAATACATGAAGACTCTCTATATGAAATGCAGTAGTGATACTTTGAAGCACAAGTGAGTATTGAAAAGGGATAGTAGTGTTGCTCCCTTTCTCACTCCTCTCGTATTTTCTGTGGCATCTCCATGGTGCATCTTTTATTTGATCTCTCAAGGTAGGAACAACGCACTAGAATGATATATAATACACTTTGAATTTACTTACAACTCAACTTAATTTAATAAATGATAAACATGATGTAGAAACTTTAAGGATTGCGTCTGACAGTTTACCAATATGTGAATAATCTGGCGTAACATATACGAAATAATGGGTAATGGTGGCCTTGCAACAATGATGATGTTAGCTTTATATGTTCATGCAAAGCAAAATGACAACGAGGAATAACATCTCTAGTGATGCAATGATGAAAAATGTGGATTGACAATATATCTCAAAATGGCGTAGTAATGCCATGATAGGTAAGTATGGTGACTCTTTCAAGGAAGATAAATTTTGTGCTTATGCATGGGAGAACAAGAGGAAGCCCTCCCACGGGGTTTGGATGTATAAGCAAAGTATGAAAGTAGTCTTGAAGTGAGAGTGGGTAATGCTCGATACCGAAAGAGGATAGAAAAATGAAGGTAAAGGAAGCAACATGGCATCAATCTTACATTAATCATAAAGAACTCATGCACCTATTACGAACATTAAATAGTTGTCTCATTAGTATTACTATCTTTGTCTGGGTTTATTAGTCCCTTCATTTTTTGTGCCCAACTTTGACTGTCAATTTGACTGACAAATTATAAGTTGTATGTCACAAAATTTATATTATTGACTCGTATTTGAAAGAGGGTGGCATTGATGCTATTTTTAGGGTATATAACTTATTATTGTAATAGTTAGATCAAAGGTCAAAGTTTGACAACTACAAGGATGACTAATAAACCTGGACAGAAGTAGTATATCACAAAGAAACTCCTAGGGGTAGTTTGGCAGACATAAGCCCGTTGTGTGTCACGGTGTAACCTCAGTGACAACTTACTTAAAACCACCCCTCAACTTGGACTTCATCACAACACTAGAGGTTCCCAACTTTTAGTTCATTAATGAAGAAAGGCAATTATCCCACATAATCTTACAACATCTCCTCGTTACTCTAATGGAGCACATCTACAGATATATGCATCTATTACTCCCACATTATCACGAACTATTGCAAGGAATTATATCTTTATGTTTATTAGTAAAGCGATACCAAGGGTGGGTGCTCGACGACAGAGATGAGGATGAGGGAATGGGTCTGTGGTGGCCGCGGGTGCGGCTCTAAGCGGAGCGCCGGTGGCGGTTGGATGGGCAGCCAGCTCACGTGCACGGACGGCTGCCGCCGACCTCCATATCTAGGCGGGAAGCCAATCTCTGTAGCCCGCTACAGCGTGTGCTCGGCGCACATCTCACTGCCTCGACAACATACTCTAGACGTTAACGTTGAACAGGGGGCGGGGCAGATCTCACTGCCAACGGCTGCGACGGCGGAGGCGAGCTCAACGGTGAACAAGGGTCGGCGACGGGCCAGGCGCGTCTAGCTCGATGGCTATACGGGGCGCAAGGGCATAGGAAGGTGTGTGGGCTGAGAGAGGGATCTGAGAAAATTGTGCTAACATGTGGGTCCGGGTGGGATTTGAGCTGATGTGGCGGACTATCCTTATATATGTGCACATTCCATATCCTTCCCACATATAGGTTGTGTTTAGAGAGGCCCGGATTATCCACACAAAGAGGTAATCTAGGGTTTTCCGTCGAAAAGCTTTTTTTTCTACGAAGAATGAGCAAATCCTATTTGATGCTTACTGTGTCAAGTAGTCGTCCTTTCACAAAGTAAGGCGGGGGGGGGGGG
>LR738712.1:698600439-698678007 GCA_902687465.1 Secale cereale | reverse complement strand
CCCCCCTTATCGATCCAGACCGACGTGAGGATCAGGCGGCAGGAGCACACCGAAGATGCATTAAGGAGGTCAAGGCCTCGAACTTCCGGCAATGGAGTCGATGCCTCTCAAGTGCCTCGACTTGACCGAGTTGGTCTGCACTTGAGCAGTCTCCACGGGGTGGTGGCAGCTTCCAATCCCCCGTCTCCTCCCCTCATCTCCTTCTCCATTGCAATGGTGAAAGGGCCGGCCCGGAAGTGGTGAAGTTCATTTTCATATCAAGTTTGAGATGTAGTATGAAGTTATTCGTCGTTTATGTGAACTTTGGTGGATCTTTTGGTGAACTATTGTGCTATTTCTATGTCCGGTCAGCTGATCTACGCAGTTTGATCACCGTTGCATGATATAGTATGGATATAGGGGCCCGGATACGAGAGACATGAATGTGGACGACGCGATTTGAGGAGTGCTCGGTCAGTGTCCGCGGACGCGCCCGGCGCGTCCACTGGCGTTTGAGGGCCCGAATTTGCCAAGTCCGGGCTATAGATGCTCTTAGGGCCTCAAAATTCCGGCCATGGAGTCGCCGCCTCTCAAGTGCCTCGACCCAACCGAGTCGTTCCGCACCTGAGCAATCTCCACGTGGAGTTGACGACCATGAGTCAAAGATGTCTTTCGCAACAAGTCCCTTGTTGATATTACAGCAAGGGACTCATTGCGACAAGGGGAACGGAGAAGAGGAACAGACTCTTCCGATTGGACGGCTCGCGACCCGGCTGATCTTTTTCGCCTGCTGTTAGCACGCCCCTTGTTTTAGAACGTTGGGAGTACATTGCCACATCAGCAGGTCCGTCTCTATTAGACACGTGGGGATAGGATAGGATAGGGTAGAGCACACACTCGCGTCGATCGACATGAGCCTGCGTGCCTGCCTGCCTAGTGGACCTTTGACAAATGAGTGAAGTCTATTTTAAACCTCAAAGTCATACAGCTCGTTGAAAATGAACCCCAAACTCGTAATCCCTGAAGTTCATGCCCTGTATTCATCAATCCCGGTCAATTCTGACCCTAGAGTTGTTTGGCACACCGGGAAAAGTCGATCGCGGCTGGGTTCACCTCACTACTCGCAGACTACAGGGTCACATGTCATCTTTCTTTCCAAACCTTTCCATCCCCATCTTGCTCGGTTCGCTCTTTCTCATCATGTCGCCACTGGAAATCCCCCCTGCTGCTGCTCCAGCAAAGCAAGTACAACGTTGTGCTCCTGCTCTCTCTCCACGCAATGCTTATTCTGCGCCATGTAGCGTGCACTACTGGCTAGCTTGCTCGCGCTCATATCTGCCTCGCTCCAGTTCCTCATGTGTCCGCGGCCGCCCGGCGGGGGCTCACCACCTACTGCAACTGCTCGCCTCACCTCTGATGGCATGCTAGTTGTAGAGCAAGGCGTGGGTTACTAGTAATCCAGTAGAATCAATCCACCTGCTTGCTTCTTAGGTCAGCTAGATTGAAATCACTAAATTCAGTCGCTAGCTTATGAATCAATCTGCAATGTGATGGCTGTACTACGGGCCGGCGGCAAGTTTGCGGCCACCTCCGGTCAAGTGAAATTGAGTACGACCAGTGCGAGTGTAGATGGGCATGCATCCACGGCGGAGGGGGAGGTCTATGACGAAACAGTCCAGGTAGGACGGGGATCCCCGGGGCCGCAGCGAGTGGTACACATCGTCTGCGCGCGTACCCGGTGGTCGGTGCGTGATCCTAAAGCTGCTCTTCCAAAGATAGGGCGCCGTGCTCTGCTACATGGCGGCTGCTCGGGTAGCTCAGGTGCTACTGCTTGGTGCTGCTAGTAGATGACCCCGGTTCTTGGCGGCGAGATAGGTGGGGCGAGCCACCGGAGGCGCGGCAGCGGCTGCCCGCGAGCAGATGAGGCGGGGAGGACGAAGGGGATTTGCAGACGAGATAAGGTGAGAAGATAGACATGACATGTGGGTCCCATTAGTCAGTGAGAGTAGAGAGTTATCCTGGTGGGGTTTGTCCCTTTTTCCGGTGTGCCAAAATAGTCCAATACCAGGCTGGGGTCGAGATTAGACCGGGATGTATAAGCATAGGGCATTAACTTCAGGAATTGAGAGATTGAGGTTCATTTCCGATTAGCCGTACAAATTCAGGGTTTAAAATAGACTTTACCCTTGACAAATCCCCTCTTGTCCCGATTGGCCTGCGAGCATCTGCTACTACTGGAGCCCTGTAGCAACCTTTCCAACCCTCCAAGTGGTGCGGTGAGGTGAGAGGACGGAGGAGACCAGAGGGAGGGCCACCGGGCCAACGGACGAATGATACTCGTACTATACCCTGGCTAGCCGCTAGCCAGGAGCGTGCACGGAAACGTCCGGACGGCGCCATCGCCGTGTCGCGTCACCGCGATCGCACCCCCTCCATACAAAATCCTCCCACCCATCGACACCGCAACCACCACCACCACCACCACCGCCCCGCCATCGCCAGCCATGCGCCCCCGCCGCCCATGACGCCGCCCCCGTCCCAGCCCCTCCTCCTGCTCACCCACCAGCTCCTCTCCGCCGTCTCCGTCCTCGTCCTCGACCTCCTCGGCCCCGCCCCCGACGCCGCCCGCAAGCGCAGCCGGACCGACAGCGACGGCGACGCCGCTGAGGCCGGCCCCGCGGACCCCGTCGCCGCCGCCGCCCCGCCTCCTCCGGCTCCGTCGCCGCCGCTGCCGCTGCCGCCGACGAGCCCGGACCACTACCCGCTGGCCTTCCGGGTCTCCGCGCCCACCTTCCACTACCTCTCGGGCCTGCTCGACCCGCTCCTCTCCCACCCGTCCCTCCCGTGCCCGACCCTGCTCGCGCTCGCCCTCGCGCGCCTCGCCTCGGGCCTCCCCTACCCGGCGCTCGCCGCGCTCTTCCGCGTCCCGCCCTCCGCCCCGCGGGCCGCCTCCCGCCGCCTCCGCCGCGTCCTCCTCGCCAACTTCCGCTTCTGGCTCGCCTTCCCCTCCGATTCGGCCGCCTCCTCCTCCTCCTCCTCCTCCTCCCCGCTCCCCTCCTGCCGCGGCGCGCTCGCCTGCGCGCGCTTCGCCGGCCCGGGCGGGCCCCTCGCCGCGCAGCTCGTCGCCGGCGCCTCCTCCCGCATCCTCTCCCTCGCCGCCGGCTTCCGCGGCGACCGCGCCGACCTCGAGGTGCTCAGGCTCTCCTCCCTGCACCAGGAGCTGGAGCAGGGGAGGCTGCTCGACCCCGCGCAGTACCTGGTCGGGGATGGGGGCGGCTACCCGCTCCTGCGCTGGCTCATGGTGCCCTTCGACGGGCCCGTCGTGCCCGGCTCCCCGGAGGCCCACTTCAACGCCGCGCACAGGGCAATGTGCCGCCCGGCGAGGCGCGCCGTCCGGAGCCTGATGGGGTGGGGCGCCATCGCGCGGCTCCACGAGGAGGAGAGTCCTCGCGCCGCCGTCACGTGCATCGGGACGTGCGCGATGCTCCACAATGTGCTGCTGGCGAGGGAGGATTACTCTGCATTGGCACCGGAGGAGGAACCAGAGACTGATTTGGCGGCATTGCAGAGCCGGAGAGATCATGCCGCAGAGGAAGGATTGAAGGTTGATAGGCGGGCAGTAGCGCTGCGGAGCGCGTTGGCAGCAACGATGAAGGATTGGCGGACGCCGGCCTAGCACCGGTGAACTGCTGATTGTTTTAACAGGTCCTGTCATTGTTCATTCTTTTGGATCATACGTAGTTTGTATAGTGGTGAGTATTCTGTTACATTGGGTTCATTAATCTGTTGGCTGCTCAATAAATCAAGTAATAAACTGGCTAGATTGATCCAACCTACAATTCATGTTAGATTCGATATATTTCTGTTTGCTATCGATCTACAGTAGCTCATAAGGATCAAGGATTTCTTCTTCAAACTGCTGGAAGTAGATAGATGTGTTATATAGACCTAAACATCCAAACAGACAGACAAATGAAATACTTCCTCTGTAAACTAATATAAGAGTGTTTAGATAACTAAAATAGTGATCTAAACACTCTTATATTAGTTTACGGAGGGAGTACTACATAGTACTCCTAGTTAGGTATTGATACAAATCCATAGAGTTGCTACATATGGCAGGGATAAGGCCAACTTTTCTGTGCAATATCACAGAATATTATTCTTACACACATCAGCTAGATGTAGCAGTGGTAAATACAGTATTGAACATTATTCCAGAAGTGAAAGCAGAGTTTCGACCACTTGGCTCATGCTCGGTCTTCTGCTCCTCTCTTCTTCCACACATGATACTGCTATCTTAAGCATCATGAGTGCTTCTGAATGGTTGAATTCTCCATCCAGTCTATAGTCGACGAAATCCAGAATCCACGACTGATCTTCGCCTGCAAGTTTCTCTTTAAGAATTTCAGTAGAACATCTAACAGCCATTTCCACTTCCTCCTTACCCTCAACCATCCAACTGGAAACCCGAATCCCCTTCACTAACTCAAGAAGCACTACTCCATAGCTGTAAACATCGGCCTTGCCAGTGATTGGAAGATTTAGAGCCCATTCTGGTGCAATGTAGCCTCTAGTCCCGTGCACTCTCGACAACATTTGTGCGCCTGATCCTCGTTGCAGTAGCTTCACCAGTCCAAAATCTGCAATCTTGGGCTCAAAGTCTTTGTCTAACAATATGTTCTCTGGCTTGACATCACAATGCACAATCCATTCAAGACACTCATGGTGGAGATAGGCCAGTCCTTTCGCCACCCCAACTGCAATATTGTACCTTTGACCCCATTGGAGCACGGGAGATAGGCTCTGGTAATCAAACAGAACTGTAGCTAAAGAACCATTCTCAATGAACTCAGAAACCAAGAGCTTGCATTTCTTCTCGACACAAAACCCCCAAATTCTGACCAGATTCATATGATAAATTCTGCCTATGACACTTAGCTCAGACCTGAACTCCTGCTCTCCTTGGATCACATCATTTAGCTTCTTCACCGCGACCTTCCTTTCATCATCAAGGACTCCCTTATAAACTGCTCCTGATCCACCACTTCCTAGCTCCTTTTGGAAGTAATCAGTTGCCTTCTGTAACTCCTTGTAGCTAAATATCCGGAACTGGCTTGATATTATCGTGTAACCTTCATCTATAATCTCTGGTCTTCTCTCCCATTTGTGAACAACCCAACACCCGGCTATGATTAATATCACTTCAATGAAAAGCAATGTCAATGCAGAAGAAAGGAAGTAGCCAAACTTGAAGGAAGAGCCATCCTGGAACATCTGTGATGAAGTGTCTGCCTCTTTTTCATGAACTCTGCATGTGTGAGCTAGTGTAGAAGTCGATTCTGGTGAAGACAGCAACCTCCTGGGAACTTTCAGATAAATGTTGTTGGGAGGATATGCAAAGCTCTGGCCGTTAAAAAGGTAGACCTTTGTATAACATGTGCCTTCTCCCTGACGGTAAGCAAAAGCTTTGCAATCAGCATTGTCCAAGCACATACGTCTGCACTCTAGAATTGACACCCGCTGCACATAGTTCGAATCATATCCATAGAAGTCAGTTTGGGCGACCTTTTTGAATGAGAAATCCTGAGTGGCCGTGCTGTTTGCCTTGTGTCTTCTTCTGTTGTCCCAGTTGGCTGTCTTGTTTACATTGGGCGTGCACCCTTTGCTCCAGTCGCTTGCATCAACCACCTCGAAGCCTTCAAGGCAAGAGCACTCGAGCTTCGGTCGGTATTTGCAGATGCTGTTTTTGCCACACAGCCCATGTATATCGCAGACTCGGCGGAATGCCATCCAAGAGACCGACCAATCTCCGCTTGTCGCGTCTAGGCTATACAGCCTTAGGTTGCCATCATAATCTAGAGTCAACCTCCTCATAACCTGATCACCAAGATCAGAAGCTACAAATGTAAAGTTGTCGCTCGCGACAAACTTGCCCGTCTGTTCAAGAACAGCATACCGGCTGCTGTTATAAGTAGTCCTTTCATTGACCCACGGTTGGTTGAAAGGGGCAGGCCAATATATGCTACTGATGTCAGGGCCATTGTAGATGAGTCTTAGCTCGTTGTCGCTGTCAAAGTATAATGTATAGAAACCTGAATAGAGCAAGCCCCTGGCAGATGCAGATACCAGCTTTATGTTCCGAGTCATCGGCTGCGATGGCAGAAGCGTGTCGGTCGGTGAGTCGAAGCTTGTCCAGAGGCTCCGACCGTCTGGATCCAGGACGACAAGGCTGCCGCTGTCGAGAAGCTCTGCACGGCTGGCACGAGTCGCGGTCGTGTTGGTGCTCCAGACCGCCGTGCCATCGTAGTCGAGCAGGGCCATGCTCCCGTCCTTTCGGAAGGTGAGCCTGGACCCTCTGCCGTTCACCGGTGCGTCGCGGTTGGCCGTCCACGCGATGGTCTTGGCCGACGAGCCGTTGAACCAGATGGAGAAGACGAAGGCGTTGGTGGCCACCTTGTAGAAGCCGCAGGCGAAGAGGCCGTTGGGCGACGCAAGGATGGTGGTGGTGTTGGCGTTGGCGGCGGCGGCGGTGGTGGTGGTGGTGGTGGTGCTGTCCTCGATGAACACCGATGAACCTCTCTTGAGGTAGCTGGTGCCATGAGTATGGTGATCCTTGGAGAGAGCAACCGGGATCAGCAAGAGGAGGAGTGAGATGGATGTGCTGAAAATGTAGGCAGCTCTGGTGGCCGCCATGGCAACCATCTTGGTTCTGCTTGCTTCTCATGCATCCAGTTCTACAGCCATGTGCCCATGTATATATCACACACATGTGAGGCCCGCAGGGCCCTGGTTCACATGGCTCCCATGAATCCATTGCAAGTCGCTGTAGCATTTACTCTTGCCGCTATAGGTTATGAGAGGGTTGGAGAGGGACTGGACTTGAAGCCGTGTAACCGTCCGGGACCGACTGAGATCCGGTGACTTGCTGTGGAAAGTCACCGGTGAACAGTACGGTGCCGGGCCCCCCTCTCCAAACTGTTGGATCAAAGAACAACGGACGGAGTTTCATAAACAGTACTTGAGCTACAGTGACTCGTCTACAGGAACTCCTACGCAGTGGGTACGCTACAGTGATTCGCATACTGTGATGCCTACAGTAATTTCGCTACAGCTCTCGATCTGGGCTGCACATCCTCCATCCGACGGCTGGCCTCCCGCTAGTTATGGCGTGAAGGCCAGTCACTGGAGGTATCCGGAATAGTTAGAGCATCTACAACCGGACCCATATCCGTCCAAACGCCCGTTAGGACTGATCGGTCACGGTCCAGACGAGAAAATGCGACCAACCATCAAACATGGGCACGACGGAGCCTGACCGTTTTAGTTTAGATCTCATGCGCATGTAATAATATGGATTTGATGATTCACAAATGAAGTATCCGGTTGTGAAAACGACTTTTAGTGTGTTGTCCAGTCCAGTCACTGCCCGCGGCCGTTCGGGGGGAGGGGGCGGAATTTGCGAGTCGTGGTTATAATAAATTTTCTTATAGCATGTAAAGTTTCTTGTTTCGTCCTCTCTGCGTGAAGATCACGTTGTCTTCTACCGCTGGGCACATTGCTATAGCGTAGGCTACAGGTTAGACACATTGACTTGACCGGTTGACTGGTACTGTACCGTGGTCCAGTCCGCGTGTAGCACGGCAATGCTGACCGCTTACTGTGCTTTCCAGTCACGGTTGAATTAAGTAGAGAAACCCGTGCTTTGCTACGGACTAAAAACATCGCATTTCATGCTTATGAGACCAATTACTTCGTTGCTCTAAAATCTGAATGGTTGCCCGGCGTAAACAGAAGTGGTTTAAGCGGGTGGTGGTCGATCGATCTCAGCCGTTAGTAGCCAATCTGACGGTTGGCGTCACACAGATTATATCGCCGCCCAACTGGATTGTCTTGTCTATACATAGCTGGTTCCAGGATGCCGTTCAGGTATGGAGCGAGGAGCAAACCGCAAAATTGAACCTAGAATCCGTTCGGTATAACAACAGAAGGCCAGGGACCAAAATTTAATTTTCAAGGATTGGCAGGGGCCGCGCGAACGCGTACCCCCTCTAGCACAAATTATGACGTCCACTCTCCCACTTGGGGAGATGGTAAGCCAGCGCACCCACCAAGTGCAATGTGGGCCACTAGCCTAGGCCACGGGTCTTCCTGATCACCCGTCGACCCCGTCCAGGTAAGTATGGAACAACGTCGCACCTGCCTCTGTTCTTATAGCCTCCTCTCCCTCTCCATCCTCCTCCGCTGGGCGAGGTGGGACTAAAACCACCGAAGCGCAGCAGCCACGGTCACGACTCACGAGCGGAACGGGAGTCACGGGAGCGCTGTCTAGATTCATGGGCTTGCGTTTGCTTCATCTGGGCCTCGCGGCAGGACGAGCGTTGGACTTCGGCCCAGAGTACCGTCGCAGTTTTGCTTCTCCTCATGTTTTTTTTTTTCTCGTATACTGCTAGAGTAGTCTTCCCTTGTAAATGGAAAAAGGTGCCCAGTATGCATGCATGATCGACACTGACCCAGGTGTTGGATTGCAATGCAAGAGTAAAAAAGAAAAAACATAAATTGCTTGAAAGTGGTGTTTGGACGCTGCACCAAATTTGAGATTATGTTCTACTTAAACAGAGATACCAGGAGAGAGACAAAGAGAGAATTTGCAATTAAATTCTCAAAAGAAATTTTCAGCAAGGTAAAATCTCATGCTTGGAATTGCAAGAGGTCGGAGAGCCCTCACAACATGTTGCTTTTGTTGCTGGAACTTTGGATGTCTTGTTCCATCATAGAATGATAAAAGGCCAACTACCATATTTTCAAGTGGTTATAGATCGAATCAAGGAAGCCCCAAATGTGTTGGATTTTCATTTCTAAGAAAACATAGACAACACATTGGTACCAATTTCCAAATAAAGTCTTGCTACATGAGTGCGCACATGGCAACGAACGAAGCATGAGCAAACATAATGATCAAATCGGGTCGAGCTTAATTTGAGCACCATGCATCGGACACAAAAATGTCACATTGTGCGGTGCATGAGTGTATGCCTATGTGAGGCTGAACTCAAAATGTTGAAGAATCATACACATCGCCATCTTGGCCTCAAGAAGTGCAAATTGCTGGCCAATGCAGACCCATGCCCCCCCCCAACCGAATGAGAGGAATGCACCCACATCCATGGATGCCTTGGAGATCCCCTCGACGAACCACTCCGGATTGAACTCAAGTGCATCGCGGCCCCAAATTTCAAGATCGTGGTGGATGAACAATACGGGTAGTTCGATGAGGACGTCGGATGGGTGTGTGATGCCACCGATCTTCATACCCTTGCATGTCTTTCGAATGAATGTGATGGCTGGTGGGTATAGTCGAAGAACCTCATATAGAATCATGGTCACCTAGCACCTGCATCGGTTATAGGTTGATATATAAGATTTATAAGTCCAAATAACTTCCACGCCTTTATTGTTTCAATGAAATTGAGCAGTTCCAACATTGCTCACCATTTTGAGTTTACCAAAACCCTCATACTCAGGTTTATTCTTCCCAAATATGCCAAGGACCTCGTCTCTTGCACGATATTGCCACTCCAGGTGCATACTTAGTACTATCATGGTCCACGTGAGTAATACTGATGTTGTCTCCGATCATGCAAAATAAAATCGCTTGCATTCCTCTGTGACCTCTTCAATTGTCATTCCCGGGATGGATTGACTATTCTCATTTGCGGCAGTCATGTTTGAATGGAGCATTAGACCTAGTAAGTCATCCTTGGAGCTTTCTCCTTCTTGCATTGCTTTCATTCTCTTCTCAATCAGAGTACACAAAATGGATTCAATCTTTCTGTTCGTTTGATGCATTCTTCGATTGTTTCTTGTAGGCAAGAATCTGAAATTTATACACTTATACATAATTAGTAAAAATAACTGGTTTGTGGTAAATACTTTCAAGTTTACATGGTACTATGTGCTAACTCACGTGTAACCGGGTATGATAATCTTCTTCAGGTTGGTCAAGAGGCGCTCGACTTGCTCAGATTGCAGCTGGAAAACCCCCCTTCCTTCAAGGTAGCTACTCCCGAATGCAGTGCGAGAAATGACATCTCCGGTGAGGCTCTGAAGTTCTGCATAGACATCCAACTCACACGAATTGTTAGGGCCAAGGGACCGCATCCATTTACCAACCAGCTCGTCACAGCACACAGAAAACGCAGGTAGCATGAGCTGCCACAAATTTAGCCATAGCCCACACTTAATCACAATGAGTATTTACAAGCATGTATACATGAAAGTCATTATGTGACAAAATTACACATACGCACCTTGAGCTTCTCCAAATGAAATCAGGGGTTGAGGATCCTCCTATGCTTGGCCCATTTCTCGCCCTCGTAATCCACCACACCTTTGGCAAGCAACATCGATAGCGTCGGGAACCTGATTCTCCACGTCAGCCTCCTTGTTTGCCTGCTTTCCTATGATTTGGCCCTCCGTGAACTGGTGCTACTCGAGGAGGTACATGTTGTATCGCTGCTCCTCCTGGAACATCCTGAACACGGGGACCGGCAACATCGCATATTGCTCCGGTTGCGCCTTCACCATGACGACGTTGTAATGTGCCTCCGCCTACAGCTGGGTGAACCTGGCAGCCGATGCAGGTGCTTGCTCCCCCTCCTCTTCATCCTTCATGCCCACCTCGTCTAAGCTCACCTCCTCTGGAGAGCTCGGAGGCTCTGACGCTGTGCTCGGAGCCATGCGTCCACCAAGCCCGCGACTTCGTGGTGGCAAAGAGTTGGTGCGCCGACATAGGTCGGACAAAGAAAGATGGGGCTCGAAGGTGCAGCTTGTTTGTGCCGTGACCGACACTCCTTAAATAGCGGGCTCCCAGGCGGAGTGGACGGCTTCTCGTTTGTTGCACCGATGAAAGTGCAACTAATCTCGGGTGGTTTTGGCAATTCATAACAACATATATCTCATTAAACTAATGTCCATCGAGATGGCTTGCCAACTCTCTGTTGGCTTATTGCTTCACTTCGGTCCCACCGAGTTGACGCAATTGGCGCCACCGAGATGAGGTTTGCCCTAAGCCCTTGCACATCGGTCTCTCCGCGTTGTTCCAGTCGGTTCCGTCGAGATTCCTAACGTTCATATTTGTTGGGAAGAAGCTCACCAAATGGAATGATAAGATGATCATGCAATTCTATTCCACAACACATTTCTATCCAGATGGCGGAAGTGTATGGATGGTTGAGGATCCAAATACCAGTCAACCATCATAGAATGGGTTGAACTTCTTGGTGCTACATAGGAGGAGGAGGATGACATCGATATCTATGGGAAGCCCAAGATGGATCACAACTCCATGGCCAACATGTACAAGCCTATTCCCAAGAAAGATATTGACACGCATAAGCTTGGCTCTGCAAAGCATCTTGAAAGTGCAGTATATCGACTAGAGGGGGGGGGGGTGAATAGGCGATTTTTATGAAACGCTTCAAAACATGGTAGTTTCGAAGACAAACGATAAGCTCAAGCCTATTAGTATGCAGCGGAAAGTGGACTACACTAGATAAGCCATAGTCATGTATTCAATGAAGTGAAAGCATGAAGACTAATAGCAACTAGGCAGTAGTGATCATATAGGAAGAAGGAATGAAGCCAATCACAACAGGTAGATACTTAGTGAAGACAATCAGATAAGGCAAGCATGCAATGTCTTCACAACACAGAGTAGTAAGTAAAGGGAAGGAAAGGATAGAACCAGTAGCTCGGGGAAGACAGTGATTTGTTAGACCAGTTCCAGTTGCTGTGACAACTGTACGTCTGGTTAGGGAGGCTGAGATTTAACTCAGAAGACCGCGTCTTCACCTTGTTCCCCTTGAGCTAAGAACACCTAGTCCTCGCCCAATCACTCTAGTAAGTCTTCAAGGTAGACTTCCAAACCTTCACAGACTTCGTTCACCGGCAATCCACAATTACTCTTGGATGCTCAAAACGCGACGCCTAACCGGCTGGAGGAAACACAGTCCTCAAGTGTAATAAGCCTTCAGGTCACACAGGCAGAAAGACTTCAGTGATGCCTAACACTCTTTGGCTCTGGGTGTTTGGGCTTTGTCCTCGCAAGGATTTCTCTCTCAAATGCTTCGGAGGTGGGTTGCTCTCAAACGACAAAAGCCGTGTAATAACTCTGAGCAGCCACCAATTTATGGTGTAGGGGGTAGGCTATTTATAGCCGCTAGGCAACCCGACCTGATTTGTCCGAAGTGACCCTGGGTCACTAAGGAACTGACACGTGTTCCAACGGTCAGATTTCAAACACACACGGCAACTTTACTTAAGCTCCAAGTAAAGCTGACTCATCCGCCTCTGGATAAGATTTGCTCTCATAGTCTTCGCTCGAAGACATATGATTTGGTTGAGCATCACATCAGTCACTCTGACTTAGTTCACTTGGACCCCACTTAACAGTGCGGTGGTTCCTATGACTCAACAAAGAAGAAAAGGAAACAGCGACAACTCTACGTCTTCGCTTTCCATAGTCTTCACACAATGTCTTCTCATGTCATAGTCTTTAATATGATTATCTTCATATACCACCATAGTTATCAATGTCTTCATACATTTTTAGGGGTCATCTCCGGTAGGTTAACCGAATCAATGAGGGACTACTACCTGTGTTATCCTGCAATTCTCACAAACACATTAGTCCCTCAACCAGATTTGTCGTCAATACTCCAAAACCACTAGGGGTGGCACTAGATGCACTTACAATCTTCCCCTTTTTGGTGATTGATGACAAACTGGTTGAAGTTTTCAACGGGGATAAAGATATGTGAAATTGTAAAGGATAAGGTATTGTCTTCGTAAGTAGCAAAAGGCTCCCCCTGAAAATGTGCATACAGTTGATTTGCCTTTGAATGCAAATGCACATGGCAGGTTGTACTTGTGGAGATCCTCTTCAACTTATGAAGACAATTCATCATGCATAATTGATATATCGAAGATAATGACATGCATAATGAAAAATGGACGTCTGCAAAAATGACTAAGTGCGGAATATAAGGTAGCAGATGCGGAATTTATCATCGCATTACAGAGTAGTATAGAAAAACGTAGCAGACGACCATCAGTTTAAGTGTTATAACTCAAAGAACCAAATGTAGCAAAACGGGAGTTGTAAACACTAGGCAAATTATAAAGCACCCGCCCATATGGACCCGCTTGAAGACTATCAACTCATATGCTTCTCCCCCTTTTGTCAGTTATGACCAAAAAGGTTTGAAGACATAGAGCCTCTACTCGTTCCCAGGTGGAGCAGAAGAGGATGCAGGGTCGGTGTTGTCGTTTGGCGGTGCAGAGGTGGTTGGTGCAGTGTCGATGCGCGCTGAAGTAGGAGGCGGTGAAGTAGCATTGTCTTGATCATCGATCACCCTGGCGTCAATTGTTGTAGCGGAGGAAGAGTATTCGGAGTCTTCAAGGGATGGAGTTCGATGCATAACAGCAGTCCTTGGAGGAGTGTTGTCAAACCTGAATCTCCCAGTGAAGCCATCGTCTTGAAGATCCGCTTCAGCACTCAGTAAAGTCAAACTCTTCCAGGACCGCCTGCATGTTTCATGAGCAACAAAGGCATTCTTGGTGGCAAGATTGCGAATGCGATTGACATCCACCAAGAGGCTCTGCATCTGATGCTTTAACCAGAGGTGATGCTTGTCTTGTTTCTGATGAAGGGCTACCAGAAGCTCTCGGTTATTCAGAACACGAGATCGCTTCTGAGGCCTTTGAGCGATGGTGCTTTCAGTGGCTTCGGTTTCAGCCTGTCGAGGTAGACGAGTACAGCCAGCCAGAGGATAGACGCGAGAGACTGCTGGAACCCCTTCAATCTACTGAGTGAAGCTTTGATGATCAGCGTTGTGAAGACTAACTGGCTCTTTAGCAGGCTCTTGGTAAATGGCTTCAGCTGACATATCAACCTCAGGCAAGAAAATCTGATGGTTGCAAGCAGAGGGTTGATAAGTGACAGCTGAGTGCAACTTGATGAGGCGCATTATCCAAGGGGCATAGAATTTCAGTCCAAATAGATCAGCGCCAGACATGGCCAGTTGCCTGATGAAGAAATCTTGAGCATTGAAGCTGATGCCATTGAAGATATAGAAGACCAAAGTCTTCATAGCGCCTTCAAGCTTGGCTGATGAAGAATGTCCTTTGACAGGCCATAGAGTACGCCTTATGATGTGATAGATGGTGCGAGGTAGGTACTCAAGGTCTTCAACAAAGAATTCTTTAGGATATTCAGCATCACTTGGCAGAGGCTTCATCATGCTGAGCATTTGGCTCATGTTGGGCTTGCGTTTCTGAAAGATACTCTCCAAGGCTTCAGTGTGCAGTTCACAGCCAGGTTCATATAGATCTCCTAGGGTGGGCAGGCCAGTAAGCTCAATGAGATCAAAGGCTTTTGCTTCATGATGCACATTGCCTGTCATCCACTCAAGGACCCATGTCTTCGGATCTCTGCTGTGGCCTCGGATGTGAAGTGTGGCATAGAATTGCAGAAGCAGCTCTTCATTCCAATGCTCTTTATCTATGACAAAATTGAGTAAGCCAGCATCACGGAAGCAGTCAAGGGATTCCTCCAAGCAGGGCAGACCAGCAATAACTTCAGTGTCAAGACGCATATGAGGGAAAATGCGGCCTTGATTATATAGTACCCTTGAGTGGTAGCTTGCGCTGTTGATGGCTCCAAAACCTATCTGATGATATTCTTGGATTGGAATATGGGTTCTTGGTGCGGTCAAAGAAGGTGTTGTGCGCAGTGAAGCTATTGGCATTGAATGACCCTGAAGATGTTGCAATACCTGGAAGCCTTGGCAGTCTTGGCTTAGGCTTCTGAACTTGGGGCCTGTGCGCAATATGATGATCAAACTGAGGACCAGCAGCACGTGGTTCAGTTGTAGGTGGCGGAATCAGAACGGGCCACCGGACAGTAACAAGCTGATCATCCTTGTTGTATGCTTGCTCAATGGTATGAGGCCGTGGAGGCGGAATAGGAGCAGAAGCATTCTCTTCAAGCTGCAGATTGGCGTCAGGTGCAGCATTAGCTTCAGGCACAACACTGGCTTCAGGAGCAGTAACTTCAGGCGCCACAGTATCTTCAGGTGCCACAAAAGCTTCAGCCATGACCACGTCATTGGCTTCAGTGTTGGTGGTGGCAGCCTCTGAATTTGTCACCTCCACTTCAGGAGCTGGAGGGTCGGACATGCTCTCCTCGAGAACAGGTGGTGCGGCAGTTCTGTCTTCATCAACTTGGGGTTGTTCTTCTTCTTGTTGGGGTTGTTGGGGTGGTTCTTCTTCGGCTGATGCAGCCGGAATATCTTCAGCCGCTTTGGCTTCAGATTCTGAGTGGCTTCCAGTAGGAGCAGCATCAGGTGCAGATGGTTGCTCTACTCCTTCTGGAGCACTTGAGGCAGTGACTTGAGGCCTTGGTCCTTTGCGAAGCCTGCGAAAAGCGGGCGACGCCTGAGGATATGGAGGTTGTTGGGCCTCAAAGTCTTCGTCTTCAAGCACCATACTTGTGTCTTGAGTTTGCTGGGGAGTGTCTTGGGTTTCCTGTGGGTGATCAGCCCACGAGTCATCCTGAGCAATTGGCGTCAATGGACGACCAATGCTGATGCGTTCGCTGTTTGTGAGAACAGGCGAAGAGTCGATGTTGTACTCGATCTGAGGAAGGACGACATCATCTTCAACATTGTCTTGAGGACCAATGTCTTCAGCTGCGGTGGGGTCGACAGCTGGAATGTCTTCAGCCTCTGTGGGAGCAGGCTCATGAATGGTTAGTCTTCGTTCTCTCTGGGCAGAAGCAGGGCGAGCAACTGAGATTGGCTCGACAAAGATAGGCTCTTGGGAAGCAGCCTTATCCTTCTTGGTCTTGCGCTTCTTGGTGGGTGGAGCTTCATCAGTAGATTGCTTACGCTTACGAGCTTCAGCTTCAGCCACCTTAGTCTTCTTGAGCATTGAAGCGGTTGGAGTTGCCTTAGGCTTCGTGCCAGTCATGCCAGCAGGGTAGACTATGCGAGGCGTTTCTTGCCCAGATGCTTCAGCTTCGGGCACAGGCTGCTTCTTCTTCTTCTTGGCAGCCATTCTTGGATCAATGCCAGGACGCCCAAGTGCCTTGCGCTTTTCAGCTTCATTGAATGCTTGAACGCATTTTGCAGCCAAGTCCTTGATGCGCTCACGTGAACCTTTAGCTTCTTCACGCCGCTTGCATCATAACCTTGAAGTTTTGAACTTCTTGCACGCTGAGCTTGTTCATATGCTTCTTGAACTGAGCTTTTTCATAGTCTATCTTTTGCTTCAACTCAACAATTCTTTGAGCCAGAGCCAGCTCAGAAGCAATGGCGCCATGGAAGGAGACGCTGAGGCCAACTGGAAGTTGAAGATCATCGAAGCTCAGGTTGGGAGTGTCAAACCATTCATCAATGAAGTTATTGAGCACTTCAACGTCAAAGAGCGGCAAATCATTGAAGATTTTAGCATCCTGCTTGCTCTTGATCAGTAGCTCCAGAGCATCATCACCAAGATCTTCATCACTTGAGAGATCAAGGGCATCATTGGCAGTCTTCAGTACTGCATCTGGAGTGAGAGCTGGACTGGGGTTGCGTGTTGGCTTCCTCTTCAGCTGTGTGCTCTTGGAGATTCTAGAGTGTTCCTCAGATTGCACACTTGGTGCAGGTGGATCAGTGGCCAAAGGCTTCGCTCTTGAAGCTCTTGGTGGAGTAGCCTTTGAAGCTTTTGATTTCTTCTTCTGGGGCTTCGGCGTTGCAGGTGCTTCTTCAGAGTCGTCATCTGCTTCAGGTTGATCTACATCTGCCCCTTGAACCCTTATGTGACTGATGAGACCCTCTAGGTTGTAGAAGGGCCCAACCAGATTCGGTTCAGCTTTGCGCGATCCATCAGCGAGAGGTGCAGAGGGGCCAGGATTGAAGTCTAATCCCCACATCTTCTTGTTTTCCTTGGCCAAGTTCTTGGCGAATTGAAGATTTCGCTTGAAAAGATTGTCGTCGCGACACCAGAGCAGAGCGCTTGGATCAGCATCAGCAGGCTGTGGCCCTCTAACCATGCAAGGATAGAAGCCTTGAGCAATGGCTTCAGCACGAGTCTTGGGGGGAAGATTCTTATAGGTGATATCTCCCCACGGATGCTTGATGGCATTTTTCTCGGCATACTCTGGGGTCACGAACCTATATTTGAACCATTGTTCAGCCCAGTATCTTCGAATCCATTGGATTCGGGTCTTCCTCTGATTGTAGTCCTCCTCTGGATTAGTCTTGTATATTTCATTGAGATCAGGAGGCAAATCACGAGAGGTGTTGCCACGACGCTGTCTCCACCCTTTCTTACTGTCTTGTCAGTTGTCATTTGCTTCAACCTGAATGGCTTCAAAACTGGCAAATGCTTCGGTTTGCTGGTCAGACAGGAACTAGCTTCAGGGGAATGAATGTGACGCTGCAAAAACTCTGCAAATGAATGCATACTATGAGAACCAAGGGATTCTCCCATGGACATGTACCTGTGACAGCATTAGAGATGCGAGGGAAGGGGAAGAGGTCATATGCATTCTCAGAGGTTTTGAAGATTAAAATAGTTTTGAAGACTTTGACCTCATAGTGCGAAGACATTCACTCATGGGAGTTGGTTCCAGATTTGTACGAATCCACGAATAAGTACAAGTGAGGAATCTAACTATAGTTGAAGCACATGTGAATGTACTAGGCAAGATATGAGATGCAGACTGGATAGATCTATATATCTAAGTAGGCAGAAACCTCTTGTGGGAAAGTAGATGAATCTTTATAGATCTAGAAGATGGTAAAAAGGAAGTTTATTTACCACACGACGAACTGCTTAGACGGGGTAGGAGTTGGATGCCCAGCAGTTTGGTCATCCGTGCCCTAACTTGGCGATGGAGGACAGCTACGACGACGGCGGAGAGGAAGATGTCCGCGGCCGGCGTGAGGACGGCGTCGACAAAGTTGCGGCAGTGAAGCGCTTCGTCGCCGGCGTCGTCGAAAGCTAGCGGAGGCGCTAGGGTTGTTCGAGGTGGAGAGGTGGTGGAAGAAACTTTTGACCGTGATGGGACGTGCATTTATAGGCATGGGAGACGGCACAGCGTAATTACTCAGGTGCCCCTGACGGTTCACGTACGAGTGACACGTGGCGGTCATGTAATGCATTGGGAGTTGTCCCACGATCCCATGTACACCACGACTGTCGGAGTAGTCGTTCCGGCTTCTCCGGGTTTCAGGCATAACGGATGGAGCATTAAAAACATATTTAAAGTTGGTCTCCGTATCTTCTGCTGACAAGGATGCAGAGAAGATATTCGACTGTTTCAACAGAATGCATATGATTTGGACAGACAAAATGTGAGATGAGAAAGCATAGAGAGGTTAGGGTCCGATCACATTCACTTAGTCCAAAAGATTCAAATAAGAAGACATAGCTATAAGTGAATGCTGTTGAGGACAGAGCACAACTCTCTCTCTCTCTCTCTATATATATATATATATGTCCTATATGAAGACAAACCAAGTGCGAAGACTTTGCAAATGTAACGCCACAAGAAATGCTTCAAACAAGAATTTGGTGGTGGCGTTACCCACCGTATAGGAAGTATTAGACCCAGACACGACACACAATTATCATGGCGCTCCGAAGTCAAATTCCATGTTAATGTATTCACACTTAGAATGTAAGTCTTCATTGATTGAAGATATACTTTACTTCGTGTGTTGCACATCTAAGTCATCAATATGCATAAGTGTTAGGATGTGTGCCTGATTACAAGACATTTGAGGATTCCAAGATATTTAGCTCACACCGCAACTTGCAAAACCTTTTCTCATCCAAGGGCTTTGTGAAGATATCTGCCAGTTGCTCTTCAGTGTTGACGTGTATGATATCAATATCTTCCTTCATAACATGATCTATGAGAAAGTGATGACGAATTTCAATGTGTTTTGTCTTCGAGTGCTGAACTAGGTTGTTGGCAATCTTGATGGCGCTTTCATTATCACAGTAGAGTGGCACATGCTTCAGATGGACTCCATAGTACTTGAGTGTTTGCTTCATCCAGAGAAGCTGAGCGCAGCAAGATCCAGCAGCAATGTATTCAGATTCTGCAGTGGAGAGTGATACACAGTTCTGCTTCTTTGAAGACCAACAGACAAGTGATCGTCCTAGAAAGTGACACGTGCCAGATGTGGACTTACGATCAACTTTGTCACCAGCATAATCAACATCTGAAAATCCTACTAGATCAAACTCTGAGCCCTTTGGATACCATAATCCTAGAGTTGGGGTGTAAACCAAATATCGAAGTATTCGCTTCACAGCTAAGTGATGCGACTCCTTTGGTGCCGCTTGATATCGAGCACACATGCAAACACTAAGCATAATATCTGGCCTAGATGCACATAAATAAAGTAAAGAACCAATCATGGAGCGGTATACCTGTTGATCAAACTCTTTACCATTTGCGTCGGGACCCAGATGATGTTTAGCAGGCATTGGCGTCGAGTACCCTTTGCAGTCTTGCATTCCAAACTTCTTCACACAGTCTTTGAGGTATTTCTCTTGAGATATGAAGATGCCGTTGCTTTGCTGACGAATTTGAAGACCAAGGAAGAACTTAAGCTCGCCCATCATGGACATTTGATATTGTTCTTGCATCATGTGACCAAACTCATCACTGTATTTCTTGTCAGTGCAGCCGAAGATAATGTCATCCACATAGATTTGGCAGACAAATAGCTCATCATCATATGTCTTTGTGAAGAGTGTAGGATCTAGGGATCCAGGTTTGAAGCCTTTGCTCTTCAGGAAGTCTTTGAGGGTGTCATACCAAGCACGAGGCGCTTGTTTGAGGCCATATAGTGCCTTGTTGAGCTTGTAAACCATATCAGGACGTTTTGGGTCTTCAAAGCCAGGTGGTTGTGCAACATACACTTTTTCTTCAATTCTTCCATTGAGAAAGGCACTCTTTACATCCATTTGATATAGAAGTATGTTGTGATGATTTGCATAGGCTAGCAGTATACGAATAGCTTCAAGTCTAGCCATAGGAGCAAATGTTTCATCGAAGTCAATCCCTTCAACTTGAGTGTATCCTTGAGCAACGAGACGAGCTTTGTTTCTGACCACTTGACCATGCTCATCTTGCTTGTTGCGATAGATCCATTTTATGCCTATTATGTTGTGCTTTCGAGGATCAGGATGCTTGACAAGTTCCCACACATTGTTCAACTCAAACTGTTGAAGCTCTTCTTGAATTGCTTGAATCCATTCAGGCTCCATAAAAGCTTCAGCAACTTTCTTGGGTTCAGATATTGAGACAAAAGCAAAGTGCCCACAGAAATTTGCAAGCTGTGTTGCTCTAGAGCGAGTGAGTGGACCAGGAGCATTTATGCTATCAATTATCTTCTCAACTTGTACTTCATTTGCAACACGAGGATGAGCTGGACGAAGATTTTGCTCTTGTTGTGCATTGTCTTCATCAGGGGTATTGTCTTCAGGCTGAGCATTGTCGTCAGGTTGATTTGGAGCAGAGATGATGAGTTCCTCGTCAGGTTGTGCTTCAGAAGGCATGATCTCACCAGTTCCCATAAGCTTGATAGATTCATTTGGTGAAGCTTCATCTAGCACATTTGGTAGGGATTCTCTTTGTGATCCATTTGTCTCATCAAACCTCACATCCACAGTTTCAACAGTTTTATAGAGAAAAATGTTGAAGACCCTGTAGGAGTGTGAGTCCTTTCCATATCCGAGCATGAAGCCTTCATGAGCTTTGGGTGCAAATTTTGACTTGTGATGAGGATCCTTGATCCAGCACTTAGCTCCAAATACTCTGAAGTAGCTTATATTTGGCTTCTTTCCAGTGAGGAGCTCATAGGATGTTTTCTTCAGAAGCTTATGAAGATAAACACGATTGATGATATGGCATGCAATATCAATAGCTTCGGGCCAGAATCTTTTTGGGGTTTTGTATTCATCGAGCATCGTTCGAGCCATCTCAATTAGAGTTCTGTTCTTGCGCTCAACGATCCCATTTTGCTGAGGTGTATATGGGGCTGAGAATTCATGAGTGATTCCCATCTCATCCAGATAAAGATCGAGGCTAGTGTTCGTGAATTCAGTGCCGTTGTCACTTCTTATGTGTTTGATCTTGATGCCATAGTTGTTCATGGCACGGTTGGCGAAGCGTCTGAAGACATCTTGCACTTCAGTCTTGTAGAGTATTATGTGTACCCATGTGTATCTTGAGTAATCCTCAACAATGACGAAGCCATAGAGACAGGCGGTGGTAGAGAATGTGGAGTAGTGAGTAGGGCCAAATAAGTCCATGTGAAGCAGCTCGAAGGGTTTGGATGTCGTCATGATTGTCTTCGAGGGGTGCTTGGCTCTAGTCATCTTCCCAGCTTCACAGGCACCACATAGATGATCTTTCTTGAACTTGACTTCCTCGATGCCTATGACATGCTTCTTCTTTGAGAGAATGTGCAAGTTCCTCATGCCAGCATGTCCTAGCCTCCGATGCCAAAGCCAGCACTCTGAAGCTTTTGCTAGAAGACATACGGCCATTTGTGGTCCAGCTGAGAAATCTACCATATACAGATCACCTTTTCTGTATCCTTCAAATACTAAAGACTTGTCAGATTCCATTAGTACAATGCAACGAAATTTACCAAAGATCACAATCATGTTTAAGTCACAAAGCATTGAGACAGACATTAAGTTGAAGCCAAGAGATTCAACAAGCATGACTTTGTCCATGTGCTGGTCTCTTGAGATTGCAACTCTACCTAGACCCAACACCTTGCTTTTACCAATATCAGCAAATGTGATGTGAATCTTGTTGGATGGACGTAAAGTTGAGTCCATGAGAAGATTTTGATCACCAGTCATATGATTTGTGCATCCGCTATCCATAATCCATTCTGAAGACTTTGGTGTCTCCCCCTACAATGCAGTTAGGAGGATAGGCTTCACCAAAAGCCATTATGAAGCATAAACAATTGATGCATAAGTGGATTATGAACGCTTTAGATGTAAGTTAGGACTGATAAGATCTTCAGCAAGTGATGTATGGATAGTATGAGCAGTAAGTCATTTTGGGCATTTGATCTTGTGCCCTACAAGTGTTTTAGGTCCCCAGCAATAGCATCAGAAGCCTTTGATTACAGGCTGGAGACCTTTCCCTGCAAGAGAAAGTTAGTTCTTCTTAACCACCCACATCTTCAGGGGTGGCTTAGAAGCAATGAGTTTAAGAGCAGCATCTGAGAATTTTGGCTTTGGGGCCCTAGCAAATAGTCTTGCAGGAGGAGTATAATACTCATAAGAATAGGCAGAAAAGTTCTTTGATTTATGAACATAGCGGTTTGAAGAAACATGCTCATATTCATGGGTCTGAGTATGATTTCCCTGCAAAACATCTGTGTTAGGGTGACTCAGGTGAGTCCGTTATCTGTATGAAGCCTTAGGACCATATGAAGCCTTTGGTCTGGGGTTTGTCTTCATCCCAGGAGGTGTCATGATAGTATTTGCTGGAAGCTTCTCAAGACAACTTTTGGGTACCCAGATCTTCTTCATAGGTGGTCCATTCCTACAGTTAGTACCAATATACCTGACAAACACTTCACCATTTTGATTCTTAAACAGTTTATAGTTTGCATCAAAGGATTCATCAGTGATAACATGATTAGCACAAGTGAAGCCAGATAAGGTAGATGGATCCACTGAAGGTCCCTTTGCCGCAACCCATGTGGTTTTGGGATACTGCTCAGGCTTCCAGTATGAACCATCGACATTCATTTTCCTGTCGAACCCAACACCCTCTTTCCTAGGGTTTCGGTTCAGTATCTGCTTTTTGAGGACATCACATAGAGTCTGATGCCCTTTGAGGCTTTTGTACATCCCTGTTTCAAGCAAAGTCTTCAACCTAGCATTTTCATCAGCAATAGTAGTGGTTTCCTCAGCAGAGGGGTTAGTCACCACATCAATAGTTGAAGATATTGCAACAGTGACAGCAGTAGAGCATTCAGCAACAGATGTAGCGTTATCACGTTCAATGCATTTTAGACATGGTGGTTCAAACTCTTCGTGAGTGGAGCTGATCAGTTGTGCGCGGAGTGACTCATTCTCCTTTTGAAGATCTTCATGAGCCGCTTTCACTTTCTCAAGTTCTTGCTTCCTTTGAATGTAATCATGGGAAAGCTTTTCATGAGTTTTTGAAAGCGATTCATAAAGCTCTTCAAGTTCTTTGTACTTAATATGAAGATTTTTATGTCTTCAATTAAGGACCGAGAACGGGTCATTTCTGCGTCCAACATGTCATCGCTTTTGTCTAACAGTTTTTGAATATGTTCCATGGCTTTCTGCTGTTCAGTGGCAATTTTAGCAAGTGTTTTGTAGCTAGGTTTTGATTCACAATCAGAGTCATCTTCACTAGATGTTTGAAAGTAAGCATCGCATGATTTTACCTTGGCACCGCGTGCCATGAAGCAGAAGGTGGGTGCAGAGTCGTCGTCCTCATCATCATTGTTGGGGACGGGGACATAGTCTTCAGTGTTGAAGATAGACTTGCCCACGTAGGCAGTGGCTAAAGCCAAACTTGCAGCACCAGAATCAAACTCTTCCTCCGACTCCACCTCCACCTCTTCAGAAGCAGACTCTTCCTCAGAATCCATCTCCTTGCCAACAAAAGAGCGAGCCTTGCCCGATGAATTCTTCTTGTGTGATGAATACTTTAACGAAGACTTTGAAGAAGACTTTGAATATTTCTTCTTTTTCTTGTCATCAGAATCATATTCTTTGCTCTTCTTTTTCTTCTTCTCGTTGTCCCACTGAGGACACTCAGAGATGTAGTGACCAGGTTTCTTGCACTTATGACAAGTTCTTTTCTTGTGGTCATGAGCAGATGCTTCATCATTTCTTGAGCTGGATCTTGAAGACTTTCTGAAGCCTTTCTTCCTAGTGAATTTCTGGAACTTCTTCACAAGCATTGCAAGCTCCTTTCCAATGTCTTCAGGATCATCAGAACTGCAGTCAGATTCTTCTTCAGATGAGGAAACAACTTTTGCCTTCAGGGCACGAGATCGACCATAGTTGGGACCATAGATGTCACGCTTCTCAGATAGCTGGAACTCATGTGTGTTGAGCCTCTCAAGTATATCGGACGGATCGAGAGTCTTGAAGTCAGGGCGTTCTTGAATCATCAGTGCAAGGATATCAAATGAGTTGTCGAGTGATCTCAGAAGGGTCTTGACAATTTCATGCTTGGTGATCTCAGTGGCGCCAAGTGCTTGAAGCTCATTTGTGATGTCAGTGAGTCGATCAAAAGTGTGCTGGACATTCTCATTGTCATGTCTCTTGAAGCGATTGAATTGATTGCGAAGGACGCCGATCCTTTGATCTCTCTAGGTAGTGACTCCTTCATTGACCTTTGAGAGCCAGTCCCAAACTTCCTTTGACGTTTCCAGAGCACTCACACGACCGTACTGTCCTTTGGTCAGATGACCACAGATGATGTTCTTGGCCGTTGAATCCAATTGAACGAGCCTCTTGACATCAGCAGGGGTGACGCCTTCACCAGTCTTTGGAACGCCGTGCTTGACGACAAACCAGAGGTCCATGTCAATGGCTTCAAGATGCATGCACATCTTGTTCTTCCAGTAGGGATATTCGGTGCCATCGAAGACGGGGCACGCAACGGAGACTTTGATTATCCCTGCAGTCAACATAGCTAAAACTCCAGGTGGTTAAACCGAATCACACAGAACAAGGGAGTACCTTGCTCTGATACCAATTAAAAGTGCAGTATATCGACTAGAGGGAGGGTGAATAGGTGATTTTTATGAAACGCTTCAAAACATGGTAGTTTCGAAGACAAACGATAAGCTCAAGCCTATTAGTATGCAGCGGAAAGTGGACTACACTAGATAAGCCATAGTCATGTATTCAATGAAGTGAAAGCATGAAGACTAATAGCAACTAGGCAGTAGTGATCATACAGGAAGAAGGAATGAACCAATCACAACAGGTAGATACTCAGTGAAGACAATCAGATAAGGCAAGCATGCAATGTCTTCACAACACAGAGCAGTAAGTAAAGGGAAGGATATGATAGAACGAGTAGCTCGGGGAAGACAGTGATTTGTTAGACCAGTTCCAGTTGTTGTGACAACTGTACATCTGGTTAGGGAGGCTGAGATTTAACTCAGAAGACCGCGTCTTCACCTTGTTCCCCTTGAGCTAAGAACACCCAGTCCTCGCCCAATCACTCTGGTAAGTCTTCAAGGTAGACTTCCAAACCTTCACAGACTTCGTTCACCGGCAATCCACAATTACTCTTGGATGCTCAGAACGCGACGCCTAACCGGCTGGAGGAAACACAGTCCTCAAGTGTAATAAGTCTTCAAGTCACACAGACAGAAAGACTTCAGTGATGCCTAACACTCTTTGGCTCTGGGTGTTTGGGCTTTGTCCTCGCAAGGATTTCTCTCTCAAATGCTTCGGAGGTGGGTTGCTCTCAAACGACAAAAGCCGTGTAATAACTCTGAGCAGCCACCAATTTATGGTGTAGGGGGTGGGCTATTTATAGCCACCAAGCAACCCGACCTGATTTGTCCGAAGTGACCCTGGGTCACTAAGGAACTGACACGTGTTCCAACGATTTCAAACACACACGACAACTTTACTTGAGCTCCAAGTAAAGCTGACTCATCCGCCTCTGGATAAGATTTGCTCTCATAGTCTTCGCTCGAAGACATAGGATTTGGTTGAGCATCACATCAGTCACTCTGACTTAGTTCACTCGGACCCCACTTAACAGTGCGGTGGTTCCTATGACTCAACAAAGAAGAAAAGGAAACATCGACAACTCTACGTCTTCGCTTTCCATAGTCTTCACACAATGTCTTCTCATGTCATAGTCTTCAATATGATTATCTTCATATACCACCACAGTTATCAATGTCTTCATACATTTTTAGGGGTCATCTCCGGTAGGTTAACCGAATCAATGAGGGACTACTACCTGTGTTATCCTGCAATTCTCACAAACACATTAGTCCCTCAACCAGATTTGTCGTCAATACTCCAAAACCACTAAGGGTGGCACTAGATGCACTTACACATTTGCTTGCTGGTTTGGCCACCACCAACACAATCTTGAGTCACACTCTTTTGCCCAAGTCCGGAGATGACAAGATGATCCGTGGCCCAGTCCATCAACTTGCTACATTTGTTTGACACTCCGCAAAAGTTCAAAGTCATGAGCCTGATAGTTGAGCCAATCAAGAGGACCGCAGCTGACGAAAAGAGATCATGTGGATTTGCTCCGCACATTCAGATGCTCATCAACTCCAAGGTCGGAACGAGCACTTATCTACTTGATCGTGAGCATCTCCCATTACAGCCCGAGTTATAGGACAATGTTGTAGTGATGGAACCTTCACATCCTTCGTCTGCTCAAGCTCAAGAGGAAATTCAGGCAACTACAGCAGTAAAAGAAGCTCATAAGGCATTTGCTCCCAATGCACCCATTGCCAACCTCAAGTCCAAGAACGATCAAATGACCTATCTGTTGGAAGCTACCCTCAGGATTGGGCGAAGTCTGGCCAACCTAGCCAAGAACCAAGAAAGCTTAGAGCAGATACTTGAGCATAATATATATAATATTGATGTCAAGATTACTGAGGTATAGTCTATAGTGGAGAAGCTCAGAGAGGATGCTGACTGAGTCAGGGTTGCTTCTAATGATAGTGGATATGATAGACCGACAACTGAGAGATTTCAGACAGTACCCAGGGCACCCAGATCTGCCGTGCATGTTGCAGACATGAGGACCACTCACTCTACACCTGCTGCTACTACTACAGTGCCACCCCAGTTTCTACTACACCAGCCCAACAGACGTCTATTGAAGCCCTCGCTGATGCACTGATCTCAACGCCATCTACGCACACCAAAGTTGCCAGCCAGAAGTCACCTTCAGGAGCTGCCAAGGATCATGCCTAGAGAGACGCCTAGCTCTATACCTTTTCGAACATTTTGGTACTTGTTGCCAAAGAAGGAGAATTTGTATAGATCATTAGGCTTCGAGAGAGAGTGTCTCGCTTTTTGCTCGTTGTTTTTTCTTGAGTTCTTGCTACTATTTCCTTTTGATTCGTGATACTTTGTTCGTTATGTGTGTGAGATACTATGTTGGTTTTGTGTGATTGATTATACTATGATTCATGTGATGTTTAAAGCTTATCTCTATCATTATTTGTGTATGATCATTTACTTATGTTTTTGTTAATGTGTGCTTACTATTTCATTCATATCAACTTGTGCCCTCCACCAAGTTGTACGTGACATGGAAGAGTGACCCATAATCCTAATCTATTGTGCATTTGCATTCAAACCCAAATTTTTAGTAATGCACAAATTTAGGAGGAGCTCTTGCTTATCACATACTTCTCAAAGCGACGACGTATTTCATTCATTTAATCATTTGTCAAAGCTTTGATCTACATGTTGTCATCAATTATCAAAAATGGGGAGATTGAAAGTGCAAATAATCCCTGGGTGGTTTTGGTAAAAAATAACAACATATATCTCATTGAACTAATATCCATTCAAGATAAATATTTTAGGATGTTCAATGACTGGCATGGCAAGGACTAGAGATATGGACCCCTCAAAATGCTAAGGGAAAGGATTGGACAAAGCTAAAGACTCCACATCTTTTAAGTGATCCAAGATCACATTGAGTCCATAGGAAAGACAATACTATTAAAAGGGTATGAGGTGTTGCTTTGACCTGGTTGCTCAAGTGCTTACTGATATTGCTTCAAAACCCTCAACCACTTTCTCTATCCAAATATTCCCAAACCCTAAATTCCAACTCGGCCCCACCGATATTTCATACCCGAAGCCACCAATTTCATCTGGACGTAGCCACAACCAAAACCCTAACAATTCAGATCCACCAATATGGATCTCGGTCCCACCGAGATGGCCTTGCCAACTCTATGTTGCTTATTGCAATTATTTCGGTCCCATCGAGTTTTGCAATCGGTACCACTGAGTTGGCTTGCCAACTCTCTGCTGCCTTATTGCTTCACTTTGCTCCCACCGACTTGATGCAATTGGTGCGCTCCACCGAGATGAGGTTTGCCCTAAGTCCTTGCACATCGGTCTCTCCGATTGTTCCCGTCGGTCCCACCGACATTCCTACGTTCATATTTTTACACATATCGGTGCCACCGAGATGGGTCAAAAATGTGTAACAGTTGGATTTTGTGTGTAGGCTATATGTACCCCTCCACTCCTCTTACTCAGTGAGAGAGCCATCCGAACGTGCCTACACTTCCACCAATCATTTTCTGAGAGCGAACCACCTACTCATGTGTTGAGATCAAGAGATTCCATACCTACCATTTGAACCTTGATTTATAACCTTCCCCAAGTTACTTTCCACTCAAATCCTTCTGCCACCATATCCAAAGCTATGAGAAAGAGTTGAGTGTTGGGGAGAATATTATTTGAAGCACAAGAGCAAGGAGTTCATCACCAACACACCATCTATTACCTTTTGGAGAGTGGTATCTCCTAGATTGGTTAGGTGTCGCTTGAGAGCCTCTGACATGATGTGGAATTGAACCAAGAAGTTTGTAAGGGCAAGGAGATCATCTACTTCGTGAAGATCTACCCGAGTGAGGTAAGTCCTTCATGGACGATGGCCATGGTGGGATAGAAAAGGTTGCTTCTTCGTGGACCCTTCGTGGGTGGAGCCCTCTATGGACTCGCACAACTGTTACCCTTCGTGGGTTGAAGTCTCCATCAACATGGATGTACGATAGTGAAGGAAATATGCCCTAGAGGAAATAATAAAGTTCTTATTTATATTTACTTATATCATGATAAATGTTTATTATTCATGCTAGAATTGTATTAACCGGAAACTTAGTACATGTGTGAATACATAGACAAAACAGAGTGTCCCTAGTATGCCTCTACTTGACTAGCTCGTTGATCAAAGATGGTTATGTTTCCTAACCATAGACATGTGTTGTCATTTGAAGAATGGGATCACATCATTAGAGAATGATATGATGGACAAGACCCATCCGTTAGCTTAGCACTATGATCATTTAGTTTTACTGATATTGCTTTCTTCATGACTTATACATGTTCCTCTGACTATGAGATTATGCAACTCCCGAATACCGGAGGAACACCTTGTGTGCTATCAAACGTCACAACGTAACTGGGTGATTATAAAGATGCTCTACAGGTGTAACGCCCCGGACACACCCGCCGGTGGTCGTTACTCCTGGCGGGATCTAGACTGGCCTCACATATCAATACTAGTCTTTTCTGCGCACTTTGTCCTCACTCGTGCGCACCCGGGAGCAACTTCCCGGTCGGTCACCCATCCTGAAACTACTCCAAGCTGAGCACGCTTAACTTTGGAGTTCTATCCGAATGGGCACCCGGAAAAGAAGGAATTCCTTATTGATATGAGTAGTCTATCATCCCTAATAAGCCAGGCCATTACATACACCCTCACTCAGAGGAACCGACGTCCTCGTCGGGCCACAGGAACGTTCCCTCTTGGCACAACCGTCTGTGCTTCCAGGACAGCACATGTGCCATGCCGTGTGCCACGACGGGTCACAAACGTCATGCACAACATGACTGCAAACTGTCCGCAAACATCCGTGTAACCGCGAGGGTCGGCTCTGATACCAACTTGTAACGCCCCGGACACACCCGCCGGTGGTCGTTACTCCTGGCGGGATCTAGACTGGCCTCACATATCAATACTAGTCTTTTCTGCGCACTTTGTCCTCACTCGTGCGCACCCGGGAGCAACTTCCCGGTCGGTCACCCATCCTGAAACTACTCCAAGCTGAGCACGCTTAACTTTGGAGTTCTATCCGAATGGGCACCCGGAAAAGAAGGAATTCCTTATTGATATGAGTAGTCTATCATCCCTAATAAGCCAGGCCATTACAACAGGTGTCTCCGAAGGTGTTTGTGGTGTCGGCGTAGATCGAGAATAGGATTTGTCACTCCGAGTGTCGGAGAGGTATCTCTGGGCCCTCTCGGTAATACACATCATAATAAGCCTTGCAAGAAAATGACTAATGAGTTAGTCACGCGATGATGTATTACAGAACGACTAAAGAGACTTGCCGGAAACGAGATTGAACTAGGTATTATGATACCGACGATCGAATCTCGGGCAAGTAACATACCGATGACAAAGGGAACAACGTATGTTGTTGTGCGGTTTTGACCGATAAAGATCTTCGTAGAATATGTAGGAACCAATATGAGCATCCAGGTTCCGCTATCGGTTATTGACCGGAGATGAGTCTCGGTCATGTCTACATAGTTCTCGAACCCGTAGGGTCCGCATGCTTAATGTTCAATGACGATTGGTATTATGAGTTTTTGTGATTTGATGTACCGAAGGTTGTTCAGAGTCCCGGATGAGATTATGGATATGACGAGGAGTCTCGAAATGGTCTAGAGGTAAAGATCGATATATTGGAAGGCTATATTCGGACATCGGAAAGGTTCCAAGTGATTCAGGTATTTTTCGGAGTACTGGAGAGTTACGGGAATTCACCGGGGAAGTAGTGGGCCTTAATGGGCCATACAGGAAAGTTGAGAAGGGCCTCAAGGGGTGGTCGCGCGCTGTCGTGGAATTGGCACGACAGATGTCCGGTTTAGAGGACTTAGGTGTGAGGCCATCGCGCGGGTTAGCTTGAAGGGGTTAAAAGCACACAAAGGACACAGAAGGTTTATACTAGTTCGGCCCCTTCGATGAAGGTAAAAGCCTACGTCTAGTTTGGTGTGGTATTGCTTGGGCGTCGATGAACAGGGAGCGGATCGCTTGCGTGTGTCTCGACGGGTTGTTGCTTGTCCTTGAACCGTCGCCGGGTCGTCCCTTTATATAGGAGGCGACGCCCGGTCTGGTTCAAGGACAAGCAACAACCCATCGAGACACAGGCAAGCGATCCGCTCCCTGTTCATCGACGCCCAAGCAATACCACACCAAACTAGATATAGGCTTTTACCTTCATCGAAGGGGCCGAACTAGTATAAACCTTCTGTGTCCTTTGTGTGCTTTTAATCCCTTCAAGCTAACCCGCGCGATGGCCTCACACCTAAGTCCTCTAAACCGGACATCTGCCGTGCCAATTCCACGACAGTTGGCGCCCACCGTGGGGCTATCGCACGATGGTTTCGAGTTCTTGAAGGGCATCTTTGAAGGACTCAAGGGTTACGTGGTTGGCCGGATGACCAAGAGTCGCCGCGGCCGGATCTACATCAACGACGCAGGCTGGGGCCCCGAGGCCGATTCAATCGAATACGGGTACCGGGTCCCCTTCAGCGGCATCCACGTCTTCATCGGCAAGATTGGTGAACCGGGACCTGAGCCGGACATCTTCCCCAACATCATCGAGCCAGCTCAGCATGCGAGATCGGCCCGGATTCAGCCCACCGTGAAACGTGTCTTCGTTGGAGCAGTACATGGAGTCCAAGCCGAGGACGGATTGGATTCTGGTGGCGAGACAGTTGTCTATTCTGACGATGAATCTTCATCCGGGGAGACCGAATCTTTGTATCTGTTGCAGGACGGCCGATCCGAGGGTATATCCGATGGTGACAGTATTCCGGACCCCTTTGATCCGCCAAACCGGGTGGCTGTCTTCATGGCCGGATCACAGTCTATGCAGCAACCCACGGTGACCGGGGCGTTCACAGCAGAGGTAGCTGGTGTGGGGGCGGGCAACCAAGCCCACTCACCCTCTGACGTTCTATCCACCTTGGTCGAGGAGTTGACAGCACGCGCAACAGCAAAAGTAGCTCCTGCCAACAAGGCGCAACATGATGCGGAGATCCTTCAGCTGAAGGGCTGGATTGAGCAGGCTAAACGGGATCTGGACGCAGAGAAAGCCATGATAGCTATGAGGCAAGCAGAGCTAGACTCCCAAGCTTTCCGGCTCAGGGTGGATCAGACTTCTGCACAGGAGGTAATGTACAGAAGACAGCAAACTCGTCTACCGTCAGTTTACGAGGCGAGGAATCTCTTTGGCACACCAGGGGCGGGAACTAGTAACCGCCCAGAGGTAAACCGGGGAGGAGCCCCAGGGACTGGCACGTCGGTTCAGCCGCCGACCATAGAGCGAAATCGTCAAGTTGTGCCCACACCGCACATCCCCACCCCTCCCGGCCATTATTCTAACCCGTTGGACAACATTGTCGCCGCCGCTTCACGACTGGCCGCTTTACCCATTGAGGGGACATCCCCCATGGCGATGGAAGCGCGCCGGGCTAAGGAATTGCTGGACATGGCACTGACACAGCAGCAGGCATACTCTTACAGCAGGGAGAGGATTCATTCAACCCCCCGCCAAAGCCGGAGTTACACTAGGCACTGGGATGAACCGGCCGTATCTAGCAGCGAGCGGAGACGACACCGCCACAGGCAGGATAATCCGGCAGGAGCAGAAGCACACGCCCAAGAGGCGGTAAACCGGGCCAGACAAACCGCTCGCGAGGACACCCGTCAAGCGACGCCGGTTCACCCAACCACAACAGAAATGGGAGTCACAGCGAGTTCCTTTGGAGTGCAGTGTCTCGTCCCCGCTTTACGAAGCGTAAAATTACCCAAAGACTTCAAAGGTCCACGCAAGGTGCCCAACTACACGGCAGACCTGGCTCCAGAGGCGTGGGTTGAGAGCTATGAGATGGCTATGGAGATGCTAGATGTGGATGAAGCGGCATGCGCAAAATACTTCACCATGATGCTGGAAGGCACAGCCCGAACATGGTTAAAGGGCCTACCACCTAACTCCATCGGATCATGGGGAGAACTGCGTCGCCGGTTTATCAAAAATTTCAAAGACACGTGCAAGCAGCCAATGTCAGTGGTAGATTTAGCGGCATGTGTTCAAGGAGAGCAGGAACCTACGAGCGCCTGGGTGCGGCGAGTATCAGAAATCCTGCATTCCTCCAATAGCATCAATCCTAGTACGGCGATAGTGACATTGGAAAATAATTGCCGGTTTGAGTCTCTGAAGCTGAAGTTGGGACGACTCAAGCGGGATTGTAATGACATGGGGACACTCATGAGCGCTCTGGTGAAATATGGGGATTCTGATAACACTAAGTACCCAGAGGCAGATGGAGACAAGTCCGGGAAAGCAAACAAGGCTGGTAAACCGGCGCAAGCTAATCCGGCAGGAACGAGTTACAATGGTAAGCGAAAAGCAGAGGGTGGTTCTGATTTTGTGGCTAATACCAACGTTCAAGGAAACGGGCAGCGCCGCAAGGGTAGACCACCTCCTCGTGGTGAAGGGCAATTCCTCAGTCTAGAATAACAGTTAGACGCGCCTTGCCCTAAACACAGCAAAGAGGGAAGCCCGTCTAAACATTCATGGAGGGAATGCCGGATCATGATAGAGGCCATGAGACAAGCCAAATATAACCACGGACCCCCGGGCGGTGGCTCAAGTTCCGGATTTCAGGGTCCGGGTCACCAGGGTAATGGTTCCGGGTCAGGATATCACGGCGGTAACAACAACTATCCCAGCAACAACAGTAACGGTCAGCATCAATAGAACCAACAACATGGTCAGGGTGGTTACAATAACCAAGGCAATCAGCAGCGTCAACAGCAGCAACAATCCGGATATCAGAGTAATCCGAAGGAGCTAAGTAGTGGACAGTACCATGTCTTTACCACGAGTTTGTGCAAACAGGATCAAAAGATTCTGAAGCGGGCAGTACACGCAATTAAACCGGCAACGCCACGTTTTCTATGTTGGTCGGAACAACATATTGTGTGGAGCAGAGAGGATCACCCGCCGCGGGTTGATAATCCAGGCCAGTTGGCCCTAGTAGTGGCACCACAAGTGGGTGGCTACAAATTCACAAAAGTACTCATGGATGGCGGCAGCAGTATCAACATCTTATATTATGAGACTTTCCGTCGTATGGGGTTGACAGACAAGAAGTTGAGACAATCCATCACGGTGTTCCATGGAGTGGTGCCAGGTAAATCGGCTTACCCAGTTGGGAAAATTGATCTGGAGGTTACTTTTGGGGATGAGCAGGATTCTAGGTCAGAGACAGTGACCTTTGAGGTCGTAAAGATCCGAAGCCCATATCATGCTCTGTTCGGGAGGCCGGTTTACGCCAAGTTCATGGCTAGACCGTGCTATGTTTATCTATAGCTCAAGATGTCGGGTCACAAGGGAACCATCACGGTTCACGGAAGTCGCAAGATTGCATTGGAATGTGAGGAAGGATATGCAGCCTATGCAGAGGCAGTCTGTGCTACGGAAGAGTTGAAATTTTACAAGGACAACGTTGATCCGGCAGATATGTCCCCGTTAAGAAAGCCAACTACAGAGCATGATCCGGCGTTGAAGTTTAAATCGGCAGAGGAAACCAAGCAAGTTGACTTTGTACCAGGCGATTCATCCAAGCAGTTCACTATCAGCGCTAACCTAGACCCCAAATAGGAAAGCGCGCTCATCGAGTCCATCCGTGAGAATCGGGATATCTTTGCATGGAAACCTTCTGACATGCCAGGTATACCGAGGGAACTCGCTGAGCATAGTCTTAATATTGATCCGAAGTTCAAACCGGTCAAGCAGTACCTGCGCCGCTTCAATGAGGAGAGGCGCAAGGCTATAGGTGAGGAAGTGGCCAGGCTTTTGGCCGCAGGATTCATAGTTGAGGTGTTCCATCCGGAGTGGTTGGCTAATCCGGTTCCGGTGTTAAAGAAAAATGGAACGTGGAGGATGTGTGTGGATTACACAGACCTAAACAAGGCTTGTCCAACTGATCCTTTTGCTCTCCCCCGTATTGATCAGATCATTGATGCTACGGCCGGATGTGAGCGACTAAGTTTTTTGGATGCATATTCAGGGTATCATCAAATCAAGATGGCAGTTAAGGACCAGGAGAAGACAACTTTCATAACTCCCTTTGGAGCCTTCTGCTATGTATCTATGCCCTATGGGCTCAAGAGTGCCCAAGCAACTTACCAGCATTGCGTACAGAACTGTCTTAAAGGGCAGATCGAAAAAAATGTCCATGCCTATGTCGATGACATTGTGGTGAAATCAAGGAAGGAGGAGACGTTGATAGAAGATTTAAAGGAAACTTTTGACAACCTCCGGGTTTATAAGATGATGCTTAATCCGGAGAAGTGCGTTTTCGGTGTTCCAGCAGGCAAGCTCCTTGGATTCTTAGTGTCAAACAGAGGAATAGAGGCTAATCCGGAGAAGATCAAGGCGATCACATCCTTGACTAAACCGGCTTGTATCAATGATGTCCAGCGCATAGTAGGCCGGATTACAGCATTGAGCCGATTCATCAGCCGTTTGGGAGAGAAGGCAATTCCACTTTATCAGATTCTTAAAAAGACAGATCGGTTTATATGGAGTGATGCTGCAAATGCTACGTTCGAGGATTTGAAGCGGCAATTAGCAGAACCGCCAGTTCTTGCTGCCCCTGTTGACAATGAGCCGCTGCTGCTATACGTGGCTGCCAATGCCCGTGCAGTTAGCGTGGCGATTGTGGTGGAACGCAAATAAGAAGGCAAGGAATATCCGGTTCAACGCCCGGTTTACTATGTCAGTGAGGTTCTAATTGAGTCAAAGCAAATGTATCCACACTGGCAGAAGCTGGTATATGGCGTGTTCATGGCAAACCGGAAGCTGAAGCACTATTTCGAGGGCCACCCAATTACTGTTGTCAGCTCAGCTCCATTGGGGGATATAATCCAGAACAGAGAAGCTACTGGCAGAGTGGCAAAGTGGGCCATTGAGCTTAGCCCACACGGATTGAAGTATGTACCCCGTACTGCTATTAAATCCCAAGCATTGGTAGATTTTATCAATGATTGGACAGAATTGCAAGCACCAGAGGAGAAGCCGGATCATACATATTGGACTATTCATTTTGATGGTTCAAGGCAATTAGAAGGCTCGGGGGCTGGAGTCGTGTTAACTTCCCCACGAGGTGACAAGTTTTGTTATGTCCTCCGACTAATGTTCCCTTGCACTAACAATGCTGCTGAGTATGAAGCTCTTCTTCACGGCCTACGGATAGCTAAGGAGATGAACTTGAGCCGAGTCAAGTGCTTTGGTGATTCAGATCTAGTGGCGCAACAAGTGTCTGGCAAGTGGGACTCTAAACACCCTCTCATGGCAGCTTACAGGCGAGAAGTTGAAGCGGTGGCAGGATGTTTCAAAGGATATCAGGTGGATCACATAGACCGGCGGAAAAATGAGGCGGCCGATGCTCTAAGCCGGCTGGGCTCTCAGCGTAAACTGGTTCCACCAAATACTTTCTTGGATGAATTGCACAGTCCATCAGTTCATGTACCATCGGAGGAGGATTTGGCTGTTCCTGATCTGGAAGCACAGCTGGTGGCAGCGCTTCATGTTATTCCGGATTGGACACTCCCTTACTTGGCGTACCTGAGCCGAGGAGAGTTGCCAGATGATGAGGTTGAAGCTGTTGGGGAACGTAGTATTTTAAAATTTTCCTACGATCACGCAAGATCTATCTACCAGATGCATAGCAACGAGAGGGAAGAGTGTGTCTATGTACCCTCGTAGACTGGAAGCGGAAGCGTCAAGTGACGCGGTTGATGTAGTCGAACTTCTTCGCGATTCAACCGATCAAGTACCGAACGTACGACACCTCCGTGTTCAGCACACGTTCAGCTTGATGACGTCCCACGAGCTCTTGATCCAGTTGAGCTTCACGGGAGAGTTTCGTCAGCACGATGGCGTGGTGACGGATATGATGTATCTACCGGCGCAGGGCTTCTCCTAAGTACTGCGATGGTATGACCGAGGTGTGTTTCTGTGGAGGGGGGCACCACACACGGCTGGAACAATTCAACTTGTGTGTCTTTGGGTGCCCCCTGCCCCCGTATATAAAGAAGCAAGGGAGGAGGGCTGGCCGGCCTCCTATGGTGCGGCTAGGGCAATCCTACTAGGAATAGGATTGCAATCCTATTCCTAGTAGGAGTCCACCAAGAAGGAAGAGAGGGAAAGGAAAAGAGGGAGAGGTGGCGCCCCCCCAATCCTAGTCCAACTAGGATCCCTAGGTGGGGCGCCGGCCAGCCTCTATGGGCTGCCTCTCTCCTTTCCTCAAGGCCCACTATGGACCATCCCCCCTCGTAGGGGGTTCCGGTAACCCCCTCCGGCAATCCAGTTAAATCCGAAACTTTTCCGGAACACTTTCGGTGTCCGAATATAGTCGTCCAATATATCAATCTTTATGTCTCGGACATTCCGAGACTCCTCGTCATGTCCGTGATCTCATCCGGGACTCCGAACTATCTTCGGTACATCAAAACTCATAAACTCATAATACCGATCGTCATCAAATGTTAAGCGTGCGGACCCTACGGGTTCGAGAACTATGTAGACATGACCGAGACTCATCTCCGGTCAATAACCAATAGCGGAACCTGGATGCTCATATTGGCTCCTACATATTCTACGAAGATCTTTATCGGTCAAACCGCATAACAACATACGTTGTTCCTTTTGTCATCGGTATGTTACTTGCCCGAGATTCGATCGTCGGTATCTCTATACCTAGTTCAATCTCGTTACCGGCAAGTCTCTTTACTCGTTCCGTAACACATCATCTCGTGACTAACTCATTAGTCTTTTGCTTGCAAGGCTTATTATGATGTGTGTTACCGAGAGGGCCCAGAGATACCTCTCCGACACTCGGAGTGACAAATCCTAGTCTCGATCTATGCCAACACCACGAATACTTTCGGAGACACCTGTAGAGCATCTTTATGATCACCCAGTTACGTTGTGACGTTTGATAGCACACAAGGTGTTCCTACGGTATTCGGGAGTTGCATAATCTCATAGTCATAGGAACATGTACAAGTCATGAAGAAAGCAATAACAGTAAAACTAAACGATCATAGTGCTAAGCTAACGGATGGGTCTTGTCCATCACATCATTCTCCTAATGATGTGATCCCGTTGATCAAATGACAACTCATGTCTATGGTTAGGAAACATAACCATCTTTGATCAATGAGCTAGTCTAGTAGAGGCATACTAGGGACACTCTGTTTTGTCTATGTATTCACACATGTACTAAGTTTCCGGTTAATACAATTCTAGCATGAATAATAAACATTTATCATGATATAAGGAAATATAAATAACAACTTTATTATTGCCTCTAGGGCATATTTCCTTCAGTCTCCCACTTGCACTAGAGTCAATAATCTAGCTCACATCGCCATGTGATTTAATACCGATAGTTCACATCGTTATGTGAATAACACCCATAGTTCACATCGCCATGTGACCAACACCCAAAGGGTTTACTAGAGTCAATAGTCTAGTTCACATCGCTATGTGATTAATACCCAAGAGTAATAAGGTGTGATCATGTTTTGCTTGTGAGAGAAGTTTAGTCAACGGGTCTGTCACATTCAGATCCGTATGTATTTCGCAAATTTCTATGTCTACAATGCTCTGCATGGAGCTACTCTAGCTAATTGCTCCCACTTTCCATACGCTTCCAGATTGATACTTAGAGTCATCTGGATTTAGTGTCAAAGCTTGCATCGGCGTAACCCTTTACGACGAACTCTTTATCACTTCCATAATCGAGAAACATTTCCTTAGTCATCTAGTTACTAAGGATAATTTTGACCGCTGTCCAGTGATCTACTCCTAGATCACTATTGTACCTCCTTGCCAAACTCATGGCAAGGTACACAACAGGTTTGGTACACAGCATGGCATGCTTTATAGAACCTATGGCTGAGGCATAGGGAATGACTTTCATTCTCTCTATATTTTTCTGCCGTGGTCTGGCTTTGAGTCTTACTCAACTTCACACCTTACAAGTCAGGCAAGAACTCCTTCTTTGACTGATCCATTTTGAACTACTTCAAAATCTTATCAAGGTATGTACTCATCGAAAGTCTTATCAAACGTCTTGATCTATCTCTATAGATCTTGATGCCCAATATGTAAGCAGCTTCACCAAGGTTTTTCTTTGAAAAACTCCTTTCAAACACTCCTTTATGCTTTCCAGAAAATTCTACATCATTTCCGATCGACAATATGTCATTCACATATACTTATCAGAAAGGTTGTAGTGCTCCCACTCACTTTCTTGTAAATACAGGCTTCACCGCAAGTCTGTATAAATCTATATGCTTTGATCAACTTATCAAAACGTATATTCCAACTCCGAGATGCTTGCACCAGTCCATAGATGGATCGCTGGAGCTTGCACAATTTGCTAGCACCTTCAGGATTGACAAAACCTTCTGGTTGTATCATATACAACTCTTCTTTAATAAATCCATTAAAGAACGCAGTTTCGTTATCCATTTGCCAGATTTCATAAAATGTGGCAATTGCTAACATGATTCGGACAGACTTAAGCATCGCTACGGGTGAGAAAATCTCATCGTAGTCAACACCTTGAACTTGTCGAAAACCTTTCGCAACAAGTCGAGCTTTGTAGACAGTAACATTACCATCGGCGTCAGTATTCCTCTTAAAGATCCATTTATTTTCGATGGCTTGCCGATCATCGGGCAAGTCAACCAAAGTCCACACTTTGTTCTCATACATGGATCCCATCTCAGATTTCATGGCCTCAGGCCATTTTGCGGAATCTGGGCTCATCATCGCTTCCTCATAGTTCGTAGGTTCATCATGGTCCAGTAACATGACTTCCAGAACCGGGTTGCCGTACCACTCTGATGCGGAACGAACTCTGGTTGATCTACGAAGTTCAGCAGAAACTTGATCTGAAGTTTCATGATCATCATCATTAGCTTCCTCACTAATTGGTGTAGGAATCACTGGAACTAGTTTCTGTGATGTTCCACTTTCCAAATCGGGAGAAGGTACAATTACCTCATCAAGTTCTACTTTCCTCCCACTCACTTCTTTCGAGAGAAACTCCTTCTCTAGAAGGGATCCACTCTTAGCAACAAAGATCTTGCCTTCGGATCTGTGATAGAAGGTGTACCCAACAGTTTCTTTTGGGTATCCTATGAAGATTTACTTCTCCGATTTGGGTTCGAGCTTATCATGTTGAAACTTTTTTCACATAAGCATCGTAGTCCCAAACTTAAAGAAATGACAGCTTATGTTTCTCGTCAAACCACAGTTCATACGGTGTCATCTCTACGGATTTAGATGGTGCCCTATTTAACGTGAATGTAGCTGTCTCTAATGCATAACCCCAAAAGCGATAGTGGTAGATCGGTAAGAGACATCATCGATTGCACCATATCTAATAAAGTACGGTTACGACGTTCGGACACACCATTACACTGTGGTGTTCCATGTGGCGTGAGTTGTGAAACTATTTCACATTGTTTTTACTGAAGGCCAAACTCGCTAACTCAAATATTTTACCTCTACGATCATATCGTAGAAACTCTTATTTTCTGTTACGATGATTCTCCACTTCACTCTGAAATTCTTTGAACTTTTCAAATGTTTCAGACTTGTGCTTAATTAAGTAGATATACCCATATCTGCTCAAATCATCAGTGAAGGTCAGAAAATAACGATACCCGCCGCGAGCTTCAACACTCATTGGCCCACATACATCAGTATGTATGATTTCCAACAAATCTGTTGCTCACTCCATAGTTCCGGAGAACGGAGTATTAGTCATCTTGCCCATGAGGCATGGTTCGCAAGCACCAAGTGATTCATAATCAAGTGATTCCAAAAGTCCATCACTATGGAGTTTCTTCATGTGCTTTACACCAATATGACCTAAACGGCAGTGCCACAAATAAGTTGCACTATCATTATTAACCTTGCATCTTTTGGCTTCAATATTATGAATATGTGTATCACACGATCGAGATCCAACAAACCATTTTCATTGGGTGTATGACCATAGAAGGTTTTATTCATGTAAACAGAACAACAATTATTCTCTAACTTACATGAATAACCGTATTGCAATAAACATGATCAAATCATATTCATGTTCAACACAAACACCAAATAACACTTATTTAGGTTCAACACTAATCCCGAAAGTATAGGGAGTGTGCGATGATGATCATATCAATCTTGGAACTACTTCCAATACACATCGTCACTTCATCTTTTAACTAGTTTCTGTTCATTATGCAACTCCCATTTCGAGTTACTACTCTTTAGCAACTAAACCAGTATCAAATACCGAGGGGTTGCTATGAACACTAGTAAAATACACATCAATAATCTGTATATCAAATATACCTTTGTTCACTTTGCCATCCTTCTTATCCGCCAAGTATCTAGGGCAGTTCCACTTCCAGTGACCATTTCCTTTGCAGTAGAAGCACTTAGTTTCAGGCTTGAGTTTAGCTTTGGGTTTCTTCATGGGACTGACAACTTGCTTGTCATTCTTCTTGAAGTTCCCCTTCTATCCCTTTGCCCTTTACTTGAAACAAGTGGTCTTGTTAACCATCAACACTTGATGCTCTTTCTTGATTTCTACCTTCGCCGATTTCAGCATCGCGAAGAGCTCGGGAATTACTTTTGTCATCCCTTGCATATTATAGTTCATCACGAAGTTCTACTAACTTGGTGATAGTGTCTAGAGAACTTTGTCAATTACTATCTTATCTGGAAGATTAACTCCCACTTGATTCAAGCAATTGTAGTACCCAGACAATCTGAGCACATGCTCACTGCTTGAGCTATTCTCCTCCATCTTTTAGCTATAGAACTTGTTGGAGACTTCATATCTCTCAACTCGGGTATTTGCTTGAAATATTAACTTCAACTCCTGGAACATCTCATATGGTCCATGACGTTCAAAACGTCTTTGAAGTCCCGATTCTAAGCCGTTAAGCATGGTGCACTAAACTATCAAGTAGTCATCATACCGAGCTTTTGTCAAAACGTTCATAACGTCTACATCTGCTCCTGCAATAGGTCTGTCACCTAGCGGTGCATCAAGGACATAATTCTTCTGTGCAGCGATAATCCTCAGATCACGGAACAATTCCGCATTATTGCTACTAACATCTTTCAACTTAGTTTTCTCTAGGAACATAAAATAAAATAAACGGGGAGCAACATCGCGAGCTATTGATCTACAACATAGATATGCTAATACTACCAGGACTAAGTTCATGATAAATTAAAGTTCAGTTAATCATATTACTAAAGAACTCCCACTTAGATAGACATCCCTACGGTCATCTAAATGATCACGTGATCCAAATCAACTAAACCATGTCCGATCATCACGTGAGATGGAGTAGTTTCAATGGTGAACATCTTATGTTGATCATATCTACTATATGATTCACGCTCGACCTTTCGGTCTCCAGTGTTCCGAGGCCATATCTGCATATGCTAGGCTCGTCAAGTTTAACCCGAGTATTCTGCGTGTGCAAAACTGGCTTACACCCGTTGTATTTGAACGTAGAGCTTATCACACCCGATCATCACGTGGTGTCTCGGCACGACGAACTTTTGCAACGGTGCATACTCAGGGAGAACACTTATACCTTGAAATTTAGTAAGGGATCATCTTATAATGCTACTGTCGTTCTAAGCAAAATAAGAAGCATAATAAGATAAACATCATATGCAATCAAAATATGTGACATGATATGGCCATCATCATCTTGTGCTTTTGATCTCCATCTCCAAAGCAACGTCATGATCACCTTCGTCACCGGCGCGACACCTTGATCTCCATCATAGCATCGTTGTCGTCTCGCCAACTATTGCTTCTACGACTATCGCTACCGCTTAGTGATAAAGTAAAGCAATTACATGGCGATTGCATTTCATACAATAAAGCGACAGCCATATGGCTCCTGCCAGTTGCCGATAACATTACAAAACATGATCATCTCATACAAAACCGTATAACTCATCATGTCTTGACCATATCACATCACAACATGCCCTGCAAAAACAAGTTAGACGTCCTCTACTTTGTTGTTGCAAGTTTTACGTGGCTGCTACGGGCTTAGCAAGAACCATTCTTACCTACGCATACAAAACCACAACGATGTTTCGTCAAGTATGTGCTGTTTTAACCTTCACAAGGACGGGGCGTAGCCACACTTGATTCAGCTAAAGTGAGAGAGACAGACACCCGCCAGTCACCTTTAAGCAACGAGTGCTCGTAACGGTGAAACCAGTCTCGCGTAAGCGTACGCTTAATGTCGGTCCGTGCCGCTTCATCTCACAATACCGCCGAAGCAAAGTATGACATGCTGGTAAGCAGTATGACTAGTATCGCCCACAACTCATTGTGTTCTACTCGTGCATATCATCTACGCATAGACCTGGCTCTGATACAACTGTTGGGGAACATAGTATTTTAAAATTTTCCTACAATCACGCAAGATCTATCTACCAGATGCATAGCAATGAGAGGGAAGAGTGTGTCTACGTACCCTCGTAGACTGGAAGCGGAAGCGTCAAGTGACGCGGTTGATGTAGTCGAACTTCTTCGCGATTCAACCGATCAAGTACCGAACGTACGGCACCTCCGTGTTCAGCACACGTTCAGCTTGATGACATCCCACGAGCTCTTGATCCAGTTGAGCTTCACGGGAGAGTTTCATCAGCACGACGGCGTGGTGACGGATATGATGTATCTACCGGCGCAGGGCTTCTCCTAAGTACTGCGATGGTATGACCGAGGTGTGTTTCTGTGGAGGGGGGCACCACACACGGCTGGAACAATTCAACTTGTGTGTCTTTGGGTGCCCCCCTGCCCCCGTATATAAAGGAGCAAGGGAGGAGGGCTGGCCGGCCTCCTATGGTGCGGCTAGGGCAATCCTACTAGGAATAGGATTGCAATCCTATTCCTAGTAGGAGTCCACCAAGAAGGAAGAGAGGGAAAGGAAAAGAGGGAGAGGTGGCGCCCCCCCAATCCTAGTCCAACTAGGATCCCTAGGTGGGGCGCCGGCCAGCCTCTATGGGCTGCCTCTCTCCTTTCCTCAAGGCCCACTATGGACCATCCCCCCTCGTAGGGGGTTCCGGTAACCCCCTCCGGCAATCCAGTTAAATCCGAAACTTTTCCGGAACACTTCCGGTGTCCGAATATAGTCATCCAATATATCAATCTTTATGTCTCGGACATTCCGAGACTCCTCGTCATGTCCGTGATCTCATCCGGGACTCCGAACTATCTTTGGTACATCAAAACTCATAAACTCATAATACCGATCGTCATCAAACGTTAAGCGTGCGGACCCTACGGGTTCGAGAACTATGTAGACATGACCGAGACTCATCTCCGGTCAATAACCAATAGCGGAACCTAGATGCTCATATTGGCTCCTACATATTCTACGAAGATCTTTATCGGTCAAACCGCATAACAACATACGTTGTTCCTTTTGTCATCGGTATGTTACTTGCCCGAGATTCGATCGTCGGTATCTCTATACCTAGTTCAATCTCGTTACCGGCAAGTCTCTTTACTCGTTCCGTAACACATCATCTCGTGACTAACTCATTAGTCTTTTGCTTGCAAGGCTTATTATGATGTGTGTTACCGAGAGGGCCCAGAGATACCTCTCCGACAGTCGGAGTGACAAATCCTAGTCTCGATCTATGCCAACACCACGAATACTTTCAGAGACACCTGTAGAGCATCTTTATGATCACCCAGTTACGTTGTGACGTTTGATAGCACACAAGGTGTTCCTACGGTATTCGGGAGTTGCATAATCTCATAGTCATAGGAACATGTATAAGTCATGAAGAAAGCAATAGCAGTAAAACTAAACGATCATAGTGCTAAGCTAACGGATGGGTCTTGTCCATCACATCATTCTCCTAATGATGTGATCCCGTTGATCAAATGACAACTCATGTCTATGGTTAGGAAACATAACCATCTTTGATCAATGAGCTAGTCTAGTAGAGGCATACTAGGGACACTCTGTTTTGTCTATGTATTCACACATGTACTAAGTTTCCGGTTAATACAATTCTAGCATGAATAATAAACATTTATCATGATATAAGGAAATATAAATAACAACTTTATTATTGCCTCTAGGGCATATTTCCTTCAGAAGCTAGGCAGATAATCCGGCGATCCAAATCTATGACCATCGTTAACGGAGAACTTCATCACCGCAGCGTTTCTGGGGCATTTCAGCGTTGCGTATCATCGGAAGAAGGCAGTGATATTCTTCGCGAGATACACGAAGGAGATTGTGGTCATCACGCCGGTTCAAAATCACTGGTAGCCAAGGCTTTTCGTCACGGGTTTTACTGGTTAACGGCCCATGCTGATGCGGAGGATCTAGTCCGAAGATGCGACGCTTGTCAGAAATTTTCACGGCGTGCTCTTGTTCCGGCACAGGAGCTACTGATGATTCCAATTACTTGGCCGTTTGCGACTTGGGGGCTTGATATGGTTGGACCTTTTAAACGATCCCAAGATCAGAAAACCCACCTGTTGGTGGCAGTGGACAAGTTTACAAAGTGGATTGAGGCAGAGCCTGTCAGTAAGTGTGATGCGGCAATAGCGGTTAAATTCATCAAAAAGGTAATTTTCCGGTTTGGCTTTCCACACAACATTATTACTGATAATGGCACCAACCTATCTAAAGGAGAGATGGAAGAGTTTTGCCAAAGGGAACATATTCGCCTGGATGTGTCTTCAGTAGCTCACCCTCAATCCAATGGTCAAGCTGAAAGGGCCAACCAAGAGATCTTGTGAGGCATCAAGCCGCGGCTTATGACTCCCTTGCAAAGAACACCAGGGTGCTGGGTTGAGGAGTTACCTTCTGTCCTCTGGAGCATCAACCCTACGCCTAACAGGTCTACAGGCTATATGCCCTTCTTCATGGTATATGGTGCTGAAGCGGTTCTCCCTAGTGATATCCGGCACGACTCACCACGGGTGGCGGATTATGTTGAAGCGGCCAATGAGCAAGCAAGACATGACAGCTTAGACTGGCTGGATGAGGAGCGTGACATAGCAGCGGCACGATCCGCAATTTATCAGCAAGACCTGCGCAGATATCACAGCCGCCGGGTTAAGACCAGGACGTTCCAGGAGGGGGACCTGGTGCTCCGGCTCATCCAAGACCAGACAGATATGCACAAGTTATCCCCACCTTGGGAAGGGCCCTTTGTGGTCAGCAAGAACCTACACAACTGTTCATATTACCTGGTGGACGTTCGAGAACATAAAGACTCACGGACAGCAGAGGAAGAGACGAAGAGGCCGTGGAACATTGCTCTTCTGCGGCCTTACTACACTTGAGCCATGGGCTCCGCTTCATGTATCCCGTATATATTATAATTAATAAATAAACCGGCACCCCCGGTAAACCGGGGGATCAGCCATCTTCTTCAAATATAAGTGTCTTATGGGAATTCACTCAGGTGATATCCATCTAAAGTTTATTTCTCTTGATATATATTATTTTCATCAAGAAAACAAGATGCTTTGATCAATCTATTTTGATATGCAGGACAATTATATAAGGGACCAAAGAGGGTTTGCCACACAAGTGCAACTCCCATATAGGTACCCTGCCTCTACGGTCACTAGGGGGCTTCCTGTTCAAACATAGGTCGTATTCGAACCAAAGAGAACATAACCAAAGTCACTAGGGGGCTACTGATCGCATTCGAATCCTAGCTCAACCCCTTTGGTCCAGTGTATATGATCGCATTCGAATCATAGCTTAAACACCGTTTGGGTCCGCCTTGGATCGCATTCGACACTGATCGGCAAAATCTCAAGGCCACTGAGGGCTACTGATCGCATTCTAATCCTAGCTCAACCCCTTTGGTCCAGTGTATATGATCGCATTCGAATCATAGCTTAAAACCCGTTTGGGTCCGCCTTGGATCGCATTCGAATCCACTGATCGACAAAATTCTCAAGAACACTGGGGGCTACATGGTCGCATTCGAATCCTAGCTCAACCCCTTTGGTCCGGTTTACTGATCGCATTCGAATCAGAAGCCTCGATTTCCAGCCTGGCATCTCATAAAAAGCCTCGATTTGGAGCCTGGCAGCTCGTAAAAAGCCTCGACTACATGGTCTTATTTGCCAAAAAAAATTCTTTGCTTTTGCGATTTTACAAGTTTTTGTGGTTAACCAAGTTTATTGATCCGGAATTGGGCAACTTCAAGGTTGACCACATATCTACAAAGTTAAAAGTCTGGGTCATAAACACCAGCATGAGTTTAAAGTCTGGGTCATAAACACCAGCATGATTTAAACCGGTGTTTATCATAACCCGGAACAGTCATCAAGCAAATGCCAAGAGAGCCAAGAGCCTCATCAGCAGCTACACTTTCAGTTATGCCTACCGGATTAAGGTCGTCAGGCACACTTAATCAGAGGTATGAGGTATTTTTTGGGTATAAAACAGATACTCTTTCAATATATGTCTATGGGAGCAATGTAATAGGTCCGGTGGTAAACCGCCAGGACATCTTTTAGCATTGTTTATGCAGATGCAGATAACATAGATGGATAAACCATAGCAGACAAGGGATTAAAATTGGCAGACGCCAAGTCAAGCTGTGACATCCACATTGGGACAAAGACAATGTTTCGAACTATCCTATTACAAGGCACTCACAGGCCCGAACGGATTAAAGTTTTTTGCAAAAGTGTTCAGCAGCTATGAATTAAACCAGACGGTTTATGACTCCTCTTCACGCTGTGAAGGCTGAGGATCGACGTGTTCCGGATCTTCTTCATCTTCAGGTAGTGGCTGGAAATTAGGAACGCGCCAATCAATCTTGGAGAGTACGCGAAAGTACATTTCCTCATTAATCAGATCAGATGGATCAATATCTGGAGCGAAAGTATGGCCACGCACTGGCGGGATCAGATTCTCGGTGTCATAAACTGGCCGCTCCACCCATTCATTTTCTAAGTCATAGGCCGGATGATACCTGGTCAGATCCGCTTCATCGGCAAGTTTGCTGGCGAGTGGGCGCATCTCTTTGGTTAAGGCACGGAGGTCTTCGGCAGAAAAGGTGGATTCATCCTCTTTATTACTGGGATATCCGTTCATAGCCTCCTCCGGATCAAAGTCTCGAACCCATGCCTTGGCCCGGGTCAGTGCTATAAGAGAGCCAGCCCGTGCAGCAGATTTCTTCACTTCTACCAGGCACACATGCAGGACAGATAGCTTCTCCAAAGTACCTTGGATAGTAGTTGGGGCCGGTTTCTGATGGGACATTGCACTTATAACCCTTTGAGCGCCGGAATACAACTGTTCCACCAGGGTATAAGAGGCCTTGAGCTTCTTCCGGACATCATCTCCAAGATGAGTTATGCGTCGCCCTAAATATGTTTGTCAAAGTTAAACCGGAATGGATCAAGCATTGCAGAGATGAAAAGCATATACAATTGAGTGCTCACCAAAGATAGCGGAGGTCATAAGTTCTATTTGCTGCCTTAAACCGGTCAACTCCTGCGTAACCGGATTAAGGGTAGCTTCAGCGTCCTTCGCTCTTTTCTCAAGAGCATTTCTCTGCACCTCCCAGGAGGACCGCTCCGCCTCAAAGTCCTTTTTCAATTTTTCCATGTTGGTTAAGTTCAGCGCAAGCTTTTCCTTGGCTTTGGCAGAAGCAGTTTCAGTAACAGCCAATCTAGCCTGGAGTTCAGTTACCTCTGCAGCCCTCCGGGTCAAGTCAGCCTACAAGGAAATCAAATGGATTAGAAAGGCAAGTCAATCAAGTCTCAAGCATATAAACAAGTTATCCACTTGACACTTGGGGGCTAATGTGCAATTGAAGTACTGAAAGAAAATTTCAGACAAGTCCCAAGCGCATAAAACAAGTTATACCCCTGGCACTTGGGGGCTAATGTAAGTTCATTTTCGGATACACTGGAAGTCCCGGTTCATCTACAACGAAGCTAAACCGGCACTTGGGGGCTACTATGGCCTAAAGACAGGATTGCAAAGAACACAAAAGAGAGACAAGTAAAAGGAAAGGAAATTACCTCGTATTTATCTTTCATCAGATTAACCAACCCGGCTTCATACTCACGGCTGGTAAAGAGCCGGTTTAGATACCCAGAATGAAGTTCTTGGGCACTCAACTCGGCATAGCTGGATAAATCCGTGCTCCACTTGCCTTTTTCTTGTTGAAGCTTTTCTTCCTTGGCAGTATGTCTGGCCAAGATGACGGGTTCGTTGGGAGCGGTGAAGCCTAATCCGGTTATCTCACAATCTGCGGATGAAGCAACAGTCGGCTGGATAGGAGCAGCAGTAGGCGCCGGGCTAGTAGGAGCCGGGCTAGCCTGAGGAGGGCTAACCCGGACAGGGCTCGCCGGTTCAACTACATTCTCCGTATTAACATCCTCCGGAGCAGTAATGTCGTCACGATCCATGGGAATAGGGTCATCAAACTGAGCTGCAGGATTATCGTTTGGAGGGATAACTTCTTCCGGATCAGCGGCCGGGTCAACGGTAGCAGTTTCGGCAGCCGCTTTGGTTGCTTTTGCCTTCTTGCTAGGCTTCGGCTTGCTGGAAAAAATTAAAGGAACGATGAGAATCATAAAGGTACAAATATACAGATAAGCCGGAGATTGAAAAGGACTTACCCAGGCACGGTCTTCAGTACAGGGACCTTTGTAGCAGTCGACCTGCTAGAAGAGGACAAAGGAGCCTCCTGATAGTTAGGATCAGACGGTTTAAGCGGTTTACGTATGAGCCCAGCTTTTGGATGAAGAAGAGTTGGAGAAAGTAAAACCTCAGAGCGGCGCCTGCGAGCCGGAGTAAGAGGTATTCCGGATGATTTCACCACGTGGCCACTATGGTGTGTGGTCCGGCGTGCTTCATGTTGCTGTTTCTTCAAAAGAAATTTGGGGTCCAATTGAGCGTAAGGATGAGAAAAAGGGTATTTCCGGGACACCCGGCGGATTTTGGGGGGCAGCGGTTCTGAGTCTGAAGAGAGAGAGATTACCTCAACTTCCGCCGCTTTAGTTCCTTCAGCCAGATCCTGCGGAAAGGCATTGTTAACATAAATTGGGATAAAGGGAGATTAAAACATATCAGGTTTAACTCGTACCTCAGAATCCGGATCATCTTCCTCAGGATGTGAACCGGAGGCAGCAACCGCTTTCTTCTTCTTGATAGCATACGTCTTCCGGCGTGGTTGTTTGGCCGATTTATCTTGAGGTTTTCTCTTCCAGAAGGGGTCGTTGGCCTGTGCAAAAGATAGGAAATAAATGGAAGACAATTGATATGGCCGGATCAGAACAGACAGAAAAAATCAGAAAGAACTTACTGCTGGCGGTTTATTGTTTTCACAGAATGGAGATAAACCGGTCCGGCTGCACTCTTCCAAAGAGATGTTGAGCATTTTCCTTGCGGATTCAGCGACTTCTTTCTCAGGAAGTATTATGTCAATATGGCGCTGAGGATCATCCGGTTTTCCGGTATACTCGCACATCAGGCCTGAACGCCGGCTCAGTGGAAGAATGCTCCAGGCAAGCCAACAGCGAACAAAGTCTACTCCGGTTAAGCCGTTGGCCATAAAGGCCCTAAGCTTAGAAAGTTGAGGGGCAAACCGGGCACGGTCTGGGGCACTAAGGCGCTGCGGCAGGGGATGATCCTCAGGTAGGCGATATGCGCGGTAATCCTGCAGTGGGTTTTCCCCTTCAGGCAAAGTATCTATGCAATAGAACCACGATTGGTTCCATTCCTTGGGGTGCGTGTGAAGGGCAGCGTGAGGGAAGCTCACATCCTTTCTTTTTTGAATGCTGACGCCGCCCAATTCTTGATGCGGCCTGTCAGAAAACTCTGTCTGCCGATTTAAATGAAAAAAAGTCTCTGAACAGATCCACTAATGGTTCTTCTTGAAGATATGCTTCTGAGAAGACTTGAAAATTGCAGACATTTGATATAGAATTCGGAACCACGTACTGAGGATGGAGTTGAAAAGCAGCTAGCACATCCCGGAAGAATTTTGAACCGGGAGGGCTAAAACCCCGGGCCAGGTGATCAAAGAAAACAATGACCTCTCCTTCCTTAGGAGTAGGTGGACACTCATCTCCTGGGGCCCGCCAGTTCAGAACCTCCTTAGGGCCCAGAATACCAATTGAAGCGGCGTTCGTTAAATCATCCTCAGTAATGCGGGAAGGAGCCCAGTTGCAAGCAACGAACTGCTTGGCAGTCATCTTGAATAAAGAAACGCTGAAAAATACAGTGCACAATCCGGTTCACCAATTGCTAAAGTACAAGCCGGAGCATTGTGTAAAATTATGAACTCAATCGACGGTTTAGACAAGGGACTAATGGCATTGGCAATCCGGAAACAGATGCGAGGCGAACAGTTACCGGTTTATCATAGAGAAAGATGAAGCTAAACCGTCAATTACATATAGGGGCTTACTTCTAACCCGTCAAAGAAAGTGTATGATTGATTAAACCAGAGAAGACATGCTATAGATCTATAGTGTGTAAAAACAGTTTCCACAGAAGGCTGAAGTGAAAATGGATCTGAGGCATAAGAAAAAGATGAAATATATGCAAGTCAAATGCAGGAAGAACCACAGAGGTTTTCTACAGATCAAATCTAAGCTGGTAAACTAGAGGAACTAAAGATGTGAGCGCGGAGCAGAAGCGCACTCAAGACGAATCTAAATAAAGTTCGAATCTACAGCAAGGTCAAACCTACAGGGATGAACAACAAAGCTTCAAGGTTTTTCATGGCGGAGCTATGGACGAAACCCTAGATCGAGATCTGGAGGGAAAAGGAAAGAGTACCTGACGAAGTAGACGACGATGGTGAAGCGTTCTGGTCACGTTCAGGGTGATGCAGTGGCCTTAGCTCGAGGATGACGAGGAGCTCGAAGAGCGGCGGCGGAGCTTCGAGCGACGGAGATAGAGGAAGACGAAGGCAGAAGGGGAAAAAAGAGGCAGACCCCAGCGGTATTTATAAGACGAAAATGTGACACGGTAAGCGCGGGAATCGAGGAGGTCAGAGATTGGATAAAGATTGCTCTGTCGCCTCGATTTTCGGGATAACATTTAACAAAGGTAACAGACAGAGGTGAGCAATAAATGCGGAGGTGATGTCACGACGGATTAAGGTGATTCCCGGAGATGACGTCATGGCCGGTTTATGAAGCAGATGAATTGCAGACAAGAGATTTATGCAAGACTTAGAAGACTGACATGAACAAGTTCAAATCAATCTGGGGCCTAATGTCAGGGATATTACTAGCAGGTATAAACCGGCCAGGAAGATCTGGATTACACTAGTCTGGTTGTATTATTACAAAGCCCAGTAGAATATGTACAAAGGTTACAGCCCATAGAGGTTTAGGGCCCATGTGTGAAGCCTACGGTTTGTAAACCATCATATCATGTAACTTGGGATGTAAGATAGAAAGAGAAGAGACCGAGGCGGACACGTTTATGAGCCGGCCTCGGGACTCTGTAAACCGGACCGGGCGTCGCCTCCTATATAAAGGGACGACCCAGCGACGGTTCAAGGACAAGCAACAACCCGTCGAGACACAGGCAAGCGATCCGCTCCTTGTTCATCGACGCCCAAGCAATACCACACCAAACTAGACGTATGCATTTACCTTCATCGAAGGGGCCGAACTAGTATAAACCTTCTGTGTCCTTTGTGTGCTTTTAACCCCTTCAAGCTAACCCGCGCGATGGCCTCACACCTAAGTCCTCTAAACCGGACATCTGCTGTGCCAATTCCACGACACGCGCCCCCCATGGGCTGGTCCGAATTGGACTAGGAAGGGGCGGCGCCCCCCTCCTTCCTTCCCCCCTTCTCCTAGTTGGACTAGGAAAGGAGGAAACCTACTCCTATTAGGAGTAGGAACCCTCCGCCTTGGCCCGCCCCTACTAGGTCGGCCTCCTCCCCCCTCCGTCCTTTATATACGTGGGGAGGGGGCACCCCATAGACACACAAGTTGACAATTATTTTAGTTGTGTGCGGTGCCTCCTCCACTGTTACACACCTCGATCATATTGTCGCAGTGCTTAGGCGAAGCCCTGCGTCGGTAACTTCATCAACACCATCACCACGCCGTCGTGCTGACGAAACTCTCCCTCGGCCTCAACTGGATCAAGAGTTCGAGGGACGTCACCGAGCTGAACGTGTGCATATCGTGGAGGTGCCGTGCGTTCAGTGCTTGATCATTGGATCGCGAAGACGTTCGACTACATCAACCGTGTTACTAAACGCTTCCGCTTTCGGTCTACGAGGGTACGTGGACACACTCTCCCCGCTCGTTGCTATGCTTCTCCTAGATAGATCTTGTGTGAACGTAGGAATATTTTGAAATACTATGTTCCCCAACAGTGGCATCATGAGCCAGGTCTATGCGTAGATGATATGCACGAGTAGAACACAATGAGTTGTGGGCGATAATAGTCATATTGCTTACCAGCATGGCATACTTTGATTCGGTGGTATTGTGAGATGAAGCGGCCCGGACCGACATTGCGCGTACGCTTACGCGAGACTGGTTTCACCGCTACGAGCACTCATTGCTTAAAGGTGACCGACGGGTGAGGAAGTCCTGTATTCAGGGGTCCTCACGCATCTGGGTCAATGAAGCTGGGCCGCACTGGTGGGCCGCATAAAGAAGAAGCAGAAGACCTTCCCCCGTATTCGGTCACGACTCCTATGTACGTAGAAAGGCGGGTTTCGAGTCCAGATGTGTCAATTACTTCCTCCCCAAGCCACCCTTGTAACCCTAGGTCTCCTTAGGCGTGTATATAAGCCGAGGGGTTTAGTCTGTAGAGGGATCATCGTCATTACAATATCCCCATTGGCTGGACTTAGGGTTTAGCCATTACGATCTCGTGGTAGATCAACTCTTGTATACATATTCATCCATATTAATATAGCAGGAAGTAGGGTTTTACCTCGATCGAGAGGGCCTGAACCTGGGTAAACATCGTGTCCCCTGCCTCCTGTTACCATCGATCTTCAGATGCACAGCTTGGGCATCCCTGATGTCTACTACACAACCTTCTTCTTGTAGACGTTGTTGGGCCTCCAAGTGCAGAGGTTTGTAGGATAGTAGCAAATTTCCCTCAAGTGGATGACCTAAGGTTTATCAATCCGTGGGAGGTGTAGGATGAATATGGTCTCTCTCAAGCAACCCTGCAACCAAATAACAAAGAGTCTCTTGTGTCCCCAACACACCCAATACAATGGTAAATTGTATAGGTGCACTAGTTCGGCGAAGAGATGGTGATACAAGTGCAATATGGATGGTAGATATAGGTTTTTGTAATATGAAAATATAAAAACAGCAAGGTAGCAAGTGGTAAACGTGAGCATAAACGGTGATGCAATGATAGGAAACAAGGCCTAGGGTTCATACTTTCACTAGTGCAAGTTCTCTCAACAAGGATAACATAATTGGATCATATTACTAGCCCTCAACAAGAAACAAAGAGTCACTCCAAAGTCACTAATAGCGGAGAACAAACGAAGAGATTATGGTAGGGTGCGAAACCACCTCAAAGTTATTCTTTCTGATCGATCTATTCAAGAGTCCGTAGTAACGTTCAATCTATCATAGAGTTTGTACTAGAATAACACCTTAAGACACAAATCAACCAAAACCCTAATGTCACCTAGATACTCCATTGTCACCTCAAGTATCCGTGGGCATGATTATACGATATGCATCACACAATCTCAGAAACATCTATTCAACCAACACATAGAACTTCAAAGAGTGCCCCAAAGTTTCTACCGGAAAGTCAAGACGAAAACGTGTGCCAACCCCTATGCATAGATTCCCAAGGTCACGGAACCCGCAAGTTGATTACCAAAACATACACCAAGTATATCACATGATATCGCAGTGTCACCACAGATAAACATGTGCAAGACACACATCAAGTGTTCTCAAATCCTTAAAGACTCAATCCGATAAGATAACTTCAAAGGGAAAACTCAATCCATTACAAGAGAGTAGAGGGGGAGAAGCATCATAAGATCCAACTAGAATAGCAAAGCTCGCGATACATCAAGATCGTGCCATCTCAAGAACACGAGAGAGAGAGAGAGATCAAACACATAGCTAATGGTACATACCCTCAGCCCCGAGGGTGGACTACTCCCTCCTCGCCATGGAGAGTGCCGGGATGATGAAGATAGCCACCGGAGAGGGATTCCCCCCTCCGGTAGGGTGCCGGAACAGGGTCTAGATTAGTTTTCGGTGGCTACAGAAGCTTTCGGCGGCGGAACTCCCCATCTAGGTTATTTTCCGGAGGTTTCTGTATATATAGGAGGTGTTGGAGTCGGGGCCAAGCAAAGGGGGGCTACGGGCTGTCCACGAGGCAGGGGGGCGCGCCCAGTAGGGGGGCACCCTAGTGGGCAGCCCATGGGTCCTCTCGCCACCCTCCGGCACTCCATGGGCTTCTTCTGGTCCAAAAATGATCTCCGTTAATTTTCAGGTCAATTGGGCTCCATTTGATATTCCTTTTATGCGAAACCCTAAAATAAGAGAAAAACAGAAACTGGCACTGGGCTCTGGGTTAATAGGTTAGTCCCAAAAATAATATAAAAGTGTATAATAAAGCCCATAAAACATCCTAGAAGGATAATATAATAGCATGGAACAATAAAAAATTATAGATACGTTGGAGACGTATCAGCATCCCCAAGCTTAATTCCTGCTCGTCCTCGAGTAGGTAAATGATAAAAACAGATTTTTTGATGTGGAATGCTAACCAACATAGATTTTCAATGTAATTCTCTTAATTGTGGCATGAATGTTCGGATCTGAAAGATTTAAGACAAAAGTCTATATTGACATAAGAAATAATAATACTTCAAGCATACAAACAAAGTAATCATGTCTTCTCAAATACTATGGCTAAAGAAAGTTATCCCTACAAAGTCATATTGTTTTGGCTATGCTCCCTCGTTATCACACAAAATATTCATATCATGCACAACCCCGATTTCAGCCAAACACTTGTTTCATACTCTATTCTTTCAAACCTTTCAACTTTCACGCAATACATGAGCGTGAGCCATGGACATAACACTATGGGTGGAATAGAGGTGGTTGTGGAGAAGACAAAAAGGAGGGAGACAGTCTCACATCGACTAGGCGTATCAACGGGCTATGGAGATGCCTATATATAGATATCAATGTGAGTGAGTAGGGATTGCCATGCTACGAATGCACTAGAGCTAAAAATGTATGAAAGCTCAACAAAAGAAACTAGTGGGTGTGTGCTACTTCTCGAGCTTGCGTTGTATTCCCTCGAAGAGGAAAGGGAGATTGAGCACAGTAGCGTAAGTATTTCCCTCAGTTTTTGAGAACCAAGGTATCAATCCAGTAGGAGACCACACACGAGTCCCTCGCACCTGCACAAACAAATAAGTACTTCGTAGCCAACGCGATAAGGGGTTGTCAATCTCTTTACGGTCACTTACGAAAGTGAGATCTGATAGAGATGATAGTTTATATTTTTGGTATTTTTAGTTTATAAGAACATCAAATAAAAGCGATAAAAGTAAAGTAGATGTAGATTGATATGTTGAGAATAGACCCGGGGGCCATAGTTTTCTCTAGTGGCTTCTCTCATGATAGCGATATTCTATGGCGGGTAAACAAATTACTGTCGAGCAATTGATAAAAAAGCGAATAATTATGAGACTATCTAGGCATGATCATTGTATATAGGCATCACGTCCGAGACAAGTAGACCGACTCCTGCCTGCATCTATTACTATTACTCCACACATCGACCGCTATCCAGCATGCATCTAGTGTATTGAGTTCATAAGAACAGAGTAACGCCTTAAGCAAGATGACATGATGTAGAGGGATAAACTCAAGCAATATGATGAAAACCCCATCTTTCTATCCTCGATGGCAACAATACAATACGTGCCTTGCTGCCCCTACTCTCACTGGGAAAGGACACCGCAAGATTGAACCCAAAGCCAAGCACTTCTCCCATTGCAAGAACTATAGATCTAGTAGGCCAAACCAAACCAATAATTCGAAGAGACTTGCAAGGATATTATGAGCACACATAAAAAGTTCAGAGAAGAACCAAATATCTTTCATAGATAACCTTGATCATAAACTCACAATTCATCGGATCTCGACAAACACACCGCGAAAAGAGATTACATCGAATAGATCTCCTCGAAGACCGAGGAGAACTTGGTATTGAGATCCAGAGAGAGAGAAGAAGCCATCTAGATACTAGCTATGGACCTGAAGGTCTGAGGTAAACTACTCACAACTCATGGTGAGGGCGATGATGATGATGATGAAGGACTCCGTGATAGATCCCCCTCCGGTGGAGCTCCGGAACAGGCTCCAAGATGGGATATTCACGGGAACAGAAGGTACGGTGGTGGAATTAGGGTTTTCTCTCTGTTCACGGAGGTCTTGGGGGTACGTAGACTTATATAGGAAGAAGGAGGGCACCGGGGGACGCTCGAGGGGGCCACGAGGCAGGGGGTGCGCCCCGGGAAGGGGGGCGCGCCCCCCACCCTCATGGGCCACCCTTTAGCCCCCTGACGTGGTTCTCAAGCTCCGCGTGCGTGATTTTCTCCAAAAATATCTCTCGCGAAGATTTCATTCCGTTTGGACTTTGTTTGATATTCTTTTTCTGCAAAACCCTGAAACAGGCAAAAAACAGCAATCTGAACTGGGCCTTTGGGTTAGTAAGTTAGTCCCAAAAATGATATAAAAGTGAATGACAAAGCCCATTAAACATCCAAGACTTCATAAATAATAGCATGTAACAATAAAAAATTATAGATACGTTGGAGACGTATCAAGCATCCCCAAGCTTAATTCCTGCTCGTCCTCGAGTTGGTAAATGATAAAGAAATAATTTTTGATGTGGAATGCTAACCAATATAGTTTTTAATGTAATTCTCTTAATTGTGGCATGAATGTTCAAATCTGAAAGATTCAAGATAAAAGTCTATATCGACATAAGAAATAATAATACTTCAAGCAATACTAACAAAGCAATCATGTCTTCGCAAAATACTATGACTAAAGAAAGTTATCCCTACAAAATCATATAATGTTGGCTACGCTCCCTCGTTATCACACAAAATATTCATATCATGCACAACCCCGATTTCAGCCAAGCACTTGTTTTCATACTCTATCTTTTCAAACCTTTCAACTTTCACGCAATACATGAGCGTGAGCCATGGACATAGCACTATGGGTGGAAAAGAGGTGGTTGTGGAGAAGACAAAAAGGAGGGAGATAGTCTCACATCAACTAGGCGTATCAACAGGCTATGGAGATGCCCGTCAATAGATATCAATGTGAGTGAGTAGGGATTGCCATGCAAGAGATGCACTAGAGCTAAGTATGAATGAAAGCTCAACAAAAGAAACTAGTGGGTGTGCATCCAACTTGCTTGCTCACGAAGACCTAGGGCATTTGAGGAAGCCCATCGTTGGAATATACAAGCCAAGTTCTATAACGAAAATTCCCACTAGTATATAAAAGTGACTAAACATGAGACTCTCTACAATGAAGAACATAGAGCTACTTTGAAGCACAAGTGTGGAAAAAGATAGTAGCAATTGTCCATTTTTCTTTTCCTTTTTTTGGGCCTTTTTTTCTTTCTTTGGCCTATCTTTTTTTTGCGGAGGGGCTTTATAGATTTAACCTTTCCTCCCATGGGACAATGCTCTAATAATGATGATCATTACACTTTCATTACAACTCGATACTACAACAACACAGTATGACTCTATATGAATGCCTTGGCCGGTGTACCGGGATGTGCAATGAAACAAGAGTGACATGTATAAAAATTATGCATGGTGGCCTTGCCACAAATACGATGTCAACTACATGATCATGCAATGGCAATATGACAATATGATGCGTGTCATATGAACGGAACGGTGTAAAGTTGCATGGCAATATACCTCGGAATGGCTATGGAAATGCCATGATAGGTAGGTATGGTGGCTGGTTTGAGGAACAATATGGTGGCTGTTTTGAGGAAGGATATATAGTGGGTTTATGGTACCGGCGAAAGTTGCGCGGTACAAGAGAGGCTAGCAATGCTGGAAGGGTGAGAGTGCGTATAATCCATGGACTCAACATTAGTCATAAGAACTCATATACTTATTGCAAAAATTTACGAGTCATCAAAACAAAGCACAGTAGCGTAAGTATTTCCCTCAGTTTTTGAGAACCAAGGTATCAATCCAGTAGGAGACCACGCACGAGTCCCTCGCACCTTCACAGACAAATAAGAACTTCGCAGCCAACGCGATAAGGGGTTGTCAATCCCTTTACGGCCACTTAGGAAAGTGAGATCTGATAGAGATGATAGTTTATATTTTTGGTATTTTTGTTTATAAGAACAGAAAGTAAAAGTGGAAAAAGTAAAGTAGATGTATATTGATATGTTGAGAATAGACCCGGGGGCCATAGTGTTCTCTAGTGGCTTCTCTCATGATAGCGATATTCTACAGCGGTTAAACAAATTACTGTCGAGCAATTGATAGAAAAGCGAAGAATTATGAGACTATCTAGGCATGCTCGTTGTATATAGGCATCACGTCCGATACAAGTAGACCTACTGCTGCCTGCATCAACTACTATTACTCCACACATCGACCGCTATCCAGCATGCATCTAGTGTATTGAGTTCATAAGAACAGAGTAACGCCTTAAGCAAGATGACATGATGTAGAGGGATAAACTCAAGCAATATGATGTAAACCCCATCTTTTTATCCTCGATGGCAACAATACAATACGTGCCTTGCTGCCCCTATTGTCACTGGGAAAGGACACAGCAAGATTGAACCCAAAGCCAAGCACTTCTCCCATTGCAAGAACTATAGATCTAGTAGGCCAAACCAAACCAATAATTCGAAGAGACTTGCAAGGATATTATGAGCACATATAAAGAGTTCAGAATAGAACCAAATATTTCTCATAGATAATCTTGATCATAAACCCACAATTCATCGGATCTCGACAAACACACCGCATAAAGATTACAACGAATAGATCTCCTCGAAGACCGAGGAGAACTTTGTATTGAGATCCAAAGAGAGAGAAGAAGCCATCTAGATACTAGCTATGGACCCGAAGGTCTGTGGTAAACTACTCACAACTCATGGTGAGGGCGATGATGATGATGTAGAAGCACTCCGTGATGGATCCCCCCTCCGGCGGAGCTCCGAAACAGGCTCCAAGATGGGATCTCACGGGAACATAAGGTTACGGCAGTGGAACTAGGGTTTTCTCTCTGTTGTTGATGGTTTCGGGATACGTAGGCTTATATAGGAAGAAGGAGGACACCGGGGGACTCATGAGGGGCCCATGAGGCTGGGAGGGGGCGCGCCCCCACCCTCGTGGGCACCTCGTGGCTCCCCTGACATGGTTCTCAAGTCTCCAGTGCGTGATTTTCTCCAAAAATATCTCTCCCGAAGGTTTCATTCCGTTTGGACTCCGTTTGATATTCATTTTCTGCAAAACCCTGAAACAGGCAAAAAACAGCAATCTGGACTGGGCCTTTGGGTTAGTAGGTTAGTCCCAAAAATAATATAAAAGTGTATGCCAAAGCCCATTAAACATCCAAAACATCATAAATAATAGCATGGAACAATAAAAAATTATAGATACGTTGGAGACGTATCAAGCATCCCCAAGCTTAATTCCTACTTGTCCTCGAGTAGGTAAATGATAAAAACATAATTTTTGATGTGGAATGCTAACCAACATAATTTTCAATGTAGTTCTCTTAATTGTGGCATGAATGTTCAGATCTGAAAGATTCAACACAAAAGTCTATATTGACATAAGAAATAGTAATACTTCAAGCATACTAACAAAGCAATCATGTATTCTCAAAATACTATGGCTAAAGAAAGTTATCCCTACAAAATCATATAGTCTAGCTATGCTCCCTCTTCATCACACAAAATACTCATATCACGCACAACCCCGGTTTCAACCAAGCACTTGTTTTCATACTCTATTCTTTCAAACCTTTCATCTTTCACGCAATACATGAGCGTGAGCCATGGACATAGCACTATGGGTGGAATAGAGTGGTGGTTGTGGAGAAGGCAAAAAGGAGGAAGATAGCCTCACATCGACTAGGCGTATTAACGGGGTAAGGAGATGCCCATCAATAGATATCAATGTGAGTGAGTAGGGATTGCCATGCAACGGATGCACTAGAGCTAAAAATGTATGAAGCTCAAGAAAAGAAACTAAGTGGGTGTGCATCCAACTAGCTTGCTGACAAAGACCTAGGGCATTTGAGGAAGCCCATCGTTGGAATATACAAGCCAAGTTCTATAATGAAAATTCACACTAGTATATGAAAGTGACTAAACATGAGACTCTCTATCATGAAGAACATGGTGCTACTTTGAAGCACATGCGTGGAAAATGATAGTAGCAATTGTCCCTTCTCTCTTTTCTCTCATTTTTTTGGAGGGGCTTTCTCTTTTTTTAGCCCCTCTCTATTTTTTTGGGCCATATCTTTTTTTATTGTCCTTTCCTCACATGGGGCAATGCTCTAATAATGATGATCATCACACTTTTATTGATTTACAACTTGATATTACAACTCGATACTAGAACAAAGTATGACTCTATATGAATGCCTCCGGCTGTGTACCGGGATGTGCAATGAATCAAGAGTGACATGTATGAAAAATTATGCATGGTGGCTTTGCCACAAATACGATGTCAACTACATGATCATGCATGGCAATATGACAATATGAAGCGTGTCATATGAACGGAACGGTGGAAAGTTGCATGGAAATATATCTCAGAATGGCTATGGAAATGCCATGATAGGTAGGTATGGTGGCTGTTTTGAGGAAGATATATGGTGGGTGTTTTGAGGAAGGATATATAGTGGGTGTATGGTACGGGCGAAAGTTGCGCGGTACAAGAAAGGCTAGTAATGGTGGAAGGGTGAGAGTGCGTATAATCCATGGACTCAACATTAGTCATAAGAACTCATATACTTATTGCAAAATTTATGAGTCATCAAAACAAAGCAATCAACGCATGCTCCTAGGGGGGAGGTTGGTAGGAGTTAACCATCGCGCGCCCCCGACCTCCACACAAAGGATGACACTCTACAAATACCTCATGCTCTAACTTCGTCACACAGCTGTTCACCATACGTGCATGCTACGGGAATCACTAACTTTAACATACGTATTTCTAAATTTCATAATAACTCCACTTGCATGACTCTAATATCACTATCCTCATATCTCAAAACAATTATCAAGCATCCAACTTCTCATCATATTCAATGCACTTAGTATGAAAGTTTTTACTACATTCATCTTGGATGCCTATCATGTGAAGGCTAGTTTTATAGCCAAAGCACATTACCATGCTGTTTTAATAGAATCTCAAAAGGATATAAGTGAAGCATGAGAGATCAACAATTTCTACAAAATATAATCACCACCGTGCTCTAAAAGATATAAGTGAAGCACTAGAGCAAAAACTATTCAACTCAAAAGATATAAGTGAAGCACATAGAGTGTTCTAACAATTCCTAGGCCATATTTAACTCTCTCAAAACGTGTGTCCAGCAAGGATGATTGTGGCAAACTAACAAGTAAAGACTCAAATAATACATGACGCTCCAAGTAAAACACGTATCATGTGGTGAATAAAAATATAGCTCCGAGTATAGTTACCGATAGATGAAGACGAAAGAGGGGATGCCTTCCCGGGGCATCCCCAAGCTTAGGCTTTTGGTTGTCCTTGAATTTTACCTTGGGGTGCCTTGGGCATCCCCCAGCTTAGGCTCTTGCCACTCTTTGTTCCATAGTCCATCAAAGCAATACTCAAAACTTGAAAACTTCACAACACAAAACTTAGACAAAAATCTCGTGAGCTCCGTTAGTATAAGAAAACAAACCACCACTCAAAGGTACTGTAATGAACTCATTCTTTGTTTGTATTGGTGTTAAACCTACTGTATTACAAATTCTCTATGATTCATATCCTCCAATACTACTCATAGATTCATCAAAATAAGCAAACAACACACGAAAAACAGAATCTGTCAAAAACAGAAGAGTCTGTAGTAATCTGTAACTTTCGCATACTTCTGTAACTCCAAAAAGAATTGAAATAAATTGGTAAACGTGAGGAATTTGTCTATTAATCATCTACAAAAATAATAAACTAAATAGCACACTTTAGCAAAATCTGGTGACCATTCTAGCGAGCGCTAACGATTCTGTTTGTCACAGCACGATCATATAAACTTCACACAAGTCTTCCCAAAGGTTCTACTTGGCACAAACACTAATTAAAACACAAAACCACATCTAAATAGAAGCTAGATGCAATATTTATTCCTAAGCAGAAGCAAAAACAAAAAAAATATAAAATTGGGTTGCCTCCCAACAAGCGCTATCGTTTTACGCCCCTAGCTAGGCACGATACATGGATAGATCTACGTATTGCCATTTTTGGAAGGCAATCCATAAGTGGCTCTCATGATAGATTCATATGGTAATTTGATTTTCTTCCTAGGAAAGTGTTCCATGCCTTTCCTTAATGGAAATTGGAATCTAATATTTCCTTCCTTCATATTAATAATTGCACCAATCGTTCTAAGGAAAGGTCTACCAAGAATAATAGGACATGAAGGATTGCAATCTATATCAAGAATAATGAAATCTACGGGCACATAATTCCTATTGGCAATAATAAGAACATCATTAATCCTTCCCATAGGTTCTTAATAGTGGAATCCACAAGATGCAAATTTAAAGAACAATCATCAAGCTCATGGAAACCTAGCAAATCACACAAAGTTTTTGGGATAGTGGAGACACTTGCACCCAAATCACACAAAGCAAAGCACTCATGATCTTTTATTTTAATTTTAATAGTAGGTTCCCACTCATCATAAAGCTTCTAGGGATAGAAACTTCTAATTCAAGTTTTTCTTCATAATATTGCATCAAAGCATCAACTATGTGTTTGGCAAAAGCTTTATTTTGACTATAAGCATGCAGAGAGTTTAGTACGGATTGCAACAAGGAAATACAATCAATCAAAGAGCAATTATCATAATTGAATCCCTTGAAATCCAAAATAGTGGGTTCATCACTATGCAAAGTTTTAATCTCTTCACTCCCACTTTTAACAATTTTAGCATCAAGATCTAAAAACTCCATATCATTGGGACACCTTTTATTTAAAGTAGACTCATCTCCAATCCCATCTTTATCAAGATTCATACTAGAAAACAAGGATCTAATAGGAGACACATCAATAACTTTCAGATCTTCAACTTCATTTTCATGATAACTAGAAGAACACGCTTTTATATAATTCTCTCTTTTAGCACGCATCCTAGCGGTCCTTTCTTTGCATTCATCAATGGAAATTCTCATAGCTTTGAGAGACTCATTGATATCATGCTGAGGTGGGGTAGATCTAAGTTTCAAAGAATCAACATCAAGAGTAATTATATCCACACTTCTAGCCAATTCATCAATCTTAAGCAATTTTTCTTCAAGCAAAGCATTGAAATTCTTTTGCGAATTCATAAACTCCTTAACACTAGTTTCAAATTCAGAAGGCATCTTTCCATAAGATTTGTTGTAGGAATTTCCATAATTATTAAATGAATTACTAGGAAAAGGCCTAGGATTAAAGTTTCCTCTATAAGCATTGTTACCAAAATTATTCCTACCAACACAATTCACATCCAAAGATTCATTGTTATTTTCAATCAACGTGGATAAAGGCATATCATTAGGATCAGAAGAAGCACTCTTAGCAACAAATAATTTCATAAGTTCATCCATCTTTCCACTCAAAACACCAATCTCTTCAATAGCATGTACTTTTTTACTAGTAGATCTTTCGGTGTGCCATTGAGTAACCATAATATTATCTAGGAGTTTGGTAGCTTCTCCTAAGGTAGTTTCCATGAAAGTGCCTCCTGCGGCCGAATCTAAAAGATTTCTAGAAGCAAAATCCAAGCCAGCATAAAAGTTTTGAATAATCATCCATAAGTTCAAACCATGTGTAGGACAATTACGTATCATTAATTTCATTCTCTCCCAAGGTTGTGCAACATGCTCATGATCTAGTTGCTTAAAATTCATAATATCGTTTCTAAGAGAGATGATCTTAGCAGGATGGAAATACTTAGAGATAAAAGTATCTTTGCATTTATTCCACGAATCAATACTATTTCTAGGCAAAGAGGAAAACCAAGTTTTAACACGATCTCTAAGTGAAAACAGAAATAACTTCAGTTTAACAATATAGTTATCGGATCCCTTTTCTTTTGCATATCACACAAATCAACAAAGTTTTTTAGATGGGTAGCGACATCTTCACTAGGAAGGCCGGAAAATTGATCTTTCATGACAAGATTCAACAGAGCAGCATTGATCTCACAAGATTCAGCATCGGTAATAGGAGCAATCGGAGTGATAATAAAATCATTTTTGTTGGTATTGGAGAAGTCACACAATTTGGTATTGTTCTGAGCCATAGTGACAAGCAAGCAATCCGACACACAATCAAACAAGAAGTAAGCGAACGGTAAACACACGGCAAAAAGAAGGGCAAATAAAACGGCAAGGGTGAAGTGGGGGAGAGGAAAATGAGAGGCAAATAAATGTAATGCGAAGGATAAGGGTTTTTGATAGGTACTTGGTATATGGCTTTTGCGTAAGCCTCCCCGGCAACGGCACCAGAAATTCTTCTTGCTACTTCTCGAGCTTGCGTTGTATTCCCTCGAAGAGGAAAGGGTGATGCAGCACAGTAGCGTAAGTATTTCCCTCAGTTTTTGAGAACCAAGGTATCAATCCAGTAGGAGACCACGCGCGAGTCCCTCGCACCTACACAAACAAATAAGAACTTCGCAGCCAATGTGATAAGGGGTTGTCAATCCCCTTACGGTCACTTACGAAAGTGAGATCTGATAGAGATAATAGTTTGATATTTTTGGTATTTTTGGATATAAGAACAGAAACTAAAAGCGGAAAAGTAAAGTAGATTGTAGATTGATATGTTGAGAATAGACCCGGGGCATAGTTTTCTCTAGTGGCTTCTATCATGATAGCGATATTCTACGGTGGGTAAACAAATTACTATCGAGCAATTGATAGAAAAGCGAATAATTATGAGACTATCTAGGCATGATCATTATATATAGGCATCACGTCCGAAACAAGTAGATCGAAACGATTTTGCATCTACTACTATTACTCCACACATCGACCGCTATCCAGCATGCATCTAGAGTATTAAGTTTATAAGAACAGAGTAACATCTTAAGCAAGATGACATGATGTAGAGGGATAAACTCAAACATAGTGATATAAACCCCATCTTTTTATGCTCGATGGCAACAATACAATACGTGCCTTGCTGCCCCTACTGTCACTAGGAAAGGACACCGTAAGATTGAACCCAAAGCCAAGCACTTCTCCCATTGCAAAACTATAGATCTAGTAGGCCAAACCAAACCAATAATTCAAAGAGACTTGCAAGGATATTATAATCATACATAAAGAGTTCAGAAAAGAACCAAATATTTCTCATAGATAATCTTGATCATAAACCCACAATTCATCGGATCTCCACAAACACACCGCAAAAAGAGATTACATCGAATAGATCTCCTCGAAGACCGAGGAGGACTTGGTATTGAGATCCAAAGAGAGAGAAGAAGCCATCTAGATACTAGCTATGGACCCGAAGGTGTGTGGTAAACTACTCACAACTCATGGTGAGGCGATGATGATGATGTATAAGCACTCCGTGGTAGATCCCCCCTCCGGCGGAGCTCCAGAACAGGCCCCAAGATGGGATCTCACGGGAATAGAAGGTTGCGGCAGTTGAACTAGGGTTTTCTCTGTTGTTCTGATGGTTTCGGGGTACGTAGATATATATAGGAAGAAGGAGGGCACCGGGGGCCAAATGTGGGGCCCACGAGGCAGTTGGCGCGCCCTGTAGGGGGGGGGGGCGCCCCCACCGTCGTGGACGCCACGTATGCCCTACTCAGTGGTTCTCAAGTCTCCTGTGCGTATTTTGCTCCAAAAATATCTCTTCGAAGGTTTCATTCCGTTTGGACTCCGTTTGATATTCCTTTTCTGTAAAACCCTGAAATAGGCAAAAAACAGCAATCTGGACTGAGCCTTTGGGTTAGTAGGTTAGTCCCAAAAATAATATAATAGTGTATAACAAAGCCCATTAAACATCCAAAACATCATAAATAATAGCATGGAACAATAAAAAATTATAGATACGTTGGAGACGTATCAATGCTCGCGGCGGGTATCGTTATGTTCTCACCTTCACTGATGATTTGAGCAGATATGGGTATATCTACTTGATGAAGCACAAGTCTGAAACATTTGAAAAGTTCAAAGAATTTCAGAGTGAAGTAGAGAATCATCGTAACAAGAAAATAAAGTTTCTATGATCTGATTGTATAGGCGAATATTTGAGTTATGAGTTTGGTCTTCATTTGAAACAATGTGGAATAGTTTCATAGCTCACGCCACCTGGAGCACCACAGTGTAATGGTGTGTCTAAACATTTTAACCGTACTTTATTAGATATGGTGCGTTCTATGATGTCTCTTACCGATTTACCACTATCATTTTGGGTTATGCATTAGAGACATCTGCATTCATGTTAAATAGGGCACCATCTAAATCCGTTGAGACGACACCGTATGAACCGTGGTTTGGCAAGAAACCAAAGTTGTCGTTTCTTAAAAGTTTGGGGTTGCGATGCTTATGTGAAAAAGCTTCAGTCTGATAAGCTCGAACCCAAATCGAAGAAATGCGTCTTCATAGGATAACCAAAAGAAACTGTTGGGTACACCTTCTATCACAGATCCGAAGGCAAGACTTTTGTTGCCAAGAATGGATCCTTTCTAGAGAAGAAGTTTCTCTCTAAAGAAGTGAGTGGGAGGAAAGTAGAATTTGATGAGGTAATTGTACCTTCTCTAGAATTGGAGAATAGCACATCACAGAAAATTGTTCGTGTGATGCCTACACCAATTAGTGAGGAAGCTCATGATGATGCTCATGAAACTTCGGATCAAGTAAACTACCGAACCTCGTAGGTCAACCAGAGTACGTTCCATGCCATAGTGGTACGGTAACCCAGTTCTGGAAGTCATGTTACTAGACCATGACGAACCTGCGGACTATGAGGAAGCGGCGATGAGCCCAAATTCCGTGAAATGGCTTGAAGCCATGAAATCTGAGATGTGATCCATATATGAGAACAAAGTGTGGACTTTGGTTGACTTGCCCGATGATCGACAAGCCATAGAAAATAAATGGATCTTTAAGAAGAAGACTGACACTGACGGTAATGTGACCGTCTACAAAGCTCGACTTGGTGCGAAAAGGTTTTCGACAAGTTCAAAGAGTTGACTACGATGAGACCTTCTCACCCGTAGCGATGCTTAAGTCAGTCTGAATCATGTTAGCAATTGCCGCATTATTATGATTATGAAATCTGGTAAATGGATGTCAAAACTACATTCCTTAATGGATATCTCAAAGAAGAGTTGTATATGATGCAACCAGATGATTTTGTCGATCCTAAAAGTTCTAACAAAGTGTGCAAACTCTAGCGATCCATCTATGGACTGGTGCAAGCATCTCAGAGTTGGAATATACACTTTGATGAGGTGATCAAATCATATGGTTTTATATCTACTTACGATGAAGCCTGTATTTACAAGAAAGTGGGTGGGAGCACTATAACATTTTTGATAAGTATATGTGAATGACATATTGTTGATCGGAAATGATGTAGAATTTTATGGAAAGCATAAAGGGTTGTTTAAAAGGAGTTTTTTTAATAAAAGACCTCGGTGAAGTTGCTTACATATTGGGCACCAAGATATATAAAGATAAATTAAGACGCTTGATAAGATTTTCAATGAGTACATACCTTAATAAGATTTTAAAGGAGTTCAAAATGGATCAGTCAAAAAAGGAGTTCTTGCCTGAGTTGTAAGGTATGAAGTTGAGTAAGACTGAAAACCAGACCACGGTAGAAGATAGAGAAAGAATGAAAGTCATTCCCTATGCCTCAACCATAGGTTCTATAAAGTATGCCATGCTGTGTACCAAACCTATTATGGGGAGGGGCGTTTTGGCACCCAGGTCCAGATGATCCTGGAATCTAGACCGTGCGTTTGTGCCATGGAATGTGTGCCAGCCATTATTCAGATCGAAATACAGGTACAAAATATGAATTGAATACACAGTGGTGGGGTCCTGTACGTACATCGCCAGGGGACGGCAGCAGCTGGTCCGTGGATGCGCTGTTAACGGCGGGTCATCGCGCAGACGTTTCTCGCGGCCCGTGCCGTTTCCATCTGTTTGGCACTGTACGGTACTGGACCCACCAGTCAGCCCATACTGGACTGAAATGCATCATCGTCCACCAGTTTGGGCCTCTGTTTTGGGGAAAGGGGATCGAGTTCAGCGGAGAAAATATAGTTGGGTGGGCGGCGGCGGTGCCGTGGTTATCGGATTTGCGGCGGCGCAGGCATGGCCATGGATTTCCCATCTCTCCGGTAGACAGGTACAAATTGCACTACCTGAACAACAAATTTTGTTTCTTTGGATTTACTTTCGATCATTTGGAGAAAATCTTATAGAGCACGGCTGAACGCTCGCAGGTTGCCAATCTTCCCCAAGGAGGTGGCTAGTGCGGCGGTCCTAGTGGAGTTGATGGGTGCCTCCGACGGTGGGGACGATGAGTCCGGCAATGCATCTCGAGGGGCCGTGGTCGGCAGTTTTGGGCATGGTTCATGCGGGCAGCTGCTGCATGGCGGTATGTACAGCAAGGAGAGAACTGTAGCTGGTGGTGGCGCTGCCATCTCCGGGTTCAGTGAGAGCGAGGGTGACAATGCAGAAGCTCTTGACCAGGCGGAGGGGGAGGCGCATTTTGACGGTGACCAGGAGGCTGTGATCAAGATCGAACTGAAAGTGATGATCTAGGGTCTGCTCAATCTACTGGCAAGGTGGATCCGCAAGCCCCTGGGTGGACAAAGGGGTAATCTTCAGATGCTTGAAATGATATGATTTAGTTACCGTAGATATAACAAATTTTTTTCGGAACATACAGTTTAGTGTAGCTGCATATGATCCCTGGCGTACTGTCAAAGCAGGGGGAAAGTGTTTTCGGTTCAGTGTAGTATATGACTAAGTTAATGAAAGTGGTAAAAATGGTATGATGCATTCTTCTACTTGTCGCACATCCATGGTATCTGGCATTTATAAATGAATTAGGATACCCAAGTAGACGAAAAAATGGCTAGTGCTATCTTAGAATGTTTGGTACTTTCCGCACTGTTTTTGTTGTAGAGTAAGTTGGGAATCAGCCGCCGGCCAGGGCTCAATGCCCAGAGAGGGGTTAGTGCGCCGGAGCAGACTATTACAGGATATGCTGATAAATTAGGGGACAATGTAGTTTTGCCTGCCATTGGTTTGACTTTCGACTCTTTGGGCGAAGCGTATGATTTTTACAACCAATATTCGGTATCAGGTACGGAAAAAGCCGGCTGAATGCTGAGAAGGCAAAGTGTATGAAGGAAGTGGTCTGTGGTTGTGCAGTAAGTCCCCCGTCGATACATAATACACAACTGATTGGAAAAAGTGGAAAATGTTGGTTCTGATTTTGTTATTTTGTTTTTTGTATTCTGCAGAACAAACCTACGAAGGAGAACAACAGGTCGTGCCGTTGTGAGTGCCCAACGATGATTAGATTGCTTAGAACATTGGATAATGGCCGGTACATTACCGAACACAGCAAACCACAACCATGCGTTGACACAGACCTGTGGGGAGAAGGTGACTTGGCCATCCCACGAGCATATAGATGTATACACGAAGGATTTGGTGAAGCAGCTTGGGCAGAACAAATGTTAATGTCACAAAAGCGTACATCATAATATCAGGCTTTTTGGGATATGTCGACAAGGTTCCATTCACAAAGAGAACCCTTCGTAATTTATGTGCGAAGATAAAGAAGGAACAAGCAGAAGAGTGATACTCATATGTTTTGCTGGGGTGCCTCCTGGTCGGCAGTTTTGGGCATGGTTCATGTGGGCAGCTGCTGCATGGCGGTATGTACAGCAAGGAGAGAACTGTAGCTGGTGGTGGCGCTACCATCTCCGGGTTCAGTGAGAGCAAGGGTGACAATGCAGAAGCTCTTGACCAGGCAGAGGGGGAGGCACATTTTGACGGTGACCAGGAGGCTATGATCAAGATCGAACTGAAAGTGATGATCTAGGGTCTGCTCAATCTACTGGCAAGGTGGATCCGCAAGCCCCTGGGTGGACAAAGAGGTAATCTTCAGATGCTTGAAATGATATGATTTAGTTACCGTAGATATAACAAAAAAAATTCGGAACATACAGTTTAGTGTAGCTGCATATGATCCCTGGCGTACTGTCAAAGCAGGGGGAAAGTGTTTTCGGTTCAGTGTAGTATATGACTAAGTTAATGAAAGTGGTAAAAATGGTATGATGCATTCTTCTACTTGTCGCACAACCATGGTATCTGGCATTTATAAATGAATTAGGATACCCATGTATACGAAAAAATGGCTAGTGCTATCTTAGAATGTTTGGTACTTTCCGCACAATAATTTTGCACTGTTTTTGTTGCAGAGTAAGTTGGGAATCAGCCGCCGGCCAGGGCTCAATGCCCAGAGAGGGGTCAGTGCGCCGGAGCAGACTATTACAGGATATGCTGATAAATTAGGGGACAATGTAGTTTTGCCTGCCATTGGTTTGACTTTCAACTCTTTGGGCGAAGCATATGATTTTTACAACCAATATTCGGTATCAGGTACGGCAAAAGCCGACTGAATGCTGAGAAGGCAAAGTGTATGAAGGAAGTGGTCTGTGGTTGTGCAGTAAGTCCCCTGTCGATACATAATACACAACTGATTGGCCAAAGTGGAAAATGTTGGTTCTGATTTTGTTTTTTTTTTGTTTTTTGTATTCTGCATAACAAACCTACGAAGGAGAACAACATGTCGTGCCGTTGTGAGTGCCCAACGATGATTAGATTGCTTAGAACATTGGATATGTCACAGCCCTAGAGTTTGCTTGTACCAAGTGGCTTTGCATCCATGCATCATGTTCAATTTCAAGAAATTTGAAATGGGGATTGATAAACCCTAGCACAAATGCTTTCCAAATAGGTCTAGTTTAAAAAAATGCATTCAATGTTTCCAAAGTGTTCTTATTAATTGTTTGTTATTTTTGGCAAGGCTTTTGCACCAAACCAAAAATAATGAACATTTTTAGGAATATTTTGGGCACTGAATTTAAATCATTATTGTATTTGAATTTGGAGTTATATTCATAATATATAAAATATATTTCCAAATAACTTTGAATTAATTTATGTGCTCCTGGAAAAGCCCATGGGAAACATAAAAATACTCAGAGGATGTTTTGGCACTTGTTTGAATTTGTTCAAATTCAAAACAGTGGCAAAAGAAAATAAACAAAGAAAGAAAAACATAAACAAAACAAGAAGAACAGAAAGAAAAGAGAGACTTACCTGGCTTACCCAGCAGCCCACTAGAGGCCCAGTAGACAGCCGGCCTGCTAGGCCCAGCCCACCCCCCTCATGCGTCGTCTTCCTCGCGCCTATTGGCTCTGCGCATGGCGCGCGCACAGCCGAGCCGCGGCCACCCCCTGCTTCACGGTGGCAAGGCCTAGGCCCTTCTCACCTCGCCAGCGCGGCACCCTGGGCGTCCTGATCCTCTCCTCTCTCCCTTTGGTCGCTCTTCCCCCTCCCTTTCATCTTCCCGCAGCTCACCCGAGCACTGCCATCGCCGCCGTCGTCGCACGCGTAGCCACCGCCACCCCCTCGCCACTCCGACTGTGTCCAGAGCTCCGCAATGACACAGGGCTACTCCACGACGAAGCAAGCGAGCCTGGAGGCACCGCAGCGACGCCATCGCCATCTTCTCCACCACCGGTCACCGGACCTCCCCGTCGCCGATTCGCTGGCTCCCGGACGCCCCCGAGCATGCTGACCAACTACTCCGCCTCCCTGTGAGCACACGAACCTTTCCCAGCTAGCGCCGCAATCGATTTCATCCTCTAACCCGCCTAGCCGTCGAGGTCATGAGCCTGTTGCCGCCGGCCATGGTGCCGCCGTGGCCACAGATGCCATAGCACGCGCCTGAGCACGTCAACGTGTTCGGTACCTCCCTAGGAGCACGAATCTCCCTTCAGCTCCTTCTCTTGAGCACCCTAACACCGAGCCCAATCTAACCCGAACTCCGGTCGCCGCCGTTGAGGTCACCGCCGCCGTTTCCGGCCGCCCCAGTTCCAGCCGCCACCACCGTTGGATGCGGACGAGCACTAGCGTCCCAAAGAACCAAACCGCCGTGTGTTTGGTCGCCTGAGGGCGAAACTCGACGCCCTCCGCCGTCTCTGGCTTCGTCGGCGACGAGCCACGGGTCAACTCCGGCGAGTCTGACCCGGGTTGACCCAGTTTGACCCCCTGGGTCACTGACGTGTGCCCCCCCTAATTAGCCTAGGTTAGTTAAGTTAAACGCTAATTAATCCAGTTAGTTAGGTTAGTCACTGACCTATGGGCCCAGCCTCTGGGTTAATTAAGTTAGTTAGCTAGTTAGCACTAACAGTCTTTATTAACTGGCTGTGCCACTGACATGTGGGTCCCAGCCGTCAGGTTTGACGTGGGCTGGCGCCTTTGACTTGCTGACATAGTGATGATGTCACTATGACATCATAAAGCCTTTCTGGAATTTTAAATAAATCAGAAATGATTTATTTATTTCAGAAAATAGCTAAAACTTCTAAAATTTATATAAAATCAACTGTAGCTCAGATGAAAATAATTTATATATGAAAAATGATCAGAAAAATCCAATCTATCCATATGTACTGGTTTCATGCATGTTAGAACAACTTATGGCTACTGTTTAGGACAAATGAAATGAATGGCATTTAAATAACTACATGTGGAGTTTGAATTTGAATCTTGGATTCAAACCAACTTCATTTAAATTGTTGTTAGTTGCATTAGCTCAACCCACATCATATTGCCATGTCATGATCATGCATCATATTGTCGCATTGCATTGATTGTGTTCTTTCTCTGTTTGCCGGTTTTGTCCCCTCTCAGTGGACGTAGCTCCGACGATGAGTTCGATGACACAGATGAAGAGCTTTACTATCTTGAGAAGTGCCAGGCAAGCAAACCCCCATTGAGCATTCTGATACAATCCCACTCTCTCGCTCCTGCTCTCCTTTACTGCATTAGGACAACAACGATTGAACTGCTATTTGCTGCGGTAGCTGAACCCTTTCCTCTGCCTGACCTGTCATTGCCACAGTAAATAGTTGAAACCCACTAGCATGAGTAGGAGTTTGAGCCATGTTGTGCCTACTCATTCATGCTTTCTGGTTATGCCTGCTATTGCTTAGAATTGTGTCAGGTCTGATTCATCGAGGATGAATTGGAATGTGGTGAACATGTCCTACTGTGGGTGAGCTAAGTGTGTGAACACGATTTGGTAAGGGTAGCGGTGAGAGGCCATGTAGGAGTACATGGTGGGTTGTCTCACTGGAACCGTCCTTAAGAACTGAGGTCTGTGTAAGTTGTCCAATGACTAGCTACTACCACGCATTGGAATGCTTAAGTGCCCCTCTCGACTTATTAATCAACTCAATCTCTGTCCAGGAGTTGCAACTAGTTTCTGGTGTTTGTAGGTAGTGTTAGTAGTCTACCAAGTGGCACCCAGTACAGGTGGGCTTGGGACAGATGTGACGCCCCCGATTTGACCGTACACTAATCATGCACGCAAATGTGTACGACCAAGATCAGGGACTCACTGGAAGATATCAGAACACAACTCTAGACACAAATTAAAATAATGCAAGCTTTATATTACAAGCCAGGGGCCTCGAGGGCTCGAATACATAAGCTCGAATACACAAGAGTCAGCGGAAGCAAAAATATCTGAGTACAGACATAGGTTAAACAAGTTTGCCTTAAGAAGGCTAGCACAAATATAGCAACGATCGAAAAGGCAAGGCCTCCTGCCTGGGACCTCCTAACTACTCCTCGAGGCCGAACTCCACGTAGAATCATCATCGGGATCCTCTGGCTCCTGGACTCCACCGATCTGGTTGCATCAACCAGAAAGAAGAAAGAAGGGGGAAAAGGGGGAGCAAAGCAACCGTGAGTACTCATCCAAAGTACTCGCAAGCAAGGATGTACACTACATATGCAATGATATATGTGTAAACTGGTAATATCTGTGGGCTGAACTGCCGAATGCCAGAATAAGAGGGGGATAGCTAATCCAATCGAAGACTACGCTTCTGGCAACCTCCATCTTGCAGCAGTAGAAGAGAGTAGATGGAATAGTAACAAGCGTCAAAGCTTCTAGCAGCCTCTGTCTTGAGTAGCTGAAGAGTGCACCGAGTAACATCGTATAGCATAATCCTACCCGGTGATCCTCCCCTCGTCGCCCTGTGGGAAAGCGATCACCGGGTTGTATCTGGAACTTGTCTGGGTGTGTTTTATTAAGTATCCAGTTCTAGTTGTCATGAGGTCAGAGTACAACTCCGGGTCGTCCTTTTACCGAGGGACACGGCTATTCGAATAGATTAACTTCCCTGCAGGGGTGCACCACATAACCCAGCACGCTTGATCCCATTTGGCCGGACACACTTTCCAGGGTCATGCCCGGCCTCGGAAGATCAACACGTCGCAGCCCTACCTAAGCACAGCAGAGAGGTCAGCACGCCGGTCTAAGTCCTAGGCGTGCAGGGGTCCGGGCCCATTGCCCAATGCACACCTGCACGTTGCGTACGCGGCCGGTGAGAAGACCTAGCAACCTCCATTACTAAGGAAGTTGCGTTACGCTGTGCAACCCGGCGCGCGCCGCTAAGTCGCTGACGTCAAGAAGGCTTCGGCTGATACCACGACGTCGAGAGCCCATAACTATTCCCACGCAGCTGGTTAGTGCGTATAGACCAAATGGCTAGACTCAGATCAAATACCAAGATCTCGATAAGCGTGTTATTATGAAACAACCGCGGACAACGACCAGGGCCAGGCCACCTCTCCACTGGGTGTCTCAACCTGCCCTGTCGCTCCGCCACAAAGATCCACTCGGGGGCCGTTGGGAACTCAGGCCCATCACTACCTGGATGGAGCCACCTGTCCTTTCAGCCCCCACATCGAATCACTTGCGGGTACTCAATGAGCCGAACCGACTTTAGTCACATCATGTGTCATGTAAAGTATGTATATATATATCCGTGATCACCACCCTAGTGACCACGGCCCGATAGTATAGCATGGCAGACGGACAAGAATGAAGGGCCACTGATGGAATACTAGCATCCTATACTAAGCATTAGGATGGCAGGTACAGGTATCAACAGTTGTAGCAGCAATGACAGGCTATGCAACAGAATAGGAGTAACCGAACAGTAACAAGCTACACTACTCTAATGCAAGCAGTAGAGAGAAGAATAGGCGATATCTGGTGATCAAAGGGGGGGCTTGCGTGGAAGCTCTGCAGACGGAAGGAATCTTCGAAAGCGTAGCCGTAGTCGAATACCGAAGCATTAACGGTCTCGGGGTCTATCGCGGTAACGGAGTCTACCGAAAAGAAGCAACGAAGGGGAAACAAATAAATAACAGAGCAAACAATAGCATCACAAAGCATGACATGGCAAAACGCGGTGCTACGTGTGACCTAACACAGTGCTCGGTGATACAAGCGAAAAGGAATAACATCTGGGAAGTATTCCCGGTGTTAGGCATTTTCGGTTAGAAGGAACGGAGGGGAAAAGTTGCAGGTTCGCTATGCTATGGACGTGTGGTGAACAAACAGACTGCGTATTCAGATTCATCTCGTCGTTCTGAGCAACTTTCATATATAAAGTATTTTCATCCGAGTTACGGATTATTTTATATTAATTTTTAAAGTTTTAAAACATTTTCTAATTTATTAATTATTAAATAAATCAACATTATCCAGAATAGTGCATGCTGACATCAGCATGACGTCAGCAGTCAATAGTGGGTTGACTGGTCAAGCTGACGCGTGGGGCCCGCGTGTCATACACTGTTAACTAATTAACCAAATTAATTAGTTTAACTAACAGATTAGGTAGGTTAGTTAATTGATTATGTTAACTTAATTATAATTAATTAACTTAATTAACCTATTAATTAATTAATTAATTAATATATATTTTTTTAATTTTTTTTTGTTCTTTTCCTTTTTTTTAAATGTCTTGGGGCCACGGGGCCCCACCTGGCAGTGGCCCAGGGGCCCTTAGCGGGGCGGATCGGCCGCTACGGCGCCCGATTGGGCGCCAGCCCGATGCGGCGCTCGCCCAGCCTGCCGCGAGGCGCGGCACCGGCGGCCATGGCGCCGGCAGGCGAGCGGCCTGGGGACGCGCGGGGCCGGCGAGGCAAGCGGCGAGCCCAACGGGGGG
>LR738712.1:698550702-698591219 GCA_902687465.1 Secale cereale | reverse complement strand
ATTTTCCCCCACTGTGGGGTGGGGGGGGGTATAGGCTGAGGGGGTAGTGGGCCGAGGCCCAGTAGACCAGGGGGTCCTTTGCTTTGTTTTTGTTTGTTCTTTTTTTAATGTTTTCCTTTTCTTAATTTTCTTTTACTTCTAATCTGTTTTAGTTTAGTTTCAACAAAATACAAAAGTGACACCTAAAATAGTGTTACAATTTAGGCCACTACCACAAACAGTTTAGCACTGAAATAAAATAGGTTTGAAATTGTTTATTATTTTAAAAGCATTTGAATATCTGTTTTGCCACTGCCTTATTTATTTAAGTGCATTTAAACCTTTTGTAAAACTGTGGTTTCTTCACCATAAGTACTTATGATTTAATTGACCCATTTAGAACATTTTAGTTTTAGTATTTGAAAACTTTTATTGTTTGACTTTATTTTAAATTTGAAATTTGAACGGGATTTGTATCATCGCAAGATTAGCAACAGTAATCGTGCTGACGTGGCACCATTAGCGGATGGTTACTGTAATTTAACTATCCGGGCGTCACAACAGACTCGGCACCGTGGCCGGGTGGACCAAGCGCCGCCCGTTTGGTGGGCTTGGAAACCCTGTACACATCGTTTGGGGCCGTGAGCGACACCCCGGCCGGATCTCCTTACGGATGGAACCCGAATAGGCGATAAACCTGGAGTAGAGTCTTGTGTGGTTAGTCAGGTCGTGGCCGACACCCTCGCCAGGCTTCCGCTTGAAGGTTGCCGAGATACACGACGTGTACATGGCGGTAAGTGGGGAGAGCGTGTGTGAAGAAGTACACCCCTGCAGGGTTAACATGATCTATTCGAATAGCCGGGTCCGCGGTTATGGACTTCTTGGATGCTTACGTGGTACATAGACAAGTGAAAGTGGATACTCTAAAATTCTCAAGACAAGTGTGAGTGCTATGGATGGCCTTCTCGTAGGGAGACGGGAGCGGATCCATAGTGGTGTATTGATTGGTGAATATGTGGACTCGTGTGGGCCACCTCAAAAGAGTTACTTGCAGTCGTAGTTTAGGATAGCCACCGAGTCAAAGCTGGCTTGTTACAGTCAAACTCCACCACCCCTTTGTTGATACTGATGCATGTGTAGCTAGTTCTGATGTAAGTCTTGCTGAGTACCTTTGTACTCACGTTTGCTTAATTTATGTTTTTGCAGAGAGACTTCAGTCTCACTAGTAGTTCCGCATGGACTTCGACGTTTAGCTTTGTTACCTCAGCTACGATCTTGTGCCCTTGGGAGGGTCTTGTAGTTAGTCAGGCTTCTCAGCCTTTTTCATTTGTAGTTGTCTGTACTCAGACATGTTATGCTTCCGTTGCCTGTATGCTCTGTATGTTGGGTCATGAGACCCACTGTTTGTAATAAATGCTATGATGGCTCTTCTGGGCCTTATCTATATGAGTTGTTGAGTTATGTTGTGATGCCATGTTGTACATCACATACTTGCATGTTATGCATACGTGTAATGTGTATTGCTATGTGTGGGGTCCGACACCTAGTTGTTTACCCTTGGTAGCCTATCTTACAGGGAAATGTCTCCTAGTGCTTCCACTGAGCCTTGGTAGCTTGCTACTCCTCCGGAACACTTAGGCTGGCCGGCATGTGTCCTCTTCGTTCCTGTGTCTGTCCCTTAGGGGAATTGTCACGCGTTGTTCCTTTAAGTCCTTGTAGCTTGCTACGACTTGGGTTCATACGTTGATGACCGACACGTTCGTTGCTGGGTCATGTATGCCTGTCTTTGTAATTTAGCGCCACTTTTGGTTTATAACTAGTCATGTCGGCCTGGGTTCTCTGTCATATGGATGCTAGCAACACTATCATATACGTGAGCCAAAATACGCAAACAGTCCCGGGCCAGGTAAGGTGGCACCCGTGGGGATACCGTGCGTGAGGCCGCAAAGTGATATGATGTGTTACATGCTAGATCGGTGTGACTAAGGATCGAGGTCCCGACAGCTTTGGTATCAGAGCCTGACTACCTGTAGGATTGCCAAGCCAAACTGGTCGAAGTCGAGTCTAGAAATTCTTTAGTTATATAAGGGAATTGACTGTGGAAGGGAACGTGAGGCTCTTTTTACTCCTTTACCTTATGACCTTCTGATCTGAGTCACCTTCTTCTATTCTACGGGGATTAAGAACTAGGACTCTCATTCTTCTTATCAGGATCACGTTAATGGTGGATTCAACTCTCAGTTCAGTTTCTACTACTTCCGTATGTTGATAGTTGATGTCGGAACCTTGATATTGTGAGGTTAGGTGGTTATGCCATCATCTTTTGCACAATGTCTCAAGTCTGTTTGGAGCTTTTACAACCGTTATGCTGTCCGAGTCATCCCAAGTCTCTAAACAATCTGATGCATTTGCAAATCATTCCTACCTGTTCTTAATGTTCTTTTAGGCCATATTAACCACATTAGTCGGTGTGTTGAGGTACTCCGTTGCCTCGACATATAGATTGGAGCTATTACTATGACCCTAGGTGTCTTAGAAGATCACCTAGTAATCTAGCAATGCTTTATATTCCCAGTGTGATGATTCTGGCCATCATTCTCGAAAGCATCCCATGATGCTATTTAGTTAGTAGGTATTCCATTTCTGGGTTCTTGAACCCGAGTTTCACCCTACTTACTTCATGTTGATAGTATTTGCTCGTTCCTTTAGGATATTAGTAACCTTGTGATAGTCCTCGAGGTCCGTGGTGAATCGTTCTTCCAATACCATGAACCGTTATGGCAGAAGTTCTTTGAACCAAAAGATCACAATAAGAGTGCTCTTGATGAGTTCTCGATTCCATGCTGTGACTCTGCCAATTCCACCTTTCTGCATGGGTTATTTGGAAGAAATATGTTGAACTATTTCGACATGCTAATCTATGCATCCACAACTCAGAAAGTTATATGTTCCTTTGAGTTGTCCCTCTTTAGTTGTATTATGATCTCGTCTATCAGTTGATAGTCACGAGTATTTGTGCATTCGTGTTCATCGATGCCTTTTACTCTTGTGGTCCGTCAAGCCATTCTATTCTGGAATGACTAGGAGAAACAAACTCCAGTACCTTATCCATATCTAGGATTGGGTCAAAGCAGTTGTACTTCGCAGATCAAAATGACATTCCAACTTTTGTTCTGTTCTAACTTGGAGTATTACCATCTTATATCAAGAATGTCATGGGAATTGCACAACCTCCTACGAACCCTTGATACAATGATAATTCTCGCCATCATCGTTTAATCCTCAGTCTTCGTGTTGTTGTATCCGGAATACCGACAAGTGAACTGAGATGTGTGAAGTCAATACTCCTAGCAACCCCGTTGCTTGGTAGTTAATGGACAATAAACTCATTCTTAGCATGTTGGTTACTGAATCACCATTCTAAGATTGATCGTGCTACCTAGTCCTTATCTCGGGTGCACTCTCCGATCAATGAGTTAGGTTTGTATTAATCCCTTGCTCTCTTGATCATATCGTCTTGCCCTGAAAAGCAAGATTGTTCCCGAGCTTCATAACATATCGGTGGTTCGTGATTTTCCGAATATCTTCCCGGGAGTATTACCAGGTTGTTCCCTGACCGTTATATTGAGCTCGTGATCAAGTTAGTTTACCTATAAACCACCCCTTCTCCAAGAATCTGTGTTGGATACCCTGAACTAGTTGGATAAGCTAAACCAATAACTTGGAGAGTTGGAAGATAAAACCTTGTCCGACTCAGTTCATCCCAAAGGGATATCTTTGTGCGTATGTGTTGAAGAAAGATGATATCTTCATTGATTGGTCCCCGTGGTCAATTGTTGGATCTATTGTCTTATCAAAGCCTTGATTTGAGTGTGGGTTACCGTTAAATCAAATCAGAACCAACGATGGTCGTAATGTTGTCTTACTCGTGGTTGTCTCCTCGAGCATACACCATTATATCTTTTGGTCTGACTAATGCTATCATCGTGTTCACACAATTGTGGAACTCCAATTATATGGAAACCTGGATGAATTGTTGTTGAGCTCATCAGCAACATTGTTATCTTCTCCATGACCTGTGTTGCACATCCAACTAGTATTGGAAACTTTTATAAGCATTATCTTCATGACCCATTCGTGAAGCATATGTACGGATGAAAGAAGTGACTTCCTCTAATTCATGTGCATTTGATGCAAGTTGCCGCCGTGAATTCGAGAAAGCATGTTTTTACCTCCTCTGGAACCATCCCAAGTCAGTTATGCACGTGCGAAGTATTCTGTGGTCTATTAGACTGATCATCTTCATTCTATATGAATTCCGTAGCACACCAAGCCACCGACTGATTTGTTCAAGGAAGAGAAGTCTATGCTTGGGATCTAATCCATGGACTTGCATAGAGACTTCGTTATCCTCAATGATGGTTCCCCACCCGAACCCAGTAGTGTTTTATTGTAAGACTGCCATGTGATCATGTTGTCTGGAACAGCGTGTTCACATGCTTGTAGCAGAACCAGCTCATGTTTTGGAGCTTACTACCGCAGTCCATTTCCCGAGAATCTCGCAACGTCGTCTCGTCGATTTGGGTTGCAAACCTTCATTTTTCTTTCCAGACTCGATGAGTCTGGAATATCCTGACACCAACCAGAACTGAATCTCAGGCAGATATGATGGTTGGAGCATTTTCCAAGAACTATAATATTGGTCTCTCGATAACCGGTAAAGTGGATGTCGTGGCCAACACACCCAGCCGGAAGACCTATTGTTGTATAATCTTGATTGAAGAAGTTGGCCACCTCCCCATAAGGATTTCGTAGGATTTACTCCCTAGTTGTCCCTTATGGATTTTTGTGCTCCTGAAGTCCGACCTTTTACTTGACGTTCTAGGTACCAAACCATTTTAATAAATGGGTTGCGCTAGCACATCAAGGAGAACATTAGAAGCAGAGTGCTAAATGTCTCTCGGTCGATCATCCTGATTTTTCCCCTTGGCTCCGCTAAGGTGAAATCTGAGAAAGTGTTATCTTCCTTTGCATCTGCATCGTCCATCGCTATTCATCATGGTCGTATGTTGTGTTGTCAGCACCATTGGCACGGATAATGGTAAAACCTTGATGATTATGGAAATGCTCAAGTTCTTGAGAGCACGCACAAGCACTAGGTGTTATCACTGGCACTAACCGGGATTGCTCCCAGTGTTCTTGGTTATGCTATAACCTCTCAAAGAGTAGATTCACTCTCTACTGTTGGGTTTCTTCCTAGTTACCAAAATCATTCCCGACATTTGCATTTTGTTCCCCGCTTGCACCTCAGTAATTGTTGTCCCAGATCATCTTCAAAAGTGGACTTGCCATGGGTCCCATCCATTTCCGGTGATAGGCAAAAATAACTCTTTGCGTTGCCTTCAACAAGGTAGTCCACATCATTCTTTCTAGTCCGAGTATGTCATTCTACCGAACTCCTCCAAATGATCGATTGTGATTTGCCTTAGGCTGGTATATGGAATTTCAATGATCTCTATATCAAAAGTAATTCTTTTTGCCACTTAAGGGGATAACTCTACGAGTCACCTTCGCTAAGGTGCCCCGTCTGGTGACATCGATCACCATCTTCTTAGGTGTGGAATTATTGCCTACCGAGTGAACCTTCATCATTTGTTTCACTCCATCCCTCTGGATGTGTGTTCCGTGTCTCAGCTCAAGAGGTGTTCTTACGTCTCACCCCATGAGTTGATCTTGAGTTGCTCGATCTTCGAGAAGATCAAATCCTGTAGAGTTTCCGTTCTTTTGTCGTCGTGTTGGATGAAGTTTTGAAAGCAAAGATGCTAATATCAACATGATGCAATGAATCAGCAACTTCGAGGAGGACAGTTGGATCGTGAAGATTGTGTTGGCTTTGTGTTCCCTCTGTTTTCTTACCTCACGTCTTGAATCTCGGGACGAGATTCTTGTTTAGTGGGGGTGAGTTGTCACAGCCCTAGAGTTTGCTTGTACCAAGTGGCTTTGCATCCATGCATCATGTTCAATTTCAAGAAATTTGAAATGGGGATTGATAAACCCTAGCACAAATGCTTTCCAAATAGGTCCAGTTAAAAAAATTGCATTCAATGTTTCCAAAGTGTTCTTATTAATTGTTTGTTATTTTTGGCAAGGCTTTTGCACCAAAACAAAAATAATGAACATTTTTAGGAATATTTTGGGCACTGAATTTAAATCATTATTGTATTTGAATTTGGAGTTATATTCATAATATATAGAATATATTTCCAAATAACTTTGAATTAATTTATGTGCTCCTGGTAAAGCCCATGGGAAACATAAAAATACTCAGAGGATGTTTTGGCACTTGTTTGAGTTTGTTCAAATTCAAAACAGTGGCAAAAGAAAATAAACAAAGAAAGAAAAACAGAAACAAAACAAGAAGAACAGAAAGAAAAGAGAGACTTACCTGGCTTACCCAGCAGCCCACTACAGGCCCAATAGACAGCCGGCCTGCTAGGCCCAGCCCACCCCCCTCATGCGTCGTCTTCCTCGCGCCTACTGGCTCTGCGCGTGGCGCGCGCACAGCCGAGCCGCGGCCACCTCCTGCTTCACGGTGGCAAGGCCTAGGCCCTTCTCACCTCGCCAGCGCGGCTCCCTGGGCGTCCTGATCCTCTCCTCTCTCCCTATGGTCGCTCTTCCCACTCCCTTTCATCTTCCCGCAGCTCACCCGAGCACCGCCATCGCCGCCGTCATCGCACGCGTAGCCACCGCCACCCCCTCGCCACTCCGACTGTGTCCAGAGCTCCGCAACGACACAGAGCTACTCCACGACGAAGCAAACGAGCCTGGAGGCACTGCAGCGACGCCATCGCCATCTTCTCCACCACCAGTCACCGGACCTCCCCGTCGCCGATTCGCTGGCTCCTAGACGCCCCCGAGCATGCTGACCAACTACTCCGCCTCCCTGTGAGCACACGAACCTTTCCCAGCTAGCGCCGCAATCGATTTCATCCTCTAACCTGCCTAGCCGTCGAGGTCGTGAGCCTGTTGCCGCCGGCCATGGCGCCGCCATGGCCACATATGCCATAGCACGCGCCTGAGCACGTCAACGTGTTTGGTACCTCCCCAGGAGCACGAATCTCCCTTCAGCTCCTTCTCTTGAGCACCCTAACGCCGAGCCCAATCTAACCCGAACTCTGGTCGCCGACGTTGAGGTCACCGCCGCCGTTTCCGGCCACCCCAGCTTCAGCTGCCACCACCGTTGGATGCGAACGAGCACCAGCGTCCCAAAGAACCAAACCGCCGCACGTTTGGTCGCCTGAGGGCAAAACTCGACGCCCTCCGCCGTCTCTGGCTCCGCCGGCGACGAGCCTCGGGTCAACTCCGGCGAGTCTGACCCGGGTTGACCCAGTTTGACCCCCTGGGTCACTGACGTGTGGGCCCCCCTAATTAGCATAGGTTAGTTAAGTTAAACGCTAATTAATCCATTTAGTTAGGTTAGTCACTGACCTATGGGCCCAGCCTCTGGGTTAATTAAGTTAGTTAGCTAGTTAGCACTAACCGTCTTTATTAACTGGCTGTGTCACTGACATGTGGGTCCCAGCCGTCAGGTTTGACCTGGGCTGGCGCCTTTGACTTGCTGACGTAGTGATGATGTCACTATGACGTCATAAAGCCTTTCTGGAAATTTAAATAAATCAGAAATGATTTATTTATTTTAGAAAATAGCTAAAACTTCTAAAAATCATATAAAATCAACCGTAGCTCAGATGAAAATAATTTATACATGAAAAATGATCAGAAAAATCCAATCTATCCATCTGTACTGGTTTCATGCATGTTAGAACAACTTATGGCTATTAATTAGGACAAATGAAATGAATGGCATTTAAATAACTACATGTGGAGTTTGAATTTGAATCTTGGATTCAAACCAACTTCATTTAAATTGTTGTTAGTTGAATTAGCTCAAACCACATCATATTGCCATGTCATGATCATGCATCATATTGTCGCATTACATTGATTGTGTTCTTTCTCTGTTTGCCGGTTTTGTCCCCTCTCAGTGGACGTAGCTCCGACGATGAGTTCGATGACACAGATGAAGAGCTTTACTATCTTCAGAAGTGCCACGCAAGCAAACCACCATTGAGCATTCCGATATAATCCCACTCTCTCGCTCCTGCTCTCCTTTACTGCATTAGGACAACAACGATTGAACTGCTATTTGCTGCGGTAGCTGAATGTTGGGGAACGTAGCAGAATTCAAAAAATTTCTACGCTTTCACCAAGATCCAACTAAGGAGACATCTAGCAACGAGCAAATAAGAGTGCATCTACATACCGTTATGTAGATCGCGAGCGGAAGCTTTCGAAGAAGCGTGGATGAAGTAGTCGTACTCTTCGCGTTCTTCGTCACCGATGATCTAGCGCCGAACGGACGGCACCTCCGCGTTCAACACACGTCCGGTACAGCAACGTCACCTCCTTCTTGATCCATCAAGGGGGAGGAGAGGTCGTCGGAGATCCAGCAGCACAACGGCGTGGTGGTGGATGAAGTGGAGAATCCTGCAGGGCTTCGCCGGCGCCCTACGGAGGGAGTATGAGGTGTGACGGGAGGGAGAGAGGCGCCAGGGGCAAGGGTGCGGCTGCCCTCTCCCCCCAACATATATATAGGGGGCCAGGGGGGTGCGCCGGCCCTGCAGATGGGATCTACAGGGTGGGGCGGCGGCCATGGGGGGGATTCTTGCCCCCAAGGCAAGGTGGCGCCCCCCTCCCCCCTAGGGTTTCAACCCTAGGTGCATGGGGAGGAGGGCCCATGTGGTGCGCCAGCCCATCAGGGCTGGCCACTTCCCCCTTGCGGCCTAGGGGCCCCACCGGGATGGGTGGCCCCACCCGGTGGACCCCCGGGACCCCTCCGGTGGTCCCGGGACACTCCCGGTGACCCCCGGAGATCACCCGATGGCTGAAACTGGACTTCCTATATATCATTCTTTACCTCCGGACCATTCCGGAACTCCTCGTGACGTCCGGGATCTCATCCGGGACTCCGAAAAACTTTCGGGTTTCCACGTGCATGTATCTCTATGACCCTAGCGTTACCGAACCTTAAGTGTGTAGACCCTACGGGTTCGGGAGACACGTAGACATGACCGAGACCACTCTCCGGTCAATAACCAACAGTGGGATCTGGATACCCATGTTGGTTCCCACGTGTTCCTCGATGATCTTCATCGGATGAACCACCGTGTCAAGGATTCACTCAATCCCGTATGTTACTCCCTTTGTCCATCGGTACGGTACTTGCCCGAGATTCGATCGTCGGTATTCCCGATACCTTATTCAATCTCGTCATGGCAAGTCTCTTTACTCGATCCGTAATCCATCATCCCGTGACTAACTCCTTAGTCACCTTGAGCTCATTATGATGATGTCTTACCGAGTGGGCCCAGAGGTACCTCTCCGTCAAACGGAGTGACAACATCCCACTCTTGGTTCGTACCAACTCAACAGACACTTTCGGTGATACCCGATGCGTACCTTTATAGCCACCCAGTTACGTTGTGACGTTTGGCACACCCAAAGTATTCCTACGGTATCCGGGAGTTGTACAACCTCATGGTCTAAGGAATAAATACTTGACACCGAAAAGCTTATGCATAACGAACTATACGATCTCGTGCTATGCTTAGGATTGGGTCTTGTCCATCATTCTCCTAATGATGTGATCCCATTATCACTGACATCCTATGTCCATGGTCAGGAAATCGTGACCATCTGTTGATCAACGAGCTGGTAACTAGAGGCCTACCAGGGACTCATTGTGGTCTATATATTCACACATGTATCGCTGTTTCCGTACAATACAATTCAAGCATGAATAACAGACAATTATCATGAACAAGGAAATATAATAATAATACTTTTATTATTGCCTCTAGGGCATATTTCCAACACTGAACCCTTTCCTCTGCATGACCTGTCATTGCCACAGTAAATAGTTGAAACCCACTAGCATGAGTAGGAGTTGTTTGAGCCATGTTGTGCCTACTCAGTCATGCTTTCTGGTTATGCCTGCTATTGCTTAGAGTCGTGTCAGGTCTGATTCATCGGGGATGAATTGGAATGTGGTGAACATGTCCTACTGTGGGTGAGCTAAGTGTGTGAACACGATTTGGTAAAGGTAGCGGTGAGAGGCCATGTAGGAGTACATGGTGGGTTGTCTCACTGGAACCGTCCTTAAGAACTGAGTTCTGTATAAGTTGTCCAATGACTAGCTACTACCACGCATTGGAATGCTTAAGTGCCCCTCTCGACTTATTAATCAATTCGATCTCTGTCCAGGAGTTGCAACTAGTTTCTGGTGTTTGTAGGTAGTGTTAGTAGTCTACCAAGTGGCACTCGGTACAGGTGGGCTTGGGACAGACTAGGCAATGTGTCCGGGTGGACCAAGCGCCGCCCGTTTGGTGGGCTTGGAAACCCTGTACACATCGTTTGGGGCCGTGAGCGACACCCCGGCCGGATCTCCTTACGGATGGAACCCGAATAGGCGATAAACCTGGACTAGAGTCTTGTGTGGTTAGTCAGGTCGTGGCCGACACCCTCGCCAGGTTTCCGCTTGAAGGTTGCCGAGATACACGATGTGTACATCGCGGTAAGTGGCGAGAGCGTGTGTGAAGAAGTACACCCCTGCAGGGTTAACATGATCTATTCGAATAGCCGGGTCCGCGGTTATGGACTTCTAGGATGCTTACGTGGTACATAGACAAGTCAAAGTGGATACTCTAAAATGCTCAAGACAAGTGTGAGTGCTATGGATGGCCTTCTCGTAGGGAGACGGGAGCGGATCCATAGTGGTGTATTGATTGGTGAATATGTGGACTCGTGTGCGGCTGTGCGCCACCTCAAAAGAGTTACTTGCAGTCGTAGTTCAGGATAGCCACCGAGTCAAAGGTGGCTTGCTGCAGTCAAACTCCACCACCCCTTTGTTTATACTGATGCATGCGTAGCTAGTTCTGATGTATGTCTTGCTGAGTACCTTTGTACTCACGTTTGCTTAATTTATGTTTTTGCAGAGAGACTTCAGTCTCACTAGTAGTTCCGTGTGGACTTCGACGTTTAGCTTTGTTACCTCAGCTACGATCTTGTGCCCTTGGGAGGGTCTTGTAGTTAGTCAGGATTCTCAGCCTTTTTCATTTGCAGTTGTCTGTACTCAGACATGTTATGATTCCGTTGCCTGTATGCTCTGTATGTTGGGTCATGAGACCCACTGTTTGTAATAAATGCTATGATGGCTCTTCTGGGCCTTATCTATATGAGTTGTTGAGTTATGTTGTGATGCCATGTTGTACAACACATACTTGCATGTTATGCGTACATGTAATGTGTATTGCTATGTGTGGGGTCCGACACCTAGTTGTTTACCCTTGGTAGCCTATCTTACAGGGAAATGTCTCCTAGTGCTTCCAATGAGCCTTGGTAGCTTGCTACAGCTCCGGAACACTTAGGCTGGTCGGCATGTGTCCTTCTTCGTTCCTGTGTCTGTCCCTTAGGGGAAATGTCACGCGTTGTTCCTTTAAGTCCTTGTAGCTTGCTACGATTTGGGTTCATACGTTGATGACCGACACGTTCGTTGCTGGGTCATGTATGCCTGTCTTTGTAATTTAGCGCCACTTTTGGCTTATAACTAGTCATGTCGGCCCAGGTTCTCTGTCATATGGATGCCAGCGACACTATCATATACGTGAGCCAAAATACGCAAACGGTCCCGGGCCAGGTAAGGTGGCACCCGTGGGGATACCGTGCGTGAGGCCGCAAAGTGATATGATGTGTTACATGCTAGATTGGTGTGACTTAGGATCAGGGTCCCGACAGGATAATGGCCGGTACATTACCGAACACAGCAAACCACAACCATGCGTTGACACAGACCTGTGGGGAGAAGGTGACTTGGCCATCCCACGAGCATATAGATGTATACACGAAGGATTTGGTGAAGCAGCTTAGGCAGAACAAATGTTAATGTCGCAAAAGCGTACATCATAATATCAGGCTTTTTGGGATATGTCGACAAGGTTCCATTCACAAAGAGAACCCTTCAGAATTTATGTGTGAAGATAAAGAAGGAACAAGCAGAAGAGTGATACTCATATGTTTTGCTGGTGTGCCCCCCCCCGAAAATGCAGACGCAGGAGCTGTGAAGGTTCAGACTGCAGCACGTTAGCTATTATGGTTCAACTTGTTTTAAAAATAAAATGGTTTCTTCATCCTAGGGCTATGTGTTTGCCATGTGTTGTAACGTTGATTCTTTTTGATATTGTTGATTAGCTTAGGGTTTTCTAGTATATGTTACTAAAAAATAAACCAGTTTCTTAATGGCCAGTGGCCAGTCGGCACATGTAGTTGCTGGTTGTGTATTTGTGTAATCAGTTGGGACCTGTGGTGGTATGGCATCTATTCAAAATTCAAAATTTGAATCAACCAGGGTAGGAAGCTGTAGCTGTTCCATACCCCGAGGTGTCTACAGGCCTATAAGTAAGGAACGTCCTGACCACATGTGGACAGCGATCTCTTCGGCCAGGTCCGTTCCCAAAATTATCCCCGAGTGTTTTTGTTTAGAGATTCCTCAAATTTGATTCATGTAACATCTCATGGCTACATTTTAGAATAATAGAGAAAGTGATGTGTATCCGCCGGCGAGGGCGTGCTTAGCGTGGGTCGGGCAAGCTCGGTTCATGGCAAGGATGCTGAAGAGATCCAGGTGGAGAATGATGCGGAGTCGCACGACGTGTTAAGAGGTACCAACTCAAGCATTACCCCATGGAAAATCTTTCCGGTTCAAATCTCTATGCATGGCTGTGGTTGTTGTTTTTTTGGATGCAGGTGCCCGCGCCGACAGAGGTTCCTGCTCCTGATACGGATGAGGCGACCGGCGTGGATGAGATGTCCGCCGTTGTCGCCGCCGACCTCTCCGCTGAAGTTGCGTGGTTAGTGGGGGCCGCTAACAGGCAGATCCGTTTTTCAACCGTTGGTACAGCTCCCATGTTCCGTTTGTACCGGTCGGGGAGCCGTTTGTGCCGCCCAGGTCTTCGTCTGTACCGCATGTGTTGCTCGAACGAACATCAATAGCTGGAAAATCTGTACTGCGGGCCCGCCTGAATTTCTGTCCATCGAATACGTGTCAAATACTAGGGTCGGCCCAGATCCCCACGCAGCTGGGTGGTCCAGATAGTGAGAGCATCTGGACCCGGGAGCCAAAATGACTTTCCAACCTATTATGTACCTTGCCAGAGTTTGACAAAGGGGTACGATAGTCATCCAGGAATAGATCAATTGACAGCGGTCAAAAAATATTCTTCGTAACTAGAGGACTAAGGAAATGTTTCTCGATTATGGAGGTGTTAAAGAGTTCGTCGTAAAGGGTTATGCCGATGGAAGCTTTGGCACTAATCCAGATGACTTTAAGTATCAATCTGGATGTGTATTGAAAGTGGGAGCAATTAGCTAGAGTAGCTCCATGCAGAGCATTGTAGACATAAAAATTTGCGAAATACATACGAATCTGAATGTGACAGACCCGTTGACTAAACTTCTCTCACAAAGAAAAACATGATCACACCTTAGTACTCTTAGGGTGTTAATCACATGGCGATGTGATACGTTCATTTTGCATCATGCTTTTATGTTGATATTTATTGCATTATGAGCTGTTTTTACACATTATGTCACAATACTTATGCCTTTTCTCTCTTATTTTACAAGGTTTACATGAAGAGGGAGAATGCCGTCAGCTGGAACTCTGGGCTGGAAAAGGAGCAAACATTGGAGACCTATTCTACACAACTCAAAAAGACCTGAAACTCCACGAAAGTTAGTTTTGGAAAATATAAAAAATATCTGGCGAAAGAAGTACAGGAGGGGGGCCACCCACCGTCCACGAGGGTGGGGGGCGCGCAATACCCCCTGGGCGCGCCCCCTGCCTCGTGGGCCACCTGGTAGCCCTCCGATGCCCATCTTTTGCTATATGAGGTGTTTTGACCTGGAAAAAATCATAAGGAGGCTTTCGGGACAAAGCGCCGCCGTCTCGAGGCGGAACCTTGGCAGAACAAATCTAAGGCTCCGGCGGAGCTGTTCTGCCGGGGATACTTCCTCCGGGAGGGGGAAATCGTCACCATCATCATCACCAACAACTCTCCCATCTTGGGGAGGGTTATCTTCACAACATCTTCACTAGCACCATCTCCTCTCAAACCCTAGTTCATCTCTTGTATCCAATATTTGTATCAAAACCTCAGATTGGTACCTGTGGGTTGCTAGTAGTGTTGATTACTCCTTGTAGTTGATGCTAGTTGGTTTACTTGGTGGAAGATCATATGTTCAGATCCATATGCATATTAATACCGCTCTGATTATGAACATGAATATGCTTTGTGAGTAGTTACATTTGTTCCTGAGGACATGGGAGAAGTCTTGCTATAAGTAGTCATGTGAATTTGGTATTCGTTCGATATTTTGATGAGATGTATGTTGTCTTTCCTCTAGTGGTGTCATGTGAACATCGACTACATGACACTTCACCATTGTTTGGGCCTAGAGGAAGGCATTAGGAAGTAATATGTAGATGATGGGTTGCTAGAGTGACAGAAGCTTAAACCCTAGTTCATGCGTTGCTTCGTAAGGGGCTGATTTGGATCCATAGGTTTCATGCTATGGTTAGGTTTACCTTAATACTTCTTTTGTAGTTGCGGATGCTTGCAAGGGAGGTTAATCATAAGTGGGATGCTTGTCCAAGTAAGGGCAGCACCCAAGCACCGGTCCACCCACATACCACATACCAAATTATCAAAGTAACGAACGCGAATCATATGAGCGTGATCAAAACTAGCTTGACGATATTCCCATGTGTCCTCGGGAGAGCTTTTCCTTATATAAGTGTTTGTCCAGGCTTGTCCTTTGCTACAAAAAGGATTGGGCCATATTGCTGCACCTTTGAAAGGATCGAGAAGAGTATGTGTCTAGAGGGGGGGGGAGTGAATAGACTCTAGCAAGAAGAGTGGCAGCTTTTAACATGCTTGATATTATAATGTAGATATAACACATGTTTAACTTTCACCATACACAACAAGCATGCATGACAAGAGTATATAGGTATTGTAGTGTAAAGCATGATACTTTGACCAGTTGACTAAAGCAAAATATAGCCTTTTCCCAATTTTAGTTCTTGGCAGATTTTAGCAACTTAGCACAAGTCAAACAATCAACCTACACATGCAATTCTAAGAGTATAGCAGCATAATGTAAAGCAATTGCATATGAAAGTAAAGGGAGGAGTTTGGAGGGAGCAAACACAAGTGAAGACAACGATGTTTTTTGTCTGGGTTCTGATAGGTGGTGCTATTGTACATCCAAGTTGATGGAGACTTCAACCCATGAAGGGTAACGGGTGCGCGAGTCCACGGAGGGCTCCACCCACGAAAAAGCAACCTTGTCTATCCCACCATGGCCATCGCCGACGAAGGACTTGCCTCACTAGTGGTAGATCTTTACGAAGTAGGCAATCTCCTTGCCCTTACAAACTCCTTGGTTCAACTCCACAATCTTGTCGGAGGCTCCCAAGTGACACCGAACCAATCTAGGAGACACCACTCTCCAAAAGGTAATAGATGGTGTTTTGATGATGAACTCCTTGCTCAAATGATTTAAATGATAGTATCCCCAACACTCAAATAGTTCCTCACAGATTTGGATATGGTGGAAGAAAGATTTGAGTGGAAAGCAACTTGGGGAAGGCTAGAGAACAAGATTCATATGGTAGGAATGGAATATCTTGATGTCAACACTTGAGTAGGTGGTTCTCTATCAGAACATGAATGATGGAAGTGTAGATATGTTCTGATGGCTCTCTCCATGAGTGAAGAGTGGGTGGAGGGGTATATACAACCTCCACACAAAATCTAACCGTTACAAACAATTTAGCAAACTTGGTGGGACCGATTGAGAGAACTCGGTCAGACCGATTTAGTTCATAATGTGGCCGTTAGGTATTTCGGTGGGACCGATATGATCAACTCGGTGGGACCGATTTCATTAGGGTTAGGGCATAACGTAATCTCGGTGGGACCAATTACACAAACTCGGTGAGACCGATTTTGGTAATGAGCACACAGAGAGTTGGTCAGGCAAACTCGGTGGGACCGATTCGCTCATTTCGGTGAGACCGAAATGTTACGAAGAGGCAACAGAGAGTTTGCATTACAAACTCGGAGGGACCGATTGCACATCTTAGTTAGACCGACAATATTGCAATAGGAAACCGAGAGCTTGCAATCCCATCTCGATGAGACCGAGATCCCTTTCGGTGAGACTGAAATGATTAGGGTTTCTGGCAGTGGCTATGTCAAATGAACTCGGTGTCACCGGATAGATCTTTTCGGTGGGGCCGAGTTTGACTTTTGGTTTGGGACAGATGTGGATGTGAGAAAGTGGTTGAGGGTTTTGGAGCATATCACTAAGCATTTTGAGCAAGAAAACCGAAAGAACTTACGATGCCCCCATGTTTGGTTTTGGTAATTGATGACAACATCTATGGACTAACGGTTGCCTTGAGTTATATTTGAAGGGTTTGTCCACATGCTTTTCTTGGAGTTCATTTGTCGGTTCCAAGGAGAGTTTGTGATGACCAAGGTGCTATTAAGGAATTATCCAAAGATTGGTCTTGTGGGTGTTGAGCTTATTGCAAGCATGTCTTGAAGAAGAAGAGTTTGTGATCATTCATGTTTACCTTCAAGACATCATCCAAATGAAGAGAGTTGGAAAGAATCAAGGTTGATCAAAACTAAGTCAAAGAATGAATCAAGTTGATCAACACACAAAGTGTAGAAGATGTACCGGGAGGGATCAAGCAATCCCATGGTATGGTAAGCATTGTCAATCACACTTTGTGTACAAACCCAAGGTCTTCGTGAGAGTTCTTTGTGGGGTTAGGTTGCGGTGTGCAAGTTCAAGTGGAGCATCACGAAGAGATCAAGTGCTTGAAGCTTGCCGTCCATTGTGGTGACAATGGACTTGTGAAGATATGCCAAAGAGTAGCTCACCCATAGTGGAGTATGGGGGAGCAATCTACTAGTCTTCACCGAGACAATGCAATCAAGAAAGGTGGTCCTACTTGAGGAAGTCAAGATCGTCTACATCTAGCTCAAGTGGACTTTGTGCAAAACAAAGGTTTGCCCTTGATAGGTTTTCTATTTTACCGGTCTCGTGGTGGTAGTTGGGAGACCGGGTTATAGGATCGTTTGCCGTACTATCAAGGGGGGCTCTCAAGTTGGTAGCTTGATCGTATTGTTAGTAGAGAGCTCAAACCATTGCATCCTTGCATCATGTTTCTTGGTTCTTGTTTCGTTCTCTTTGTGAGTCTTAGAGCTTATGGTCATCTTGATGACAAGCTTGAGATCATCGAAAACGGAGTTCACATGCGTCTTCTATGATGTTTTTGGTGTTGGAGGTTTTACCGGTCTTATCCGAGGAAGGGTTCGCACCATTTTCTTATGGGCCTTTTATAATTTTCTTCTTATTGATATTTCTTTCAAGATTGTGTTAACCCTTGTCGCTAGCTTTCCAACAAACTTGGTTTCATCGAATTCGGAGTCAGTTTGCAAAAGTTGTGGCAGTTTTGGTGTTCTGAAAAGGCTGCAGCGGTACTACCGCGGGTAGGAGCGGAAGTAATTTTTTACTACCGCTTTCGGGAGCGTTACTAACGCTTGGAGCAGTACTACCACGGCTACTTCCGTGGCTACTTCCGCTCGGGACCAAAAACTCATCACAAGTCCAGCGGTGGTAGGCACGGATGTAATTTTTTAGTACCGCTCGCAAGCAGTAGTACCGCTACCCTTAGCAGTAGTACCGCTACCCCTAGCGGTAGTACCGTGAGGTCAAGTGGTACTACCGCTCCAACGGTTCTTCTGGCCTTTTTGCCTCCTCGTTGTTGTTTTTCTAAGGGGTAGTACCGCCCTAGCGGTACTACCGCTCCTTGGAGCGGTAGTACCGCTCTGTGCGGGCTGTGAGCATAACGGTTGGATTTTTCCCCACCTATAAAAGGGAGTCTTCTTCCCCAATGAACCTCATCCTTTGAGCTCGTGTTCTTCCCCATTGTTGACCTTCTTTGAGCTTGCTATCTCTCAATCCCTCCATGGATTCTTGCTAGTTTTTGGGGGAAAAGAGAGAGGAGATCTTGATCCACATTTCCACCAATCACTTTCTCCTCTAGGTGAGGGGAACCCCTTGGATCTAGATCTTGGAGTTCTTGGTGTTCTCCTTCTTGTTCTTCCTCTCATTTCCCTCCCTAGCATTAGTTGCTTTGGTGGGATTTGGGAGAGAAGGACTTGGGCACTCCGTGTGCCCTTGCCATTGCATTTGGTGCATCGGTTTGAGTTCTCCACGGTGATACGTGGAAGTTACAAGTTGAGAAGCTTATTACTCTTGGGTGCTTGGTACCCTTGAGCTTGTTCCTCTTGGGTGCTTGGGTGCCCTAGACGGTTGTGGTCACCTCGAAGCCATATTCCATTGTGGTGAAGCTTCGTGGTGTCGTTGGGGAGATAGCCCCAACCTTGTGGTGTTCGGAGCTCAATCATTGTGGTGCAAAGCTCCGGGAAAGCGTCGGGGTCTCCAATTAGGTTGTGGAGATCGCCCCGAGCATTTTGTATTGGTTCGGTGACCACCCCCAAGGGTTGCCATTTGTACGGGTTCGGTGACCGCCCTCAAGGGTCCCTTAGTGGAATCACGGCATCTTGCATTATGCGAGGGCGTGAGGAGATTATGGTGGCCCTAGTGGCTTCTTGGGGAGCATTGTGCCTCCACACCGCTCCAAACGGAGATTAGAATCCGCATGGGTGTGAACTTCAGGATACATCGTCGTCTCCGCGTTCCTCGGTTGTCTCTTACCCGAGCCCTTTACTTATGCACTATACTTTGTGATAGCCATATTGTTTCTTGTCATATATCTTGCTATCACCTAGTTGATTATCTTGCTTAGCATAAGTTGTTGGTGCACATAGGTGAGACTAGTTGTTGTAGGTTTTGTGCTTGACAAATTAACCACTAGGTTTATTCCGCATTTGTTCAAGCCTAAACCGTAATTATTTTAAAGTGCCTATTCACCCCCCCTCTAGGCGACATCCATGATCTTTCAATTGGTATCAGAGCCTCGTCTCTCTTCATAGGGTTTAACTGCCTAGAGAGTAAGGATGTCGACTAGGGGTTTAGGATTCTCTGACACTCTTAGTTTCAATGACACAAATTTTGATGTTTGGGCAATTCGCATGCTTAATCTCTTTAGGGTCATGGACCCAAATTTAGAGCGAATTGTAGATATGGGTTTTTCTCCTCCAAAGGATGCACAAAGATTATCTTTAGAGGATGAGAAAAACTCTTATCTCAATGCTCAAGCTTCTAATGTGCTTTTTGATGCTTTGAGCAATGTAGTTATATTTCAACTCATGTCGTTTCGAGATGCTCATGAGTTGTGGACAAAGCTTCAAGATAAATTTGGTGTGTCCAAGAATTGTAGGAATGATTGTTCTCCGTCCACCTCCCGCCGTGTTGTCTTCTCAACTTCTTCTACTTCACCTACATGTGGTTTGCCACAAGGTAATGATATGGTGAGTAGTGTTGGTCATTGCAATGATGATAATATGCTTATTGTGGATGATCCTTCATCACTATCTTACTGCAATGCATCTTCTTTGGACTTTAACACTTCGAGCACCCTACATGTTTCACATGCTTGTGTTGATAATCCTTGCATATCATGTAGAAATTGCTTGACTAAAACTCATGATGATATGCTTGCTATGTCTTGTTGCCATGATAAAAATGCATCTATTTCCTCAAATTGTTGTGCTAACAATGTAGAGGAAACCCAACACCCCATGGAACTAGATGTAGTCTTGCATGGTGCTTCAAGGGATCCTACATCATCATCTATTGCGTTTTGCCTTATGGCTAAGGCTTCAAAGGTATCTCCCACTTTGAACCCCAATATATCTTGTCATGATAGTGATGATGACAATGATGACGATGAAGAGAATGATAATGTTGCCTCTTTAAAAATTAAGGGGAAATGATTTTTAAAGCTCTTCATAAGAATAAAATTGCTCGTTCCAACTTCATGGAAATCATGTCTATTGCCATTGAGTGCAAGAAATATATAGAGGAGCTGGAATCTCATCTAGAGGAGCATGAGGTCACCATTGAGAAAATAGAAGGTCATGAGCGTGATTACGCTGATGAGATCGCCGACCTCTCGCAAGCTCTTAAACTTGAACAAACCACAAAGGAATCTCTTGAGGAGACTTTTGCTCTAGAACTATATAGAATAAAGGAATCCCGTGATAGAGCTCTCGAGGTGGTTAATGATTTTGAAACTAAAAATGAGAAGCTTGAAGTTGCACATGCTAAACTCCTTGAGGATTTTGAGCACCTCAAAAATGGCTCAAGGGTCATTAAGGGTGAGCTCATAAAACTCACCGAGTCTCATGCTCAACTTAAAGCTTCATATTCTAAGGAGCATGCCAAGTTGCCTTCTCCTCTTGCTATTATTGATGATGCTTGTGCTACTAACTCTATTTCTAGTGAAGCATCCATTTTGAAGGAGAACGTTGAGCTAAGGGCTCAACTTGAGTTACTATCTGGCAATTAAGGGAAAGTGGAAGAAAGTCATGTAAAGCTCACAAGCTCTCATGATGATCTTCTAGTATCCCATAATGTGCTAAAGATAGCTCATGAGGCTATGAGTATCAAGGTAACATCTAGTGAGCCTCATGTGGATACTAGCACTACTTCAAGTCAAAATGCTATCTTGCCATGTGGTAGTCCTCGTAATTCATCTACTCACAATGTTAGTACATCTTGTAATGAATTGCTCTCCTTGCCTTGTTGCTCTAACAATGAAGCTTATACTTCCTCTAGTACTTTTGTTGATACTAACCATGTAGAGGAAATCAAAGAGCTCAAGGCCCAAGTCACTTCTTTGAAGAAAGACTTGGAAAAGTGTCATGAAGGGAAGTCCACACTCAACAATATCTTGAGTGTGCAAAAATCCCCCAATGACAAAGGTGGACTTGGATTCAACTCCAACAAGAAGAAAAGGTCCAAGATCATTAACAAGAATAAGGGCCAAGAACAACTGAAGAATTCGGCCAAGATTATTTGCTTCAAGTGCAAAATTGAAGGGCATCATGTTAGATCTTGCCCATTGAAGAAGAAGGCCATTAGTGACAATCAACAAGGGAAGAGGCCACAAGTTCAATCTCGTGCTCAACCGCAAGTTGGAGAAAGGCCGCTTCCCAAGAAGACTCATGGTAATGCTTCTCATTTTAAGGAATCAAATGAGAAGAAAGTGAAGAGTAGATGTTGCTACTTATGCCGTGAGAAGGGTCACCTTGCTTCTTCATGCACTAGTGGTAACTTATCCAACCCAATTATTATTGATGATGTCTATTCTCTTGGGAAGGATAAGGTTGGCAATGTGTTTGCCAAGTTTCTTGGGACTCAAAGTGGTGTCGAGAAAAGAACCATTTGGGTAGCCAAGCCTATTGTGACTAACCTCTTAGGACCCAACTTGGTTGGGGACCAACTAGCTCAAACTTGATCAATATGTGTTTTGGAGGGCATTGGAGACTTGGCTACATTATGAAGAATTAAGGGGTCTTCATCATTCATATTCTCCCAAGCCAAGTCATTCGGATTATCAAGTTTCTATCTTATATCCAATATTCCTCCTTGCGGTAACTCATGCTTAAATTGTTTACATTGAAAGTTACTTGCCCCTTTGCATGTTTTGGTTTTGTTCCTTGCATGTGTCTGTATATGCTGTGCATCCAATTTGTGTATCTTGAGAAATCAAGTATGTGTATATTGGTTTGCACATCATGTATGTGTGTGTCGTGCATTGAGCCTTTGTGCTTCTTGATTTTATCTTAGTTGGATCTTGTGAGAGATTAATGGAACATCCCATTTTGGGGGAGTGATGTGCTTTGTGCACCTCACAATCCTATAAATGTGTGTACATGAGGAATACCATCTAGTATTGATATTATAAGATTATCTAGTCTCTATGTGGTATGTCTTCTCATGAGAAAGTCAAATTCTAAATGTTCCATTAATTATCTCTTGTTGGTTCTCTTTTGCATCTTGGTAAGTTTTTTATTGGTATCACATTATGGGGGAGTAATATTCTATGTGCATATTACAAGCCTAGAAAATGTGTAAATTTGAGATCTTGTCACCTAGAGTTGATAGTATAAATTATGTTGTTCCTAGGTGGCATGTTAGCTCTACAAGTTGCATTTTGCTTGTGTTTGGTGTGAAGATGATGTTGGATATCATTGCTATCTATCACCGGGAATTATTTCCAAATACCTCTTGTCTTTGACAATTGGTAATCATTTATGTGGTGGAAATTATTGATCATCTTTACATTGTCTTTTGGTCTTATTTGTCTTATCTCTTGCCAAGTTTGTGTCAACTCCTATTTCCTTCCATGCCACTCGTGGATCTCGTGTTTTATTGTTTTTGTCGAGTGTTTTCTAGATATAGTGAAAGTGGTGATCCCACCTTGTGCATTTTGTACTCGAATGCAAATTCTCTTTAAATGCACAATTCGTGGGGGAGCTATCCTATTTTTGATAGAACACTCATCTTGTGATCCATATCAAGTGTGTGTTGATGGAAGGCAAGCCGTTTCTTTTTGGTACTTGTGCCATCATGAAACTTTGTAGATGGGTTGGTTTGTTTGGAACCATCCTCTCTTTTGGGAGTCCGATATCTTTCCTTTTGCGTGTATCAATGGATATCTCATTCCTTGATGTATCTTCTAATAGATATCTTCCAAGTGATGATTTCTCCATTTGGTATCCTATTTTCACTTGGTATTTCTTTTTCATTTTGTTTCGTTTCTTGAAAGTCTTGAGCATGCATATTTACTTCATGTATTTTCTTTGGCATGCTTTCTTTCTTTAACCCAATATATAAGGGAAACTCCACCTAGTCTCAATTTGGATGAGATGTGCATGCAATTCATTTTCATATATAAATGCACATATGTTTGTGGAGTTTTTCCTATGTATTGGTGTTTCTAACTCTTTGGTCCCAATGAGTTTGGGTACCATTTTGTTTGTGTTGGTGTTCTAGGAACAATTGGAGATGCATTGGATGCTCGGCTCATTCAAAAGGAAGGTGGTGTCACCATGTGCTTATTTGAGTCAAGCTAGGATGATCAATGAACTACTATCTACCTTCAATTGGTATCTACTACATCCTTCCAATGGTATCTCGGTAACAAGTATCACCTTCTACTTCATGCACACATTTCTTGCACCAACCTTGTGTAGGTTGTATCATGGCATGTTAGTCATTCCTTCTTATGATACTTGTTTCCTTTCTCAAAGCATCCCAACAATGATCTCTTGTTGCTAGTTGTGATGTCTTTGATGCTCGTGTGGTTGGAACTCATTTATATACAATAAGAACATATCTAGCCATGTGCTATGCCTTCAAGCAAATATCTTATTGGTATATTTATGACTTCCTTGGGGATATCTTATTCATTCCTTTTTGCAACAATTTTGTGTGTACATCCTTCTTTGTGGATTGATATCATCATGATCTTCATCTACCTAGAATTTTATACACTTGAGAGAAGTTGCATATCTATTTGATATCCCCTTCTTTCACGTCCATCTTTTCGTTCCTGTTTTATTTCTTTGGTGGCTCCGTGAAGGTGTGTGTCTCGAGTGCGGATCTTATATCGTTGCATCTTGATGCACTCTTTTGTGGTGAAGATCATTTTTTTCTCTTTCTTGTCTTGACGAGGCTTTTGCCATTTCTATTGGCATCCCTCCCCATGACAAAGCTATCCTTTTTATATCTTCACCATAGGTTGTCACAAGCATAGGTTATTTATATGATTAGTAGTGAGCTTGTGAACCCATTTGCTATTGTGTGTGGGAATGATAGGCCTTGCACTGTGTATCTCATTCATTCAAGAGTATATTGATGCTTAATGTTCATCCATACATTAATCTTCTCAAGTGCTTTGCCATGACTCACACACATCATTTTGGTTGAGCCTACTCTTAAGTTGACTCTTTTATATATTGCTCAACCAGTTGTTTGTTGCAAGTGCTAGGCTTTGTTTCCTTCATGCTCACTTGCACTTGGTGTGAGTGTCTATTGATCTTGGGGGAGTGATGATCCTATTTTGTGCACTTGGTATCCTAATGAAAATATTCTAAGGAGTGCATAAATTATGGGGAGCTTCACTAGTGTCTTTAGAACACTCTGTTGCTATGTCGTGAGGTTCTATTGATCTTGGGGGAGCGACGATCCTATTTTGTGCTCGTTGTATCCAAATACAAAACTAAATTGTGCACAAATCATGGGGAGCTTCTCTAGTTTCTCTAGAACACTCCTTTGCTCTTATCATAATATCTTTTATTCATTTGGCATGTAGGATCATTGGTCTAGTTGGGTCAATTGGTATCTTTTGATAGCTTGATTCAATTGGTATCCTTTGATTGCTTGATTGCGTGTTTTTCTCCCTTTGTTATGCCTTTGTGGCATATCATTCTTTTGCAATCTTTGGGCCTCAATATAGTTTGTCTTCCTCCAAGTATTTACAGTTGGATATATGTATTGCATTCCACTCTCTATTTTTAGGAATACACAATGTATGGAGGAACACAATTTATATTGGCCTTCTAAGCTATTCGCCCATTTTGGCAATCGATGCCAATGGGGGAGAAGTTTCAGAGAGTTTAGTTTGTGAGGAAGTTTAGAGAGTTGTCTCTTCTCTCTTCTTGCTTTGGTTTTGTTCCTAAGCTTTTGCATCACATGCGCATACATTATTGTTGCATGGTATGGTGATGCATAATTCCTTATATAAACTCTCTTGAAAGTGATTGTCATCAATTACCAAAATGGGGGAGATTGAAAGAACATGCGGTGCCCCCATGTTTGGTTTTGGTAATTGATGACAATCTCTATGGACTGATGGTTGCCTTGAGTTATATTTGAAGGGTTTGTCCATAGGCTTTTCTTGGAGTTCATTTGTTGGTTTCAAGGAGAGTTTGTGATGACCAAGGTGCTATTAAGGAATTATACAAAGATTGGTCTTGTGGGTGTTGAGCTTATTGCAAGCATGTCTCGAGTTGATCAACACACAAAGTTTGTGATCATTCATGTTTACCTTCAAGACATCATCCAAATGAAGAGAGTTGGAAAGATTCAAGGTTGATCAAAACTAAGTCAAAGAATGAATCAAGTTGATCAACACACAAAGTGTAGAAGATGTACCGAGAGGGATCAAACAATCCCATGGTATGGTAAGCATTGTCAATCACACTTTGTGTACTAACTCATGGTCTTCGTGAGAGTTCTTTGTGGGGTTAGGTTGCGGTGTGCAAGTTCAAGTGGAGCATCACGAAGATATCAACTGCTTGAAGCTTGCCGTCCATTGTGGTGACAATGGACTTGTGAAGATATGCCGAAGAGTGGCTCACCCATAGTGGAGTATGGGGGAGCAATCTACTAGTCTTCACCGAGACAACGCAATCAAGAAAGGTGGTCCAACTTGAGGAAGTCAAGGTCATCTACATCTAGCTCAAGTGGACTTTGTGCAAAGAAAAGGTTTGCCCTTGATAGGTTTTCTATTTTACCGGTCTCGTGGTGGTAGTTGGGAGACCGGGTTATAGGATCATTTGCCGTACTATCAAGGGGGGCTCTCAAGTTGGTAGCTTGATCGTATCGTTAGTAAAGAGCTCAAACCATTGCATCCTTGCATCATGTTTCTTGGTTCTTGTTTGGTTCTCTTTGTGAGTCTTAGAGCTTATGGTCATCTTGATGACAAGCTTGAGTTCATCGAAAACGGAGTTCACATGCGTCTTCTATGATGTTTTCGGTGTTAGAGGTTTTACCGGTCTTATCCGAGGAAGGGTTCTCACCATTTTCTTATGGGCCTTTTCTAATTTGGTTATTATTGATATTTCTTTCAAGATTGTGTTAGCCCTTGTCGCTAGCTTTCCAACAAACTTGGTTTCATCGAATTCGGAGTCCGTTTGCAAAAGTTGTGGCAGTTTTGGTGTTCTGAAAAGGCTGCAGCAGTACTACCGCGGGTAGGAGCGGAAGTAATTTTTTACTACCGCTTTCGGGAGCGGTACTACCGCTTGGAGCAGTACTACTGCGGCTACTTCCGTGGCTACTTCCGCTCGGGACCAAAAACTCGTCACAAGTCCAGCGGTGGTAGGCACGGATGTAATTTTTTGTACCGCTCGCAAGTAGTAGTACCGCTACCCTTAGCAGTAGTACCGCTACCCCTAGCGGTAGTACCGTGAGGTCAAGCGGTACTACCGCTCCGACGGTTCTTTTGGCCTTTTTGCCTCCTCGTTGTTGTTTTTCTAAGGGGTACTACCGCCCTAGTGGTAGTACCACTCCTTGGAGCGGTAGTACCGCTCTGTGCGGGCTGTGAGCATAACTGTTGGATTTTTCCCCACCTATAAAAGGGGGTCTTCTTCCCCAATGAACCTCATCCTTTGAGCTCGTGTTCTTCCTCCATTGTTGACCTTCTTCGAGCTTGCTATCTCTCAGTCCCTTCATGGATTCTTGCTAGTTTTTGGGGGAAAAGAGAGAGGAGATCTAGATCCACATTTCCACCGATCACTTTCTCCTCTAGGTGAGGGGAACCCCTTGGATCTAGATCTTGGAGTTCTTGGTGTTCTCCTTCTTGTTCTTCCTCTCATTTCCCTCCCTAGCATTAGTTGCTTCGGTGGGATTTGGGAGAGAAGGACTTGGCACTCCGTGTGCCCTTGCCATTGCATTTGGTGCATCGGTTTGAGTTCTCCACGGTGATACGTGGAAGTTACAAGTTGAGAAGCTTATTACTCTTGGGTGCTTGGTACCCTTGAGCTTGTTCCTCTTGGGTGCTTGGGTGCCCTAGACGGTTGTGGTCACCTCGAAGCCATATTCCATTGTGGTGAAGCTTCGTGGTGTCGTTGGGGAGATAGCCCCAACCTTGTGGTGTTCGGAGCTCAATCATTGTGGTGCAAAGCTCCGAGCAAGCGTCGGGGTCTCCAATTAGGTTGTGGAGATCGCCCCGAGCATTTTGTACGGGTTCGGTGACCGCCCCCAAGGGTTGCCATTTGTACGGGTTCGGTGACCGCCCTCAAGGGTCCCTTAGTGGAATCACGACATCTTGCATTGTGCGAGGGCGTGAGGAGATTACGGTGGCCCTAGTGGCTTCTTGGGGAGCATTGTGCCTCCACACCGTTCCAAACGGAGATTAGCATCCGCAAGGGTGTGAACTTTGGGATACATCGTCGTCTCCGCGTTCCTCGGTTATCTCTTACCCGAGCCCTTTACTTATGCACTATACTTTGTGATAGCCATATTGTTTCTTGTCATATATCTTGCTATCACCTAGTTGATTATCTTGCTTAGCATAAGTTGTTGGTGCACATAGGTGAGCCTAGTTGTTGTAGGTTTTGTGCTTGACAAATTAACTGCTAGGTTTATTCCGCATTTGTTCAAGCCTAAACCATAATTATTTTAAAGTGCCTATTCACCCCCCCTTCTAGGCGACATCCATGATCTTAATGAACTCGGTGTCGCCGGATAGATCTTTTCGGTGGGGCCGAGTTTGACTTTTGGTTTGGGACATATGTGGATGTGAGAAAGTGGTTGAGGGTTTTGGAGCATATCACGAAGCATTTTGAGCAAGAAAACCATTATGCAACACCTTATCCCCTTTTAATAGTATTGGCTTTCCTATGGACTCAATGTGATCTTGGATCACTAAAATGGAAAATGTAGAGTCTTGAGCTTTGAGCTGGAGCCAATTCTTTTGTCCTTATCATCTTGAAGGGTTTCCACATCCTCTAGTCCATGCCACTCCATCTGTTGAACTTATCTGAAATGTACTAGATGAAAACATTAGTCCAACAAGAGATATGTTGACATTAATTACCAAAATCACCCAGGGAGCACTTGTGCTTTCAATCTCCCCATTTTTGGTAATTGATGACAACATACATCAAAGCTTTAGATAAAGATATGAAGGATAACAAGTAAAGCTTTGAAAGGACATGTAACATGCATAGGCTCCTCTTACATGTATGCAATCATGTGTATATGGAATATAGGAACATGTGAAAGCATGGGCATGACAGAGCAAGCAATGAGTTACATGTATCTTGGCTATATGCATTAGAGCAATGATATGAATATATGACGTGTATCCTCATGTCCATGATTCCTTCTTGCCAACAATATGTGCATCAGCAAGAAATCTTCATGCACATGAGTGTGATGCATATACTTACCTTGCGATCTTGAGATGGCTTATGAAGGGATGAACATGAGGACCAAGACACAAGAGATCTACCAAGAAATTGACAAGTACCCGAAGTAGACTTTCGATCAACCTTGTCACCGGCATAGTCCGAGTCGGAGTAGCCAACAAGATCAAAAGAAGACCTCTTAGGATACCAAATGCCAAAATTAGGTGTATGTATTAGGTATCTCACTATCCTTTTCACGGCCTTAAGATGACACTCTTTAGGAGCCGCTTGGTATCGTGCACACATGCACACACTTAGCATAATATCGGGACAGGAGGCACATAGATATAACAATGAACCAATCATAGAGCGGTAAACCTTTTGATCAACCGGTTCGCCATCCTTAGTTAAGTCAAGATGTCCACTAGTAGGCATGGGTGTAGTCATACCTTTGCATTCTTGCATGTTGAACTTCTTGAACAAGTCCATGGTATACTTTGTTTGAGAAACAAAGGTACCCTCCTTAGTTTGCTTGATTTGCAAACCAAGAAAGAACTTGAGTTCACTCATCATAGACATCTCAAACTTTTCCGACATTAGCTTCCCAAACCTTTCACTAAAATGGGGGTTAGTAGAACCAAATATGATATCATCAACATAAATTTGGCACACAAATAATTTGCCATTAACCCTTTTAGTAAAAAGAGTGGAGTCTATTTTTCCAATTTCAAAGCCTTTTTCAATTAGGAACTTGGTCAAGCATTTATACCATGCTCTAGGAGCTTGTTTAAGACCATAGAGGGCTTTGTGTAGTTTATAAACATGATCGGGTTTCTTGGGATTAACAAAGCTGGGAGGTTGTTTAACATAAACTTCCTCCTCAATTTCACCGTTGAGAAAAGCAATTTTAATGTCCATTTGGTACAAGGTGATATCATGGTGATTAGCATAGGCAAGCAAGATGCGAATGGATTCAAGTCTAGCAACGGGGGTGTATGTCTCACCGAAGTCCATACCTTTGACTTGAGTGTAGCCTTGAGCGACGAGACGTGCTTTGTTGCGGACAACTTGACCATCTTTGTCTTGCTTGTTGCGGAACACCCATCTAGTACCGATGATGTTGTGGTTGTTGTCGGGCTTTTCGACCAATGTCCACACTTGATTTCTCTCGAAGTTGTGTAGCTCTTCGTGCATGGCGTTCACCCAATCTGGATCATCAAGAGCATCTTCAACCTTCATAGGTTCAAGGTTAGATATGAAAGAGCAATGTTCACAAAATTTAGCTAAACAAGATTTAGAGCGAGTGATTCTCCTGGTTTGGATATCATTGTAGATTTTCTCTACGGGTTGATCTCTAGCAATTCTTGCTCTAAATCGTGAAAGCTTTTGCTTGGGTTGGGGTGGAACATCCTCTTCATCATCATCTTCTTCTTCTTGTCCTTCTTCATTGTTGTTGGTGTTATTGTCCCCTTGTGGAGGTGGAGAAGGAGGTCGATGAGGTTCATCTTGATGCACGTCCTCGTTTCCTTCATCATGGCGTGTCCCCACTTGTGGATGCCTCCAAGTCAACTTGAGGTTCACCTTGTCGTGAGGTAGGAGCTTCCACATGGACGGACAAAGTACTCTCTTTCACCTCCGTTGGACGGATCTTGCCAATAGACAAGTCTTGAATTCCTTCCGAAGGGTCTTTATCTCCTACATCAATTGGCAATTGCTCTACTTGCGAGCCGTTAGATTCATCAAACTTCACATCTACCGTCTCTTCAACCTTTCGGGTGAAATTGTTGTAGACATGGTAAGTGTGAGAGTTCGAGCCATAACCAAGTAGGAAACCTTCATGAGATTTAGGAGCAAATTTAGAATGACGATGCTTATCAAGAATGTAGCACTTTGAGCCGAATACTCGAAAGTATCCAACTTGGGGTTTGTTACCGGTGAGAAGCTCGTATGCCGTCTTGCCGAGAAGCTTGTGAAGATACAAGCGATTTGTTGCATGACAAGCTGTCTCTACCGCTTCCGCCCAAAAGTGTCTTGGCGTCTTGTATTCATCAAGCATCGTTCTTGCCATTTCGATGAGTGTCCGGTTCTTCCTCTCAACAACTCCATTTTGTTGAGGTGTGTACGTAGCCGAGAACTCATGTGAAATCCCTTCTTTGTCAAGAAAGGTATCCACATTTACATTCTTGAACTCCGTTCCGTTGTCGCTGTGAACCTTCTTGATCTTCACTTCAAATTGATTTTGGGCCTTTCTAGCAAAGTTTTTGAAGATCTTTTGGACCTGTGATTTATCATCAAGAAAGAACACCCACGTAAATCTTGAAAAATCATCAACAATGACTAATCCAAAAGAGTTACCACCGAGGCTTTTGTAAGCGTTGGGACCAAAAAGATCCATATGAAGTAACTCAAGTGGTCTTCTAGTAGTCATGATGTTCTTCACAGGATGACTTCCTCCAACTTGTTTTCCTGCTTGACAAGCACTACAAAGTCTATCCTTGTCAAATATAACATCTTTAACACCAAGGATATGATCACCTTTAATTAGCTTATCAAGATTTCGCATACCGACATGAGCAAACCTTCTATGCCATAACCAACCTTTAGAAGATTTAGCAATAAAACAAGTGTGAGGTTGGGCTTTCTTAGTGAAGTCAACAATGTATAGTTCACCTCTACGTATGCCGGTAAAGACCATGTTGTGATTATCTCTACGAAAGACTTGGTAATCAACATGAGTGAAGAGCACATTTAAACCAAAATCAGCTAATCTAGACACAGAGAGAAGATTATATCCGAGAGATTCTACAAGCATGACATTCTTAAATGAGCTATCGTTGGATATGGCCACCTTACCAAGGCCAACAACTTTACCCTTTGAGTTGTCACCAAAGGTAACATACTTTCGTGGACCATCATTTCTAGCAAGCACATCAAACATGTCCTTATCTCCGGTCATGTGATCCGTGCAACCACTATCAAGCACCCATTCCTTTCCTCCAGCTGTGTTACCACGAAGATTTGCCATAAGACCAAAATGTCTCATTTGTTCATCAAGGTCACTATCATCTTCCTCATCATAGTATCCATGTTCCTCATCGTCATTTGATTGATCAACACCTAGAGAGAGTGATTCATTAGAAGTATGACTGTAACAATGTTCATCTCTATGAATTTTAATGACTTCGGAAATGATATTGCTAATTATTCCAACATCTCCTTTGGCAAGCATGAGTTCACAAAGCTCAAACAAACAATCACCAAACTTAGGATCACCAGTACTCATCTTATTTAAGGCAATAGACTTATGGAGAATCTCATCTAGATTTTTCAAGGAATAATTTGGGAATCGTTCCTCTAGAAATCTCCATATAGTGTAAGCACATTCAAGAGTTGGCAAACATACAAGTAAGTTTATAGGCAATCCTCTAGTGATAAGATTAACAGCCCTAAGATTTCGAACCATGTCAAGTTTCTCATTGAGAGTAGGATTCGAAGCATCAATGGGGGGGGGCATGCAAGGATTATCAATGTACTTGTTCAAATGATATTCATTGAAGATCTCAAGCATCTCATTTTTTCATTCATGAAAGTACTCTCCATCAAGCATATGCACTCTACGTCTAATACTCCACAATGTAGACTCATCCATCTTCCTCCAATGGTGATTAAACCAAAGCAATGGAGACCAGGGCTCTGATACCAATTGAAAGGATCGAGAAGAGTATGTGTCTAGAGAGGGGGGGGGGGGTGAATAGACACTAGCAAGAAGAGTGGTAACTTTTAACATGCTTGATATTAGAATGGAGATTTAGCACATGTTTAACTTTCACCATACACAACAAGAATGCATGACAAGAGTATATAGGTATTGTGGAGTAAAGCATGCAACTTTGACCACTTGACTAAAGCAAAATCTAGCCTTTTCCCAATTTTAGTTCTTGGCAGATTTTAGCAACTTAGCACAAGTCAAACAATCAACCGACACATGCAATTCTAAGAGTATAGCAGCTGAATGTAAAGCAATTGCATATGAAGGTAAAGGGAGGAGTTTGGAGGGAGCAAACGCAAGTGAAGACAATGATGTTTTTTGTCTTGGTTCCGATAGGTGGTGCTATCGTACATCCAAGTTGATGGAGACTTCAACCCACGAAGGGTAACGGCTGCACGAGTCCACGGAGGGCTCCACCCACGAAGGGTCCACGAAGAAGCAACCTTGTCTATCTCACCATGGCCATCGCCCACGAAGGACTTGCCTCACTAGCGGTAGATCTTCACGAAGTAGGCGATCTCCTTGCCCTTACAAACTCCTTGGTTCAACTCCACAATCTTGTTGAAGGCTCCCAAGTGACACCTAACCAATCTAGGAGACACCACTCTCCAAAAGGTAATAGATGGTGTGTTGATGATGAACTCCTTGCTTAAATTCTTTAAATGATAGTCCCCCCAACACTCAAACAATTCCTCACAGATTTGGATATGGTGGAAGAAAGATTTGAGTGGAAAGCAACTTGGGGAAGGTGTCGGTGTACTAAGGTAGGGGTACCCTAGTACCCCAACTTGTGCACGGGCAGTGGCAGCTTCCCGCGGCAGGGCTTACCACGCGCTTGCCTAGGCCCGCTCCAGACCCCTTCAAGCCATTCAAGAACAAAGTATTCAAGTTAGAAGACAAGGCCCCGGCAAGAGGAGCTTGCCGGGAAGGCCGCACCAGGCTCAAGGACATCTTTTCAGCACAAGACCCTGGCAAGAGGTGCTTGCCAGGAAGGTCAAAGGATAAACACCGCAAAAGATACATCGCGGCGCATCGTGCGCCCCGGCAGGGCCCGGGAAGCAGCAAGCTTCCGGGCCCGGCAAGATAGCGGCCCCGGCAAGGTGCTTGCTGGGGGAAGCTCACACTGTGTGCCTGCGCTCCAGCTCATTCGGCCACGCGTCACCCTGGGGCCCTTCCAGGGGCACGTGGCAGATGGCTGTGCAGCCTGAGGGACACGCTGGCGAGCCGCGGTGACGAAGCTACCGCCGTGGCAAACGGAGACGCATGGACAGACGCTTTTGGGGTCGATGGCGATGGGCATTAAATGCCCTTGTCCCCCACCGTCAAGGTTAGGTGAAGACCACTGTTCACCCACTGTTCATACACTGTTACAACTACCACCAAATTTACATTTATACCCTCCTCTACGTTGACACCTATCGGTGACCCCTTTGAGCTATAAAAGGAGGCCCATGCACAACGTAGAGGGGGTTCGATCCCAGAAACTCGTTCACTCCCTCGCTCGGTGCAGCTGGTACTGTAGATCTTCAAGCTCCCGAGCCCAAAAACTCAATACAACCAAAAGCAGGAGTAGGGTTTTACGCGTCATCGCGGCCCGAACCTGGGTAAACTGCCCGCGTGTGCTCCTCGATCTGCTCTCCGTGCTCCCTCCGCTCCCTTACCGCAACGTAGAAGGGGCTCCGGTCCCATAGGTGCTCGTGGGAGGACAGTTTCCCCGACATCTTTGGCGCGCCAGGTAGGGGGCGTCGAGGTTGTGCGAACCTGATCCGGCGCTCACGCGGGCGCATTCTTCATCAACCTCTCCAACTTCATCGGCTACATCAACATGCCTCCGAAGAAGAAGGCTTTGGAGGTTGGAGGCCCGTCTGCGTCGATCCCACCACCACCAGAGCCGACGGTTGGTGGGGGAGGCACCGGCGGAAGGGTGGACCGGTGGGGACACTCACTGCGCCACCAAGTCCAAGGACAAGACGGACGACCGGGCGAACTCCAAGGCCTCGGTGTCCGTGCACGCACCACGCCCCTCTCAGGAGGTGCCAGACCAGCAGCGACGTGGTACCGGAGGTACCATACGCTTGCTGGGACGTGGCCAGGCCGGCGAGTCACGGGACGCTCAAGGCCAACGCCCCGGCACGAGCAAGGCGCGGTCGCCGGGACGGGAACATGCTCCTTCTAACGTGGTTAGAAGTCCGAGCGTGTCCCGCTCCTCGCACCGTTCGCCGCCGTTTCCCTCCTCTCCAGCTGAAGCCCTGGCCAGGGCTCAGCTGCTCCTCGACTTCCCTCCAGCGGCGGACAAAGCCGAAGACTGGAGGGCGACAATCCAGAGCCTCATCGCCTTCGCCAACAACGATGCGCCGCAGCAGCCGGCAACTTCACGGCCGCGGCAAGTCGACCAAGCGAAGGCCGATGGCGACAAGACCGCCGGGGGTGCAACTACCGTGCACTCCCTGCCGCGGAAGCAGAAAACGCCGCCCCGCCGGATCAACGTCGACGACGACTCCACGGCGTCGTCGGATCCGCGGGCTCGCCGCGATCAGCGCCAAGTCCTCGACAACAGGCGACAAGAGGACGCTCGAACCCGCATCGAGCGTCGACGAGAAGCCAGAAGACAGTCCGATCAGCGAGCTGGGACCGCTGTTGACATGCGCGCGCCCGGTGAACCAGGCGACTTGCCGTACGTGGTAGGCTGCCCTGCGTTCACCCGAGAGCTGCGGCAAGTCCAGTGGCCCAGCATGAAGAATTTTAAGCCCGACGTACCCGAGAAGTACGACGGCAAAACTCACCCCTCGGAGTTCCTCAGCATCTACACCATTGCGGTGCAGGCTGCCGGGGGACGCGACGAGAAGATCCTAGCCAACTACTTCCCGCTCGTGCTTAAGCCAAACGTCAGGTCTTGGCTTATGCACTTGCCGGAGAACTCCATCTCTTCATGGGCGGATCTGTGCCACCAGTTTGTCGGCGCCTTCACAGGCGGCCACAAACCCCACGGCCAGGAAAGCGATCTCCACATCTTAGCTCAGAAGGAGGGAGAGTCCCTGCGCAAATACATCCAAAGGTTCAGCCGTGTACAACACAACATTCCCGATGTCCACCCTGCCGCGGTTATCAGCGCGTTCAACCAGAACGTGCGTAACCGCCAGATGAGGGAGGAGATGGCCATGACCAAGATCCGGGACGTCAGCGAGCTTTACGCTCTGGCTGACAAATGTGCACGTGCCGAAGAGGGGAGAAGACTCCCCGGAGAGGATACCGGCACAGGAGGAAGCGACAGTGAGGATGCCGCCCCGGCAAGGAAAGGCCGGCGGCGGAACAACAGGAAAAAGAAGAACAAGGAGGTACTGGTTGTCGAGCAGTCCGGCAAGGAGGCTCCCGCCAAGAAGACATAGGCTGGTGGCTCCGGCAAGGAGCCCGCCCCTGTAGCAGCAGCCGACAAGCAGGACGGCTCCGACAAGCAGTACTGCAAGATCCACCGCACCAAGGGTCACGACCTCCAAAACTGCAAAAGGGTAGAGTACCTCGTAGAGCAGCAGAAGGCTGAATACGAGCGTTGCGACAAGGAGAAGGCCCAAGGAGGCGGAGGAGAGCCCAGCAAGAAGCGGCCGTTCAATGGCCGGGGAGGACGCCGCGGCAAAGCCAAGCAGCGGCAAGGAGACCGACCTCCCCGGGGCCGCGATAAGGACGAAGACGAAGACGACGATGAGGATATGGATGAAGGAGACAACAGCGAGCAAGAGTTCCAGAAGGCCACAGAAGTTCTGTGCGTCGATGGAGGTGCCTTTCTGCACACTTCCCACCGCCAACTCAAGCAATGGGTGCGGGAAGTGAATGCAGCTGAGCCACCCATCGAGTCGCGCAGGCTCCGGAAATGGTCCGGCACGCCCATCATTTTTGACCTTGAGGATCACCCCGACCGCACAACCGCGGTCGGGTGCTTGCCAATGTTGGTTTCACCAACTATCCGCAACCTCAAGGTCACCAAAATGTTGGTTGACGGCGGGGCCGGCCTCAACTTGATCTCCTCCGCTGTGATCAAGAAACTGCAGATCCCCGACAGCGAGCTCGAGGAAACCGAGACGTTCCAAGGAATCAACCCGGGGAGGAGCAAGCCGAAGGGGAAGGTTACACTGCCAGTGACCTTTGGTGGGGAGCTCAACTTCAGGACGGAGAGGATCACATTCGACGTTGCCGACATCCCATTGCCGTACAATGGGATACTTGGCCGTCCTGCGCTCGCCAAGTTCATGGCAGCTTCCCACTACGCGTACAATATGCTCAAGATGCCAGGGCCGATAAGCGTCATCTCTGTCCCAGGCGACAAGAAAGATGCGCTTATTTGCGCCGACAAGATCTACCGGGATGCAGCAGCCGCGGCAGACAGCAAAACACTTGCCGCTGAAGCTCCCGGGGGGAAGACCAAGACCAAGTCCGGCAAGAGCTCTGGGGCCCACTCCGGCAAACGCACCTCTTCGGAGTGCTGCGCTGCCGTCGAGGACGCACCATCGAGCTCCACCGGCAAGTGTAAGAAAGGAATGGCAGCTCCACCGGCAACCAAGAAGGTGTCCGCGAAGGAGGACGGCACTGGTGGTACCTTCACCATCAGTGCTACACTCGACCCCAAATAGGAAAGCGCGCTCGTTGCCTTCCTGCGGGCGAATGTCGACGTGTTCGCATGGCAACCGTCTGACATCCCCGGCGTTCCCAGGAAGGTAATTGAGCACAAGCTTGCTGTTTGTCCTCATGCGCGGCCCGTCAAGCAGAAGGTTAGGAAGCAAGCCGTGGAGCGCCAAGAGTTCATTGCCGAAGAGATAAAGAAGTTGGAAGCAGCAGGCCTGGTTAGAGGCGTAATCCATCCTACGTGGTTGGCCAATCCAGTTGTTGTGCGCAAGGCCAATGGGAAGTGGAGACTTTGTATAGACTTCACTGATGTGAATAAAGCGTGTCCCAAGGATCCATTTCCCTTGCCGCGTATTGACCAGATTGTTGACTCCACCGCCGGATGTGAGTTGCTTTTGTTCCTTGATGCATACTCAGGTTACCACCAGATATTCATGGCCAAGGAAGATGAAGAAAAGACTGCATTCATTACTCCATGCGGCACATACTGCTTCATACGCATGCCCTTTGGATTAAAGAATGCAGGCTCGACATTTGCAAGGGTGGTGCACACTGCTTTTGAGCCACAGATACACAGAAATGTGGAGGCCTACATGGATGATATAGTGGTCAAGAGCAAGAGCAAAGATACCCTGATCCAAGACTTAGAAGAAACCTTTGAGAATCTGCGCAAGATACAACTCAAGTTGAACCCCGAGAAGTGCGTCTTCGGAGTCCCCTCCGGCAAGCTTCTCGGGTTCTTCGTGTCCCAGAGGGGGATTGAAGCCAATCCCGACAAGATTAAAGCCATCGAGCAGATTGAAGCCCCGAAGCGCGTCAGGGACGTAAGGAGACTTGCTGGATGTGTAGCTGCCCTCAGCAGGTTCATTTCAAAGTCTGCAGAATGCGCCCTGCCTTTCTTCAAAATCTTGAAAAAGGCAGGTCCTATGAAATGGACTCCGGAAGCGGAGGCTGCGCTGCAAGACTTGAAAGGATACCTATCCTCTACTCCAATACTTGTCGCACCTAAGCCACAAGAGAAGTTGCTGCTGTACTTAGCGGCGACCAATCAGGTGGTTAGTGCTGCGTTAGTAGCGGAGAGGGAGGCGGATGAGGAACCCACGTCTCCGGCAAGCACGTCCAGCGGCAAGCAGGGGGCTTCCCCGACAAGCTCTGGCCCCGACAAGGACAAGTCTGCGCAGGAACAAAAAGAAGTGCGAAAGAAGATGGTGCAGCGCCCAGTTTATTTTGTAAGTTCCCTCTTGCAGGGGGCTAGATCAAGATACTCTGGGGTACAGAAGTTGCTTTTCGTCCTCCTCATGGCCTCAAGAAAGCTGCGCCATTACTTCCAAGCACATGAGATAACAGTGGTCACTCGCTTTCCGTTGAAAAGGATATTGCAAAATCCGGAGGCAACAGGCAGGATCGTCGAGTGGGCACTGGAGCTGTCAAGCTTTGGTCTCAAGTTTGAGAGTACTTCCACCATACAGAGCAGAGCTTTGGCAGAATTCATAGCGGAATGGACCCCAACACCGGATGAAGAAGTTCCAGAGACAAGCATCCCCGTCCAAGAAGCAAGCAAGGAGTGGATAATGTACTTCGATGGTGCCTTCTCGCTGCAAGGCGCCGGTGCCGGCGTGTTGCTCATAGCGCCCACCGGAGAGCACCTCAAGTATGTTGTTCAAATGCACTTTCCCAAGGAGCAAGCGACAAACAATACTGCTGAGTATGAAGGACTGCTTGCCGGCCTCAGAATTGCGGCCGAACTTGGGATCAAGAAGTTGATTGTGCGGGGAGATTCACAATTGGTTGTCCGACAAGTGAACAAAAGTTATCAGAGTCCCTTGATGGAAGCTTATGTCGATGAAGTGAGGAAGCTTGAAGAACACTTTGAAGGCTTGCAGATGGAGCACGTCCCAAGAGCTCAGAATGATATTGCAGATAGCCTCTCAAAGTGTGCTGCAATGAAGTTACCTGTGGAACCAGGGATCTTCGTGCTCAAGCTAACTCAGCCATCCGTTACACCATCAGTTGAGCAGAGCAAGAAGAGGAAGTTGGTCTCCGGCGACTACTTACCGGCAGATCTTCCCGAAGCCGCCGCCAAGGTCTCCAAGATCAACAACCAAGATGCTGAGGAACAGTCTGCTCCTGCTGACCCAAGGGTCTGTACAGTTGAAGCAGGCGTTCCCGACAAGCCTTGCCCCGGCAGGCTTGCCGGGGAACCCTCAGCTCCGGCAGAACCGCAGGTTCTTGTCGTAGAAGCTGAGGTTCCCGCAGCAGCGCTGATGCCTTTAGTCCTTGTTGTTGAGCCGCAAGCTCCAGCATGGGCACAGCAAATCGTCCGTTTTCTTCAGACTGGAGAACTTCCCGAAGAACCAGAAGAGATAGAGAAGATAACCAGGCAGTCAAGTATGTACCAGTTCGTCGACAACGAACTGTACAGAAGAAGACTCAATGGTGTCAGATTGAAGTGCATTTCCCGGGAAGATGGACAGAAGTTGTTGGCAGAGATACACGGAGGCATATGTGGTCACCACATAGGCGCGAGAGCACTTGCCGGGAAGGCGTTCCGGCAAGGTTTCTTTTGGCCAGAAGCCCTCCAAGATGCAACTGCACAAGTAACCAAGTGTGAAGCGTGCCAGTTCCATGCCAAGCAAATTCACCAGCCAGCTCAAGCTCTCCAGACGATCCCTTTATCCTGGCCCTTCTCGGTCTGGGGGCTCGATATCCTCGGCCCCTTACCCCGCGCCATCGGGGGCTTTGAGTACTTGTACGTTGCAATCGACAAGTTCACAAAGTGGCCAGAAGCGGAACCAGTGAGAAAGGTGACAGCACAGTCAGCAGTCAGGTTCTTTAGATCAATAGTTTGCTGTTTTGGAATCCCTAACAGGATTATCACCGACAACGGCACACAGTTCACGAGCCGCACCTTCATGCAGTACGTCCAAGACCTTGGCGCCAAGGTCTGCTTTGCTTCTGTTGCTCACCCAAGGAGCAATGGTCAAGCGGAGAGGGCCAATGCTGAAGTGCTGCGCGGACTGAAGACAAGAACCTTTGACAGGCTGCACAAGTGTGGAAGAAACTGGATAGAAGAGTTACCGGCGGCTCTTTGGTCAATCAGGACGACACCAAATCGAGCCACCGGACAGACACCCTTTGCTCTTGTCTATGGAGCAGAGGCAGTTCTCCCCACGGAACTCGTATACGGATCTCCTCGAGTGCTCGCCTACGACGAGCTCGAGCAAGAGCAACTGCGACAAGATGATGCGTTGCTCCTCGAGGAGGAACGTCTCCAGGCTGCTGTACGAGCTGCTCGATACCAGCAAGCCTTGCGTCGCTATCATAGCCGCAAGGTCAAGGCCAGGAGTCTCGAGGAAGGCGACCTTGTTCTTCGGCGCGTTCAGTCCGCCAAGAACTCCAACAAGTTGACGCCGAAGTGGGAAGGCCCTTATCGGGTGAGACAAGTCACGAGGCCCGGCGCTGTCCGCCTTGAGACCGAAGAAGGCTTACCGGTGAGCAACTCCTGGAACATAGAGCATCTTCGCAAGTTTCACCCATAGGGCGCGGTTGCCGTGATCCGCTCCGACAACCACCTTTTGTACAAGTCTTGCCGCTGTCGCATGTAAACCTTTGTACAAAGCCGGGCGTAGACCCCGTGCATCAGTAAAACCTTTGTGCTTCGCACCATTTGTCATTTCGTGCTTTTCCCTTTACTTGCATGTATCATCTGACATTTCGTGCAGCACACACTCCCGGTAAGCAGTAACAAGCCGCAAGGCTCCGTACTTGTATTTCCTTCTCTTTTGTCTTTCTCTCTGAAACAGAAGGACTGTTCCTCGCGCACAACTTTGCCGGGGGGGGGGGGGGGGGGG
>LR738712.1:698538411-698550600 GCA_902687465.1 Secale cereale | reverse complement strand
GGGAGGAGATAGGAGTATGGACCAAGTGCTGTTCAAGAAAGAAAAGTCTTGCCGGGAAGTAAACAACCCAATGAAAGCTAAGTTACCAAAGTTTGAGCATTCAAATTTTTAAATTTTAGTTATCTTCCTTGAACAACCACACTTTGTATGGAAAACCTGTGCGCGAAGGAACCTACCCGTGGCTAGCCGCGCCCTTACTTTGTTTCGAGCACACTCAACGGTTTAAGTGAGCTGCGACAAGTGTCGCGCCCTTACTTCGTTTTCGAGTTCGCTCAGCAATCTAAGTGTGCTGCGACTAGCTGCGGCAAGGTTTCTTGCCGACAAGGCCTTTGCTAACAGGCCGCTAAGAGTCCCGCACTCAGCGCTCGTGGCAAGGACCCCTTGCCGGCAAGTTCCCCTAAAAACGTAAGGTGAAAAGCATACAAAGTGAAGGACCAAAAGCAAGGGAGATAACATTGCATTAATTACCCAAAATAAAAGTATATATTACAGAGATAGCTTGCCGCTATTCTAATCAACTACTGCCTATGACTTAATTAACAGCGGCGAAGGAAGCGAAGTGCCTAATCCCTACGGTCCCCGTCGATCCTCTGGATCTTGCCCACCTTGGCAACAATGTGGGCAACTTGGGCCTTCAACGCCTCCTGATCAGCCTCGGGCGGCAAGGTGCGGAGGACGTTGACGAGGTTGATCCCGGGGTTGCGATAGACAATCTTCGACAGCACCCGCTCCATGGTGCCCATGCAGAGCCGGCGAGCCTCGTTGGCCAACTGCTCAGGGATCTTCTCCCGCAGCCGTGCAAGCGCCGGCGCCACCCCCCTGAAGAACAGACTCAGTTTGGCGCTGTGTGGGAGGTTCTCGTCGGGGGAGTACACGAGATGCTCCGCCCTCAACGCCATCATCTCCATGTCAATGTTGGCGGCGGAGGTGACGAGGTCCTCAGTCCATCGCTCCACCGTCTGCTGGAATTGGGTTTGCGAGACGGCGGTGCTTTCCAGCAGGGCCCTCTCAGCGCGGAGATCGTCCTTCAGCTTCGTCTCGCGGTCCCGGGCAGCGTCAAGCGAGTCAGTAAGGGTGGAGACCTTCAGCTCTAGATCAGCAATGGAGTCCCTGGCGTCAGTGAGCTCTTTACCCTTCTCGGAGAGGCGGATTTGCAGCTCCGAGTTGGTGTGAGCATCCTTCTCCCGCTCCACATTGAGCGCGGTGACCCCGTCCTCACTCGCCTTCAAGAACAGCTCCAACTGCGCCACTCTGGCCTCCAGATCCTTCTTGGCGGTCTCTGAGGCAGCGGCAGCATCCCTCTCCTCCCGCAGAGCCCCGCCAATAGCCTGCTCCCGAGCGGTGAGGTCGTCCTCGTGGCTGTCGAGGTCGACCTTCCGCTGGTTGAGCGCCCCTTCCCGCCGAGACAGCTCTTCGGCGGCCAGACGCTGCTGCTCCTCGACCTCGGCCTTCTCGAGGACGAATGCTTGTTGCGCCCCGGCAAGCTCCTCGCGCTCCTCCGCCAAGTTCCGGAGGGCCGCCTGGTTGGCGGCACGGAGCTCCGCGGCGCGCTTCTCCAGGACAGCACCAGCCTTGGCAGCCAGAGCCTCCCGAGACTCCAACTTCGCCTGCCTGGCCCGGTACAAGGCCAGGAGCCGGCGAAGGAGCCGCTCCTCCTCGGGCTCGTCGCTGCTGCCGGGCGCATCTACAACCTTCAATCCGGCGGAGGCGAGGACTTCTCCGTCAAACGTCTCTCCCTCCGCGGGTGCCCTTGATGAGGACGCCCACGGGACTTGAATGAACACCCCGTTGGCGGCCTCCAGATAAACGCCCGCCCCAGGTGCGGAGGCAGAGGGGTCGGCGGCCGGTGCAGCGCCCGGCGCTCCCGCGGCCTCCGGGCCAGCGGTATGGTCGCCGGTCCCTTCCCCAGCCGCGGCGTCGGCGGGTGGGACAGTCTCCTCGGCAGCTGGCTCGTCGGCGCCGACCGTTCCTTCCGCGGCGGTGCCGTCGCCAGTCTCGCCGCGCGCCTCCTCCTCGACGATGGTTTCCGTCTCCATCGGCTCCGGAGCGGGCGGGTCTGACAACAGAAGAAAAAGAAAAGAAAGATTTGTCAAGCAAATATCCAAAAAGAAGAATTCGAGAAGAAAAAACTACAAGGGTTTACCTACGCGGGCCTCTTCGATGATGGGGTCCCTCGCCGGGGAGTTATCCCTTGGCGGCGTAGAAGAAGCCCCTGCCGGCGGAGGGCCTCCGGTGCCCTCCCTTGGCGGGGAGTCCGCCCTCGTCGGGGTGCTCGCCCTTGGCGGGGTACTCGCCCTTGGCGGGGTACCCATCCTTGGCGGAGCACCATCCCTTGCCGGGGAGCTCATCCTTGGCGGGGAGGGTGGAGCAAGTGGCTCGTCGGGGGCAACCTCCTGGTGCTCTTGCGGCTGCGGCTCCACTTCTGCACAAGACAACAAGACATCAGTACTGACAACGACCTCAAGCGCACCCATCAAGCAGGAAAGTGAACACCCAGACTTACGCTGGGGGCTGCTCCTCGGGGCAGCAGGCTGATCCGGCAAGTCTGCCGCCGGCGCGTCTCCCGCCGCTGCGGCGGGCTCGTCGTCCTCGATCTCGACCACAGGGATCTTGGCCCTCTTCGCCATCCGCTGGGTCAAGGTCCTGCAAAACAAGATCAAGATCAGAACCAAGCAAGAGAAATCAAGACCAAAATCAAGGGAAATGAAAATTGCAAGTACTTACTCTTCCTCCTCTTCGTCGGAGCTGAGAGCGGAGAAGTCAAATCCCGCCTCAGGCGCTCCAGCGCGAGGAGCGGGAGGAGAGGGCTCCCTCGGGCGCTTGGCGGGCTCCGGAGCTACGGGCTGTGAAGACCCAGCACCGGTCGTCGCTGAGGCCCGAGGAGCAGAAGGTACCCCGGAGTCACTCCGGGAAGACCCCCCTCCGCTTGTCGCTCGGGCACGGGGCGCCTCCTTGGCGACCTTGCTCGTCGTGGTGGCACGCGTCGCCCGGCGCTGCGGTCGTTGTTGGGGCGCCGGCGGCCTCACCGTATCGACGGCCTTGCGGAGGCGCTTCTTCGGTTGCGGCGGAGGGCTTGGGCTTGGTGGTGGCGGAGAGTTCTCCGAGGACGAGGAGGCGTCGTCGTCAAGATTCAAGGATCCGCCGGAGTCTTCATCAGATTCATCGGACTCGGCCTCCACCTCCTCCTCCTCCTCCTCGGCAGGCCCGCTGGACTCGGTTCCCTGCCCGGCAGCCTCGCCAATCCCGGAAGGCTCCCCGGTGGGCTCCCCGGCAAACTCCTCGGGCGTGATCTGTAGTAGCTTGAGGATTTCCTCCTCCTCGGCCTGGCTCACCACGTCCGCCGCCTCCGCTTCATCAACGGTGTATCCAAACTCGCCTGCCGCTGCTGCCGCGGCGGCCTCCTCCATCCTGGAGGCAATGTACGCCACATCCCGCGCGGTGGTCTCCCGGGTGCGCCCCTTCCTCTCATCGGCGTTGCGTGGTTTTTCAACCAAGTTGTCGAAGAAGGCTTGCACGGTCTCCGCCGAGGGCTCCAACCAAGTGGGGACGACCCCGTGGGAGTCGCACTCTGGCATTGCCGCGCGGATGGCACTGAGGGAAGTGTTGTTGCACAAAGGGACTACTCCGGTCGAGGCTTTGAACCACTCCGGGTGCTTGGGGTCGTGTTTGAATAGTTCCCGGACCAGCCCCTTCAGCTCCAGGACGGTGAAGTTATAGTTCAACCCGGGGCGCAGCCTCATGCGGTCTGCCGCGTTGCCGAACTCCCAAGCAGGCCTCTTCCTTTCCTGCAGAGGAGCGATGCGGCGGCGGAGGAAATCAGCTCCAACTTCACCCACAGTCAGATTGGCAGCCCGGAGACGAAGAACACTAGTTAAGGCGATCTGCAACTTGTCGTCCTCCGGGGCCAAGTCACTCCAATCCTTGCCGCGCACTATGGCAGTCTGGCGCGGCAAGGTAAACTGCTCGGGATCCTTTTCCAGAATCCAACACCAATCTGCCCTCCACTCCTCCCACTTGCCGCGGAGCTCTCCCTTCAAGTACGCCTCCTTCTTGTTCAGCCTGAAGATCCAAGAGATGCCGCCGAAGAGGGGGGATCCGGACTCTACTCTAGGCGTGAAGAAGTGGCGGAAAAGAGCTACATTTGGGTGGACCCCAACGTAGTTTTCGCACAGATGTGCGAAAATGGCAAGGGTGAGGACGGCGTTGGGGGTGAAATCTAAGAGACGGAAGCCGTACGTATTCATCACGTCGCAGAAGAACTCCGAGAACGGAGGGCAAAGACCGCAGTAGAAGAATGCAGCGAAGAAGTAGTAACCTCCTGGGAACATGTCGACGGCCACGGCGGGGAGGACCTGGGTGCGGGGATGAACCTTCGTCTCCCTCGCCCAGAACAAGTAGTACTTGTCCCGCAGCTCCCTCGGGCCAAGCCTTGGCGGGAAGACCACCCTCTTCCTCCGCATGGCTGCCAGCTGTCGGTGTACTAAGATAGGGGTGCCTTAGTACCCCAACTTGTGCATGGGCAGTAGCAGCTCCCCGCGGCAGGGCTCACCACGTGCTCGCCGGAAACCTTTTTGGTCCTTATGAAGCCATTCAAAAATAAAGTATACAAGACAGAAGATCAAGACCCCGGCAAGTGGAGCTTGCCGGGAAGGCCGTCCCAGGCTCAAGATTATCACATTAACACAAGACCCTGGCAAGAGGAGCTTGCCAGGAAGACCAGAAGACCGCATCTCAGAAGACATGCCTCGGCGCACCCTGCGCCCCGGCAGGACCCGGGGAGCGACAAGCTTCCGGGCCCGGCAAGATCAAGACCCCGGCAAGGTGCTTGCCGGGGGAAGCCTGCGCTGTGTACCCGCGCTCCAGCTCATCGGCCCACGCGTCGCCCTGGGGCCCTTCCAGGGACGCGTGGCGGATGGCTGTGCAGCCTGGGGGACACGGTGGCACTCCACGGTGACGAGGCTACCGCCGTGGCGAACGGAGACGCATGGACGGGCGCTTTTGGGGTCGACGGTGACGGGCATTTAAGGCCCTTGTCCCCCACTGTCAAAGTTAGGTGAAGACCACTGTTCACCCACTGTTCATGCACTGTTCCCGCACTGTTACAACTACCACCAAAATTACATTTTAACCCTCCTCTACGTTGACACCTGTCGGTGACCCCTTGGGCTATAAAAGGAGGCCCATGCACAACGTAGAGAGGGTTCGGAACCTAGACAGCTCTCTTGCTTGGTGTAGCTAGTTCTTCAAGCTCCCGAGCCCAAGAACTCAATACAATCTAAGCAGGAGTAGGGTTTTACGCGTCCGCGCGGCCCGAACCTGGGTAAACTGCCCGCGTGTGCTCCTCGATCCGCTCTTCGTGCTCCCTCCGCTCCCATACCGCAACGTAGAAGGGGCTCCGGTCCCATAGGTGCTCGTGGGAGGACAGTTTCCCCCGACATCTTTGGCGCGCCAGGTAGGGGGCGTCGAGGTTGTGCGAACCTGATCCGGCGCTCACGCGGGCGCATTCTTCATCAACCTCTCCAGCTTCATCAACTTCACCAGCTGCAACAACATGGCCCTGAAGAAGAAGGCTTCGGAGGTCGCAGGCCCGTCTGCATCGATCCCACCACCACCAGAACCAACGGTTGGTGGAGGAGATGCTGGCGGAAGGGTGGTCGCCGGCGAGGAAACTCACGGCGCCACCAAATCCAAGGACAAGACGGACGACCGGGCCAATTCCAAGGCCTCGGTGTCCGTAGATGCACCACGTCCATCTCAGCAGACGACAGGCCAGCAGCGCCGTGGTACAGGAGGTACCATTCGCTTGCTGGGCCAAGGACAAACCGGAGGATCGCGGGACGCTCAAGGCCATCGTCCTGGCACGAGCAAGGCGCGGTCGCCGGGGCGAGAGACTGCTCCTTCTAACCCTGTTAGAAGTCCGAGCATATCTCGCTCCTCGCACCGCTCGCCGCCGCTCCCCTCCTCTCCAGCGGAAGCTCTCGCAAGAGCGCAACTGCTCCTCGACTTCCCTCCAGCGGCAGACAAGGCCGAAGACTGGAGGGCGACGATTCAGAGCCTCATCGCCTTCGCCAATAACGACACGCCGCAACAGCCGGCGACATCGCGGCCACGGCAAGTCGACCAGACGAAGGCCGACGGCGACAAGACCGCCGGGGGTGCAACCACCGTGCACTCCCCACCGCGGAAGCAGAAGACACCTCCCCGCCGGATTAACGTCGACGACGACTCTACGGTGTCGTCGGATCCGCGGGCTCGTCGGGACCAGCGCCAAGTCCTTGACGATCGGCGACAAGAAGATGCTCGGACGACAATCGAGCGCCGACGAGAAGCCCGGCGACAGTCGGATCAGCGCGCTGGGACCGCTGTCGACACGCACGCGCCCGGAGAACCAGGCGACTTGCCGTACGCGGCAGGTTGCCCTGCGTTCACCCGTGAGCTGCGGCGCGTCCAGTGGCCCAGCATGAAAAACTTCAAGCCCGACGTACCCGAGAAGTACGACGGCAAGACGCACCCCTCGGAGTTCCTCAGCATCTACACCATCGCGGTGCAGGCTGCCGGGGGACGCGACGAGAAGATACTAGCAAACTACTTCCCGCTGGTGCTTAAGCCAAATGTCCGTTCTTGGCTTATGCACTTGCCGGAGGGCTCCATTTCTTCGTGGGCAGATTTGTGCCACCAGTTTGTTGGCGCCTTCACGGGCGGCCACAAACCCCACGGCCAGGAGAGTGATCTCCACATCTTGGCCCAGAAGGAAGGAGAACCCCTGCGCAAGTACATTCAACGATTCAGCCACGCGCAGCACAATATTCCTGACGTCCACCCCGCCGCGGTTATCAGCGCGTTCCACCAGAACGTGCGTAACCGCCGCATGCGGGAAGAGATGGCCATGACCAAGATACGGGATGTTAGCGAGCTCTACGCTCTGGCTGACAAGTGCGCGCGCGCTGAAGAGGGGAGGAGACTCCCCGGAGAGGATGCTGGCGTAGGGGGAAGCGACAGTGAGGACGCCGCCCCGGCAAGGAAGAGCCGGCGACGGAACAATAGAAAGAAGAAGAGCAAGGAAGTGCTAGTCGTCGAGCAGTCCGGCAAGGAGGCTCCCGCCAAGAAGGCACAGGCTGGCGGCTCCGGCAAGGAGCCTGCCCCTGTAGCGGCAGCCGACAAGCAGGACGGCTCCGACAAGCAATATTGCAAGATCCACCGCACCAAGGGCCACGACCTTTCGAACTGCAAGCGAGTCGAGTACCTCGTAGAACAGCAGAAGGCTGAGTACGAGCGTCGCGACAAGGAGAAGGCTCAAGGTGGCGGAGGGGAGCCAAGCAAGAAGCGGCCATTCAATGGCCGGGGAGGACGCCGTGGCAAGGCCAAGCAGCGGCAAGGTGATCGACCTCCCCGGGGCCGCGACAAGGATGAAGAAGAAGATGACGATGACGACATGGAGGAAGGTGATAACAGCGAGCAGGAGTTCCAGAAGGCCACAGAAGTTCTGTGTGTCGACGGAGGCGCCTCTCTGCATACTTCCCACCGCCAACTCAAGCAGTGGGTGCGGGAAGTAAACGCAGCTGAGCCGCCCGTCGAGTCACGCAGGCTGCTGAAGTGGTCCAGCACGCCCATCATTTTTGATCTTGAGGATCACCCTGACCGCACAACGGCGGTCGGGTGCTTGCCGATGTTGGTCTCACCCACCATCCGCAACCTCAAGGTCACCAAAATGTTGGTTGACGGCGGGGCCGGCCTGAACTTGATCTCCTCGGCTATGATCAAGAAACTCCAGATCCCAGACGGCGAGCTCGAAGAGACCGGTTCGTTCCAAGGAATAAACCCGGGGAGGAGCAAGCCGAAGGGGAAGATTACTCTGCCAGTGACCTTTGGCGGGGAACTTAACTTCAGGACGGAGAGGATAACCTTCGACGTGGCCGATATCCCATTGCCATACAATGGGATACTTGGACGTCCTGCCCTCGCCAAGTTCATGGCAGCTTCCCACTATGCCTACAACGTACTCAAGATGCCGGGGCCGATAAGCGTCATCTCTGTCCCTAGCGACAAGAAGGACGCGCTTATCTGCGCCGACAAGATATACCGGGATGCCGCAGCCGCAGCAGAAAGCAACACACTTGCCGCTGAAGCTCCCGGGGGGAAGACCAAGACCAAGTCCGGTAAGAGCTCTGGGGCCCACTCCGGCAAACGCACCTCTTCGGAGTGCTGCGCTGCCGTCGAGGACGTTCCATCGAGCTCCACCGGCAAGTGCAAGAAGGGGATGGCCGCTCCACCGGCAACCAAAAAGGTGTCCGCCAAGGAGGACGGCACTGGTGGTACCTTCACCATCAGTGCTACACTTGACAACAAATAGGAAAGCGCGCTCATTGCCTTCCTGCGGGCGAATGTCGATGTGTTTGCATGGCAACCATCTGACATCCCCGGCGTTCCCAGGAAGGTAATTGAGCACAAGCTTGCTGTTTGTCCTCATGCGCGGCCCGTCAAGCAGAAGGTCAGGAAGCAAGCCGTGGAGCGCCAAAAATTCATCGCCGAAGAAATAAAGAAGCTAGAAGCAGCAGGCCTGGTTAGAGGCGTGATCCATCCCACTTGGTTAGCAAATCCATTTGTCGTGCGTAAGGCCAACGGGAAGTGGAGACTGTGTATAGACTTCACTGATGTGAATAAAACATGTCCCAAGGATCCATTTCCCTTGCCGCGCATTGACCAGATTGTTGACTCCACCGCCGGATGTGAGCTGCTTTCCTTCCTTGATGCATACTCAGGCTACCACCAGATATTCATGGCCAAGGAAGATGAAGAGAAGACTGCATTTATCACTCCATGCGGCACGTATTGCTTCATACGCATGCCCTTTGGATTGAAGAATGCAGGATCAACATTCGCAAGGGTGGTGCACACTGCTTTTGAGCCACAGATCCACAGAAATGTAGAAGCTTACATGGATGACATAGTGGTCAAGAGCAAGAGCGGAGACACCCAGATCCAAGACTTGGAAGAAACATTTGCAAATCTGTGCAAGATCCAGCTTAAGTTGAACCCCGAGAAGTGCGTCTTCGGAGTCCCCTCCGGCAAGCTTCTCGGGTTCTTTGTGTCCCAGAGGGGGATTGAAGCCAATCCCGACAAGATAAAAGCCATCGAGCAGATCGAAGCCCCGAAGCGCGTCAAGGACGTAAGGAGACTTGCTGGTTGTGTGGCTGCCCTCAGCAGGTTCATTTCAAAATCTGCAGAACGCGCCCTGCCTTTCTTCAAAATCTTGAAAAAGGCAGGACCTATGAAATGAACTCCGGAAGTGGAGGCAGCGCTGCAGGATTTGAAAGGATACCTGTCCTCCACTCCAATACTTGTCGCACCTAAACCACAAGAGAAGTTGCTGCTGTACTTAGCGGCAACCAATCAAGTGGTTAGTGCTGCGTTGGTAGCTGAAAGGGAGGCAGAGGAAGAGCCCACACCTCCGGCAAGCGAATCCAGCGACAAGCAGGGGGCTCCACCGGCAAGCTCTGGCCCCGACAAGGACAACTCTGCGCAGGAGCAAGGAGAAGTGCGAAGGAAGATGGTGCAGCGCCCAGTGTATTTTGTAAGTTCCCTCTTGCAGGGGGCTAGGTCAAGATACTCTGGGGTGCAGAAGTTGCTTTTCGGTCTCCTCATGGCCTCGAGAAAGCTGCGCCATTACTTCCAAGCACATGAGATAACAGTGGTCACTCGCTTTCCGTTGAAGAGGATATTGCAGAATCCAGAAGCAACAGGCAGGATCGTCGAGTGGGCACTGGAACTGTCGAGCTTTGGTCTCAAGTTTGAGAGTACTTCAACCATACAGAGCAGAGCTTTGGCAGAATTCATAGCAGAATGGACCCCAACACCAGATGAAGAAGTTCCAGAGACAAGCGTCCCCGTACAAGAAGCGACCAGCGAATGGGTAATGTACTTTGATGGTGCTTTCTCGCTGCAAGGCGCCGGTGCCGGCGTGGTGCTCATAGCGCCCATCGGAGAGCACCTCAAGTATGTTATCCAGATGCATTTTCCCAGGGAACAAGCGACAAACAATACTGCTGAGTATGAAGGGTTGCTTGCCGGCCTCAGAATTGCAGCCGAGCTTGGGATAAGGAAGTTGATTGTGCGGGGAGATTCTCAGTTGGTGGTCCGACAAGTAAACAAGAGTTATCAGAGCCCTTTGATGGAAGCTTATGTTGATGAGGTGAGGAAGCTTGAAGAGCACTTCGAAGGTCTGCAAATGGAGCATGTTCCAAGAGCTCAGAATGATATCGCAGATGGCCTCTCAAAGTGTGCTGCAATGAAGTTACCTGTGGAACCAGGAACCTTCCTGCTCAAGCTGACTCAGCCGTCCGTTACACCGTCAATTGGGCAGCACAAGAAGAGAAAGTTGGTCTCCGGCGACTACTTGCCGGCGGATCTCCCCGAGGCCGCCGCCAAGGTCCCCAAGATCAACAATCAGAACGCTGAGGAACAGTTTGCTCCTGCAGATCTAAGGGTCTGTACAGTTGAAGCAAGCGTTCCCGACAAGCCTTGCCCCGGCAGGCTTGCCGGGGGACCATCAGCTCCGGCAGAACTAGAGGTTCTTGCCGTAGAAGCTAGGGTTCCCGCAGCGGCCCTCATGCCTTTAGTCCTTGCCGTTGAGCCCCGGGCTCCGGCATGGGCACAACAGATCGTCCGTTTTCTGCAAACTGGAGAACTTCCCGACGACCCAGCGGAGATAGAGAAAATAACCAGGCAGTCAAGTATGTGCCAGTTCGTGGACAATGAACTGTACAGAAGAAGGCTCAATGGTGTCAGGTTGAAGTGCATTTCCAGAGAAGATGGACAGAAGCTGTTGGCAGAGATACATGGAGGCATATGTGGCCACCACATTGGCGCAAGGGCACTTGCCGGGAAGGCGTTCCGGCAAGGGTTCTTTTGGCAAGAAGCCCTCCAAGACGCAACTGCACAAGTAACCAAGTGTGAAGCGTGCCAGTTCCATGCCAAGCAAATTCACCAGCCAGCTCAAGCTCTCCAGACGATTCCTTTGTCCTGGCCCTTCTCGGTCTGGGGGCTCGATATCCTCGGCCCCTTTCCCCGCGCTGTCGGGGGCTTTGAGTACTTGTACGTTGCAATCGACAAGTTTACAAAGTGGCCAGAAGTGGAACCAGTGAGAAAGGTGACAACACAGTCAGCAGTCAGGTTCTTCAGGTCAATTGTTTGCCGTTTCGGAATCCCGAATAGGATCATCACCGATAACGGCACACAGTTCACAAGTCGCACCTTCATGCAGTACGTCCAAGACCTTGGCGCCAAGGTCTGTTTCGCTTCTGTTGCTCACCCGAGGAGCAATGGTCAAGCGGAGAGGGCCAATGCTGAAGTGCTGCGCGGACTCAAGACAAGAACCTTCGACAGGCTGCGCAAGTGCGGAAGAAACTGGATAGAGGAGTTGCCGGCGGCTCTTTGGTCAATCAGAACGACACCAAGTCGAGCCACCGGACAGACACCCTTTGCTCTTGTCTATGGAGCAGAGGCAGTTCTCCCCACGGAACTCGTATACGGATCTCCTCGAGTGCTCGCTTATGATGAGCTCGAGCAAGAGCAGCTGCGACAAGATGATGCACTGCTCCTCGAGGAGGAACGTCTCCAGGCTGCTGTACGAGCTGCTCGATACCAGCAAGCCTTGCGTCGCTATCATAGCCGCAAGGTCAAGGCCAGGAGTCTCGAGGAAGGCGACCTTGTTCTTCGGCGTGTTCAGTCCGCCAAGAATTCCAACAAGTTGACGCCGAAGTGGGAAGGCCCTTATCGGGTGAGACAAGTCACAAGGCCCGGCGCTGTCCGCCTTGAGACCGAAGAAGGCTTACCGGTGAGCAATTCCTGGAACATAGAGCATCTTCGCAAGTTTCACCCATAAGGCGCGGTTGCCGTGATCCGCTCCGGCAACCACCTTTTGTACGAGTCTTGCCGCTGTTGCATGTAAACCTTTGTACAAAGCCGGGCGCAGATCCCGTGCATCAGTAAAGCTTTCGTGTTTCGCGCTATTTGCCATTTCCATGCTTTTCTTTGTTATTTGCACGCATTGTTTGGCATCTTGTGCAACACGCATACCCGGTAAGCATTAGCAGGCCAAGAGGCTATATACTTGTTTTCCCTCCTCTTTTTCTTTCCCTCTTAAGCAGAAGGAACATTCCTCGCGCACAAGTTTGCCGGGGGGGGGGGGGG